>VWZN01008711.1:8745-28074 GCA_013396955.1 Regulus satrapa
TTTTTTTTTTTTTTTTCAGTTAGAGTTCCTCTCTCTCTTTCTCTCTCTCTCATTCAGCTCTGACCAGTGCAATGTTTAGGAGTCAGAGACATGCAGCTCCGCAGGCAGGGGGGATTTCTGGATCAATGGTGTCCTTCCAAACACCAGTCCAATCCACTCATGAGTCAGGATTGTGGCACTGCAGCCCTTTGCTACCTGTGGTAATTAATCCTGCATTTTCAGCTCATATCACTCCACCCTTGCTCTCTTGGCAATGTGCCCAAGCTCTGGGGAAAAGAAATTATAAGAAGAAGAAAAAATTCTTAATTTTTCCAGTCCTTCAATACACAGATTAAAAAACTTCCAAACTATTGCTGTCATTTAAAAAGCAGAAAGAGTTTCCACCTTTCTAAAAACAGACAGCTCTGTACTCCTACAGAGTTTGACATTTTCTGTGCAGCAGATATTGACTCCAACATTCCCTTGACAGAGCACAAAAATTCATTTTGTGAATTGTATTGACAGCCTAAGTAGGTTCTTTCTTCTCCCTTGAATAAGCTTCTCTAACTTATTAACTCAGCCTTGAGGGGTTTGAATATTTACATCCAGAACTGAGATCTGTTTACAACCCAACATGTATTTTGATATTCAAGAGACATGGGATGAAAGTTCCTATGAAATCAAACTACTGTAAAACTTCCCAGAACTCCCCTGTGATGAGGAGATGTCCTTGTGCAACAGGCCCCACATCATCATATGGATAATCAGCTTCAGGCACACTCTAAAGTGACAATTCCCTCATTTGTCATGATTTTTCAATCTCCAGAGCAAGCCTGCCTTGTGATCTTGAGGTAAAAGAATGGGAATTTTAGAAAATCACTTCAGGTAATTTTAACTTATGAAAAAGGAATTTGATTTAAATTGAAATAAACCCCATAATTTTTCACCAGAAAACTTACCAATACTGCAAACATCCCCCACAACCACACCTCTAATTTTACTGACAGAGATGTAATCTCCAGGATTATTATTAAATGAATAATAATTTTATTAAAACAAATTCTGCATCCTACCTTTAACAGCACACCTGGAATATATCAGTTCTCCCAAGATGACAAGTTTTCCAAAATATAAAAACTCAGGTTTCATAATGATGGACGAGATTTCAGAGAACTCTATCTCATCTCATTTGGATCTCATACCCTAAACAGACCAAGATAAGGCTTTTTTTTGGTTTGGTTGGGTTTTTTTGTTTTTTTTTTTTTTTTTCTTGTGGAACCATCCATATGTGCCTGGATAAATGAAGATGAAAATTGGCTGCCTTTTCAAAGGCTAATTCAAGAAACTTCCAAAGTCTTCTGTTTTTTCTACTGATCCATCAACATTTTCATGAACCAACTGTTTTCTTTTCAAGCTGTGGTACATTCAGTCAAATAGGATAAATCTGTCCAGCTTCTTTTTAATTGGGAGAAAGTGAGGGATCAGCAACTCTTCCTTAAAATCTCTTTGGTGAAGTGCAGCTGTGGCAGCCAGGGGAGCTCATTAAACCCCGTCCAGAGTTTTCCAGACTTAGGCCAAGTGTTTGTCTTCCAGCCCACTGCTTCCTGTGAAAACTCCCTCTTTTTCACTGAATTCTGCTCTGCAAGAGCAATGGAGGTTTTGGTGTATCCCTGTTCCCAGGCCTTTGGGCTCATGCTGCATTCCCCGTTGGGGTGGGTTGGAGCAGTTCTCTGGGAAGAACTCTTCTCTCCTCCCACCTCTCCTCCACCTCTCTGGATTTCCCCGTCTCAGGCTTCATGCAGCAGGAACTCTGAGCTGCCTGAAGTAGAAATCTCGTGCTCCAGTGCTGCCAAGAGCACCGAACAGCAGGATCCTCCAGTAACTGCTGGCTGACTTCCCCGCTGACTGCGTTTCCCAAACTTTTCCCTAGGGCAGCCCCTTCTGCTCCATTTGAGCTCATCTGTCAGGAGCGGCTTGGCTCTTCCACAGCTGGAGAATGAGAAGCTGCTGAGCTGAAAAGTCCTGTGCTCCCTCCTTGTTGGAACACTGGGCAGAGAGAATTTCAGGCTCTCTCTGCTGACAGGCACTGACCTCAGGAGAACACTGCATTGACCTGAGGCTGTGGAGAAGGCTCCAAAATTGAGTGATGGGATTGGGATTATGGGTTTGGAGTTTGGATAGAAGTGTATGAGATCACATGGTGAAAAACTTACATTTTTTAGTAATAGTAGTAGGGAATTTAGTAATAGGATATAGTAATATATATAAAACTAGATGGAGGTTTTAGGGCATAGGTTTGTAATTTTTTTCACCTCCTTCTTCTTGGGTTTAGGTGATATTGTGGGATTGGGTGGAAAAGTCTGCAATCCGGGTCACAGGTGGTTGATTATTTGGTTTAAAAGTAAAAATAAGTTGGATGGCATTAAAGATTTGTTTATTTATTCTTAAAAGGCCTTGTAGAGAGAGACCTTGAGCTCCATTTTTACTTTCTTAGCTTGGTGTGCTGATGAACTCAAAGTTTGTGAAACTCTCATATAGATAAGAAATAATAAACATCTGAGTCCAATCAAGAAATCCTTTCACTCACTCATTAATCTCTCTCATTAACCCCCACCCTGGAAGAAGCAAAGAAATTTACACCTCCTCTCCCTGAAGGCAAGAACTTGCAGGTGGTCCTGTTTCCTGGCTGGTGTTAAAAATTGCGGCTGGAAATTCCAAACTTTTCTCTCCTCGCTCACCTTGAGGGGCTGGGGTTGCTGCTGCCATATTTCTGAGTAAAATCAGAGTTTGGAATGAAGTTCACATATTCCTAATGCCCCTAATAATAAAAGGGTAGAAAGGGTTAAGGCAGTGAAGTGGCTGCTGTGAAATAGTCTAATCCCTGCAGTGTCCTTCGAAGAAAGGAAAGGGAAACCCAAAGCAGCTACAGCTAAGAGATAGCTTCTATTCTACAGAACATACACTGTTAAATACAGCCATGGATGGTGAAAAAGAAAAAATACTGACTTTTTATTTATAACCACCTCCGATGTAAATACCATCCCACAGACAGTCTCGTACAGGCCCTGTACATTCAGAATCGTGGGGGAGTGCTGTGTTTGCTACACAAGTTCCCAGGGATCCAAACAAGCAGTTGAGCATCAGTGAGGAGAGGAAATCCTCCTGTGCCAAAGACAGGCAGGGAGTAACCAGCTGTGCAGAGATCATGGGAAACACTGCAGAGTTGTTAAAATATGTGCAAATGCAGGGCTGGAATCCTGCCGCCAGCACCCAGGAAAATCCAAGAATGAATCCCATGGAAGTGACACTCCAGGCCAGAGTGGAGGATCAGCCAATTCTGAGAGTTTCCAAACAAATCCTGTGTGGTTATAGGAGTTCCATCCCAAATATCCTGTCCACTAGTCTGCACAAAAATCTTCAAAATAACCCTGTCACAGGACAAGGTTGGGAAGATCAAGGCTGGAATTTGCTGCTTTGCCTGTGGAATACAGACAGGAAAACATTGTGAGAGCATTTCTGGGATCCCAGGAAGGTTTTATCTTTTATTTGAAGTTTCCCACTACCTCCTTGCTTAGGAAACATTTACAGTATAATTAAGGAGGAATGAAATATCTTAGAAAGTTGCACGAGATCCCAGTACTACAATTGCTTAAAAGCCATCACTAGTGTCAAGGACTGAAAATACAGCAGCATTCTCAATTAATTTAAAATTTTAGTGACTTCCACCTATAATTTATTTTTTTCTTTGGAAAACCTGAGAGCCCTCCCCTGGAAAAGCTCATTGAAGACTCTAGAGTATCATTGGAAGATCAAAGTATTGTTTTTAGCTAAAAAGGTGATCTGTGTGGAAAGCAGGCACAAGTTTTTACTACAGCAACATTTATTATTTACTGGTAATTTTAATAGTAAATAGAAATAGCAAACACTAATTTTCATGTTGTGAATCAAACTGAAGGAGAAATAATGCACCAGCTGAAACAAAATAAATATGAATATGTTATATCCACTCAAATTAAAGAAAGTTAATCAACCCTTGGATTTCTAGGACAAAATATATGCTAACGACAAGACAAAGGTGGAGATTGATCAGCATAATGAGAGCAGTGGATTAGGGAGATAATTCAATTTTAAGTGTCACTAAATTAATTCTGGGCTACTGAACTGGACCTTCAGATACTCTGGATTATGGTGAAAATACATCTAGCTCCTGTACATCCATCTATACCCATCTGAACCTGTCAAATGAATCCTCCCCAGCTGAAAACATGAGAAATGCCATCATATTTAAATGACTTCACAGCACCAGAAATAACAACAGAAAGATCACTCAAAGAACAAAGTTTCATGCCATTCCTCCTCCTTCCTTTTCAACTTTATTTAGAAAAAAAAAACCAAAAACATTTGGTGACATCAATTTGTTCTCCTGGTTTCTGTTAGTTTTATTGTGTAAATAAAGAAAAGAAAAATTCTTTTTAGGAGGTATAAATCACATAATTCTCATCTTTTATCTCTAATCACTCAAAAAGAAAAATACAAATATAGAAAGTCACGGGTTTAGACACTATTTTTTCTTTGATTATTTACCAGGATTGAGTTTCTCTGCTCCATTATACAATAATTTTCTTCTCTCATCTCTTTGTTCCAGTACTTGGAACAGCTTGAATTTGACAGATCAGATTTGGTGAGTGTTAACAAGCTAAAGTCAGCAAAACATTTTTCCAAATAGTTTCTTACAACTGTAGCACTGTTAGATGGGTTTGGATGATTTTGGCAGCCACTGGAGAAATTAACTTGCAGCAATCTGCAATATTAAAAATTTCCTAATACAGGGTTTTAATGTAGTTTCAAATGCTGCAATTTATTTAAGATAATCAGACACTGTGGTTTTACTGTGCAGTGAGGATTCTTCCTCATTTCCTTCATAAAGGTCATTTCATTTTTCTTCTTTCCACAGTGAAAAGCTATAAAAGAGAAGAATCCTCATCTCCTCGTGCCTTCAGCTTCACCCTGGTGTGGACATTACATTTATTTGTGTGCTGTGTGGACCAGGGCACACCAAAACCATGAGTTCTTCAGTATTTTATCCTTAATGGGGGCCAATAATTGGTGCCAAGGAAATAAATAAAGGAAAAAAAAACAATAACTGGGTAAGCACCCGTTATATTCTTTTAGTTCTCAGCCACCTCCTGCTCCCAGATTTACAGAGCCTCATAGCCTTTCCACTTGTGCCACTTTATTTCCTGGGTATTTTGCAAAATTTACTTGACAATGCTTGGCCATGGTGAAAAATGTTATTTTTAAACAGAAACCTGCATTGGATGCTTTGTGCACTCCCACCTGGATGTCAGAAAGATCTACTTGATCACCACAAGTTCTGGTTCCTTTTTTCACTGCTCACCCTGACAGAATGTAATTTTATTAAAACACTGATGACATCTGAGGACATTTTATCACCCTAGCAAAAAGAGAAATATTTCTGAATTTTAAGAGTAAGGTGAATTCATAGGAAAAAAGTATTCACTTATCATAAGTAAAATAAATGCGTACATTACCTGTTTACACAGGTCATGTGTAAATGCATGTTTGATTAGTCAAAGCTCTTTGCCTCCTAGAAATTCCCGAAGTACAACTGGAGTGACCCATCTGGTCTGATGTACAGGAAATTCCAGCTAAAAATTTGAGATGCTGGAGAAGGCAAAACATCAAAGTTTCCAAATCCTGAGTGCTAACAGGATCTTTGTGCTCTATTACCTCTAATTTTGTCTGAATCTACTTCTTCTAGAATCCAGAAGAAGCTGAAGATGCCTTTGCCAGTCTGCTGATTAAATAAGATCCTTAATATGTGTTAAATTTGGAGTCATCACTACTGTGTGAAACGTTAATCTGTTTTAAAAGTTCAGGCAAGTCAATTCACACAATAATGCCTCCAGATAATTTGTATCTGGGCATTCATGGCTTCCTTTGGAAAGCAGATGTGCCTTTCCAGGACAATACCAATAGTTGGTATTGCAACTAGTTGAGAGCATGTCCTCCAAAACCTAAGGCGTATTTTATTCTGGAGTAAACAAGAGCAATTTAATCTTTTTTTTTATTAAACTAACAGTTCAGATTCAGTTAGGAATTTGAAACAGAATTCCCTGGTGCTTCTTTCATGGGAATGAACAGCACCAGACTTCAGAGTGGATAATGACTTTGACTCTGGCAGATAAAGCAGCTCCTGACAAAATTCCCTGCCCATCCCACTGGAGAGTTTAACAACACAAATGCAAATAGCAAACCATGTAAATGCTGCATTCTCAGCCCCGAAGATGATTTATTGGTCTTTTCCATAACAATGACACTTCCTCTCCTTGGTCTGGGAGCTGATGGTAGAGACTGGGGGCTCCTTGCTCGCCTGTCACTTGCCAGGGAGGCTTCCACTGAGTCAAGCCATCAGATTTTCTGCATTTTAGCAAAAAAGTGTGGCCTGGAAACCTGTTAAAAATCAAACCAGAGAATCCTCCAGAAGTCAAAAATTTGCAGGGCATAGAACAGTTTGGAGGGGAAATTCCAAGTAGGGATACAGGGTCCCTTTAACTTGGCTGTGATCTCTGTATGAAATGCTAATTCCCACTGGGATGCAACAGGGAGTTAGACATTAAAAAGGTGGGTTTTACACTGGACAAACGCAGAAAATTGTTCTGTCCTAATTACCCCTGTGATTTGTTTCCTGTGATTTTCCAGTACTTTTAATTTGCTTCTAAAAATTACCATGTGCTTTAGTGTTTAACCTTTTCCAGCCAAAATGAAGGTTACTTCAGCCAAAGGAAACATTCTGAGGATGAATTTCTTTTCTTTCCTTAAACTTTAGTAGATGACTTAACATCTGAACAGCTTTTTCTTGGAGCTTTTTTTTTCTTTTCTTTTTTTGTTCCTTAGAAAAGTACTTTTCAAGGACTCACAGTGAGTTTAAAAACATGCAAAATATTTCCAAACTCAATTCATTTCACATCTATATGATGGTAGAAAACATAGATATGTCCAAAAACCTTCTTGTGTACAGAAAAAGAATGTGGGAAAAACCTTGCTTGATATTAAAGTTGCTTTGCAATAACCTCATTTGTCAAGTTTTAAATAACTTCTGAGGCTTTTTGATTAAAAGCTCAAATCTCACGCCCACTCTCCTGAACTTCCTATTGAACACACTGGAAATTTGTGGAAAAGATGGCACATGCAGCATTCTGATAACAGCTGACTTTGCAAACAGAGCTGAGCAATGAATTTTTAGAAAAAATCAGATGTTTTATCTTTATTTTTTCCTTTCTGCCTCAAGCCATGATTTCCCATATTTTATTTAATAGCCAAAATTTGAACCCAAAATTACTGATCTTCCAAATGCTGGTACAGAAACTGTTGGCCTTTTGTGAAAATACAAATTGCCAACCTGAAGCAAATTCAGTAAAGCCACTGAAGAGATGTAGCAAATAAAAAATTCTGGAGTGTTTTTATTTAGAGAAAAGCACTTTTATCCCAAATTATTTTTCTCTATTGTTCATTTAGGGGCTATGATCAGTTGGAGGGATATTTTATCTGATTCTG
Organism: Regulus satrapa; assembly: GCA_013396955.1. NCBI lineage: Eukaryota > Metazoa > Chordata > Aves > Passeriformes > Regulidae > Regulus > Regulus satrapa. The sequence continues at coordinate 16,303 of VWZN01008711.1, forward strand.
CTGAAATCAAAAGGGACTTTCTTCCCCTTAAGTAAGACTTTCTTTCCCTTAAGTGTGAGAATTCAGCTGTGCTACAGGGAAAATAGCCCAGAGCAGCAGAATGAGGCAAATGCTGTGAAACATCAGAAAATGTTGAAGCTCTTGAACGAAAACAGGGAAGAATCACATTCCTAAAATCAAGAGATGCCTTAAAAAGTAATAGGGAAAACAGAAAAAGAATAAACTATATTAATCTAGCAAGCAATCTCCTGGGAAGCAAGAGCTAAAAATAGGATGCTACAGAGCAGTAGGAGGAGGTGACTGTAATTATTAAATAAATGTTGAGAAGAAATTCCTAGAAAACCAGAAATTCTACAAATGTAGAGCTGGGGCTCTGGTAGATTTAGCACTAAAGAAATTGTTACAATTTTGGAAAACAGTCTAAGGAATCTACTTTACTTATAGAACACTCCTCACAACAAAGTCTGGTTCCTTTGCCTACAATATATTGTCATGGCCAAGGCTGGAAATTTGAGATCCCTTCCTTGAGCCCTCGTGTTCCAAACCCTGCCACTAATATCAGTGGAAACGGCGATGGGTTAAACCTCATCCATTTCAACTCAGTGAAAACAAATGGCTTTTTGATTGAAGGCCTAGAAATTATACAGCTTAATTAATGCACATGAAGCTTCAAAGGGAAGAGCCTCACAACAAAGGACACCTCAAGCTTGTCCAGGATGTCACCCTTGAGTGACTGCGCTGAAAACCTGGTTTGTTTTGGTTACAAAAGGTCAAATATGTGGGTGGCAGAACACACAGGGCTGATGAAGGCAGCAGATCCCAACAAACAGCACAAATCTGACTGGGAGCATCTTCTGCATGACTTGCTCACTCCAGGAGAGGAGTTGAAAGTAGCCCAGAGCACAAAAGAGGAGCATTTTTTATTTGAGCCAGTTTGTGCCTCTGTTTTCTTGAAATCATGGTTTGGGTGAGGGAAGAGCCATTTATGATTGGGCTGAGCAGATTTTGGGAATAGTCAATGGTTTCTGATTGTTTATTTGTTTTTATATCTCTTTATTGTGTTTCAGCCACTGTTGTTTTTGTTCCTGAAGTCTCATTATGCACCAACTCTTTTACAAACCCCTCAGTCTTTACCTTCCAGTTAGTTTGTTTGAAAATGATCTTGGTCACTTCAGGGATGATTACAGCAGGCACCTCTTGTCTGGCAGAATTCTGATCAAAAGTGTGATGGAAGTGAAAGGAAATCTATCCTTATCCAGCCTGACTTCCAGAATAAATGTTCTAGAATTCTTTAATAATATGATGCTTCCTATGGAGATGTCATGGTTTCTGGTATTAGAAACTTCTCCTATTTTTTTTTTAAGAGGAGAAAAGCCTGAATGCACTTATTTTACCAGATAATAATAAAATTTTAGCCACAATCAATTTTTTTCTTCTTTCTATTCTGTCTTAACATGGCACACAATGTGAAAACCAATGGCTATGCCTATGCCTTTCTATTTTTATCTAGGATACATCCCCTTCTTTTCTATTTCTGGTTAGAATATTGTACATAAATGAAGTCTTAAATTTCAACCTTAGAAGATATCAGTGTAATTTTTCCTCCAAAGGATTATTAAGCTACTTTTATTAGCTGCCTAATTGGAAAGAGATCCTATTTTTTAATGCACTTCTGATATGTTACTTTCCCTGGCTGGAACATATCCCTTTCTCTGTACAAGGATAGAATGACCAACTGTTGAAAAATAATAATGTGCAGTATGATTATGATAATTTCCAGCCAAATTATGAAAGAGCAGGTAGTTCAAAGTGCATCTGTATTTAAATAAGATACTTTCTCCTCTAACGGTTAGAATATTAAAATGATTCTGCTCTTTGCCATTGGATTGTGGAGTTAATTTCTGTGCAGTCAGGAATTAAGTGATTGTTGTAGCAATGCTTTGCACGGATATTGGCCATAAAAAACTTACAAATTACAGTGTGAGAGAGTTTTAAACTTTAACATCTCACATCACTTTCATCACATTCAGTAAAATGTTTTATTCTTCCATGATGTTTCATCAGGATGTGTGACTTCATTATCTCCATGCTCCAGACACATCTCCTAAAGAGAATGTTTTAAGTCATCCCAGTGAGGAGTCTTTCTCATATTTTCCTTATTCCTTTCAACAGATTCCACAGTTGCCACGTCCCAGAGGAAATCCTTGGAAAATAGTCTGGCAAGGAAGAATATCACAACTTTCTCTGGCAAAAATTGTGAGATGTTCATTTAAGTACATAGAGGTAAAGCAGGTAAGATGAAATATACTGCAAATATTGTGTATCTTACCACACTCAGAATAATGCTGATGTTCACATTCTGGATGATAACAAGGGAATTTGGACCTCAGGATATTCTATGATTTTTATGAGACTAAAAAAATTCATTTACCAATATGAACAAAAAACTGAATAATTTCAGATTATCCAGAATAAATATTCTGAATATTCTGTGTGATCAAATGGGATTTTATTTTTTATAATGACAAATCCCATATTAGAATTCCTCTATTACATAATAAACTTTTAAAATTCTCAACCATGTCCTTTCAGTTTTGCATGTTTATGAAATTACTTTTAATTTCTAAATTTAAAAAAAATAAATTTAAAGGTCAAAAGAAGGTATAAAATGGTTCAAATTGTTGAGGACTCCTTAAAGTTTGCCAGGTTTGACTGGAAGTTATCAGCTGGTTAGACTAGAAATAGAGTTTGATGGGACAAAACTAAATTCCCAGAAGGCAGAGATGGGGTTAGAACACAGAATTACCTTTAAGGAGTTTGTCTAACTCATAACTACGTAAATGGATGGATTGGGGTCAAGAGAGGAGTGATGTGGCATGACTGGCAATAGGAGTCCATTTAATTGAGATGACAGCTGTCCTCCACTTGCTATTCCTTGATTAAATTATTTGATTTGATTAGTTTTTCTCAGGCTGCAAGATGAGATGAGGCTTCATATGAATTCTGAGAACTCACATTTATTTGTACTTTGATGACGACTCCTCTGTCCCAGCTGCAAATGCTTCCAAGTCAATCTGGACATGTTTATTTACCTGAAAAAAAATCTGTGTTTCTACTGGGTTTTCAGCTTTCCAAAGACATAATTATTGTTTTAGGCCATGCTGCTGTGGCCTGTCTGATATTCTCATGTCTTTGGCTGGTATCTGCTCAGCTCTGCTTGTTCTTGGTGGTGCTAATAGGAACAGGCACTATTTAAACTTCCAAGGTTATTTGGGATGTGCTGATTTATTGAGTCAGGTTTTAACTGAGTGGGTATTTTTACTTCTTCCAGATATCCCTGAGCAAGGTGGGAATGAAATGATGGAAATTTATCAGAACAGATGAAAATTATTGTTTACTTGCTGGAAAGGTGAAAAGAACCTGGACTGGCACGCTGAATTCTAACAAAAGTCAGTAGGATTTGAATAAACACAGACAGCAGGATAACGTCCTTGGAGGTTATTTCTGTTTCAGATGAATCCTCCTATTCTGCATTGCCACCTGTGCCATCCCTTGTCTGACAAATTAAAAAGAAGCATCACAGATATTTTAATAAAAACCACAGAGTGCTGCCAATATTTCAAAGGACAAGGAGGTGCCACAGATTATTGAAATTCAGAGTAATGAATAACAACTATAAAATATTTCAGCCTCTGAGTCTTGTCGAACAGCACAATTCATCCCCTTAAAAACAAATCAATAAATGCAAAACAAAGCAAAAGGCTATTTAAAAGAAACAACCACCAAGCTGTAAAATGTTTATTGGGGGAAGGATCAAAGAAAAAATCATATATTTGGATGTTTACCCATTGCTGTGCTACTGAAAAGTTGAGTGAGAATGGACAAAAAAGTATCAGGAACAAAACTTTGTTCAGTAGAAACTTTGCTATCAGTTTCCAAAAAGACAGCACTAATCCTGACTCCTTTATATAATTCTGTTGACAGCTTTTATCATATTCCCATGAAGCACTGAGTGATGTTGACTGAAAGGATTCAGGCATGTTTCCATTATTAATTTTGTGCTGGGTGTATATGAGCCGTTTAATATGATAGCTTATAAAAAACTCACTACTAGATACAGAGTTTTAAACTTGCTTCATTCCCCTGCAACACTGTTAGAATCTGTTTTATGTGTCTTTTATTTGGAGAGATAAAACATTTCGTTTTCAAGCAATGGAATCCTCTCTAAATACACAATTGACATCTGCTGTCAACTATCATCTGCTTCATAATTAACAATCCAGATGTTAACACAGCTTTATCAAAAGGAAATCAGTTTATTGTTTGATGTTCCAGATGAAAATTATGGCTTCTTGACTTCCCTTTCTCATCTTCAGAAGGAAACATGCTTTCTTCTGATGTGGATGTCACTGCTGGTGTGTGCTGGGTGTTTATTGATTTTTTTAGTTTCCAAAGTTTTGCTCTTTCTTGTCACACTCCTTTTCCAGCTCTTGCTTTGCCCCCTTTTTGCCCCAGAATTTCAGCCTCTGCTTGGCTTTCCAAACTGACCTGGAGACTTCTCTCAGCAAACCTGATCCTTAAGTGAGTCCTTACCTAGAAGTTAAATGAGATGAATTTCCAAGGTTTGTGTCTCATAGTGAACAACACTTTCCGTGTTGCTGAATTGCAGTTGAAAAGCAGAATTTACACTAATGTCTTGGTTTTAAAAGACAGTCATGCCTTATAAGGAAGGACATCCTGCTTTCCAAGGAAGGAAAGAACCCACTTCGGAAATGTGGGAATGAAAAATGTAGACTCCTTGAAATTAGGAGGCTCTCAGGCAAAGATATGAGGATAGGAATAACATTTCTTTACTAGTATGAAAAAAAAAAAACAACAAACCAAACCCAAAAAACCCAACCAACCAACCAACCAACCAACCAACCAACCAACCAACCAACCAACCAACCAACCATTCCCTGAGTCTCATCTTTCCTTGTTCCAGGGATTAATTCCAATATTTCCTTTTCTTGTAGAATCTTGTCTGGTGGTTTCCTGTTGCCGTTTGTTTTCTTGGAACAAACCACCTTGATTTTGCTGTACTACTTCCTCTCTTGCCTAAATGTCTGAGAATTGTCATATTTGCTGCTTTATGGTGACTTTAGCACAAGTTTCCATCTTCCCCTTCTCTAGGGCAAGGCAGGAAAATGAACTGTGTTGTTCTCTGCTGGACCCAAAAATCATTATCAGTGACTGTGAACACAACTAAACTTTGGTTTAATTCAGCAGGAAATTAATTTTCAGTAGGAAAACCCCTAAACCTGTCTGATCCTGAGTAATCCAAAAGGACTTTCTAATTCATCATAATATCCTTTTTCTGTTTCCTTTCAGCAAGTGGTAGACACTTGCTTTAAATTAATCAAGAAAAAAAAAAAAAAACAACAAAAAAACCCCTGTGCTTCTTTGTCATGGTGCAATCTCCATGTAAAAAAAGTGAATTTATTTTTCCTGGACTGACAAACAGCCCCTGACTGCTAACACAGTATTTGAATTTCACTACAGCAAATGAATACTGATAAAAAGTTAAAGTGCTCCCAAACTCTTCCAGGTGCTTGGTAAGAAATTGCCTTTGTTCTCAGAAGCATGTGGGTTTTGATGGAAATACTAGAAATCTCCTTAGATTATTTTCAAAATATGAACTGGAAATATTTTCTGATTAAGAAATGTGCCACAGGTTGGAATTTTTTTATTAAAATCCCTCATTTGGCAACGTCCAACGTGGTGGCTTCTGGCCTGCAGAGGGAGGGGAAATTTTGCTGTAAAAGGGAACTGTGGAGGTGGCAGAAGATAGTGATTGTTGGAGATGATATGCAAATTGAGTGTTCAAACCCACAAGAAATGTTGTGCCTTGGGAACTGCTCCTTTGTTGTTTCCTTTCCTCTTTTCTTTTGGGAAGAGAGAGTTAGGAGGCTGGGAATGGTGATTATAGTAAATGTATAAAATATTCTGAGTAGCATCTATTGATTGGATAAAGGATATTTTCTGAGGTTATAAGATGGTGAAGAAGCTACAGTTTAATAGAAAGGATAATTAAATTGCATCAAATGTTTGAGGGTGTTTTTTACCCTTTGTTTTGTTTTATTTTAGGTCTGTCTTCTCTCTTTATTTTTGTAAAGCAAGCTGAAATCCCCACTTTATAAAGCAGTTCTGAATAATTTATATAATGAGCTGATAGAAATAAAAATGTAATTTATAACTCTGATACTTCCCTGCTTTTTCTGCAAGGGGAGGAGAAGAGCTGTGTGAAAAAATTAACTGCAAAAAGGAGAGCTAATGGGATTCGGTGTAAAATGTGTTTAATGAAAAATATTAATAGGAGAACAATTTGATTACGTAGAAAATTCATTGCTGATTAACATTTAGTGTGCATTTCCAAGTAAAACCTGATTTTAGCAGGCATTTGCTGAGGTATTTGGAATTCTATGCTTCCTACAACAGACATGAAACCCTCTGCCTGCCTGGAAGGCTGACATGAAGCCCTCAGCTAAAAAATCATTACCCCTAATCAGTGCCTCATAACTTTTGTGTGGGGTTGGGAGCTTTTTTTCCTTGCTAATTTTTGTCTCATGTGTGTTTATGTACAACAGTAATTTTCTACCCCAAAAAAATCTACTTTAAACACAACTGACTCTTAAAAAAACCCAAAAAAACCCAACAAATAAGAGAAGGGTTCAGGTGACTTTACCCAGCCTCAGAATTCCAGGTTTGCCTCATGCAGCCTGGTGAGATTTTCCCTGCTATGAACCCTCCCAAGCCAACACTTCCCTCTCAATTTTATCTCTCTGCCCACTGCACACCTCTGCTTTATCCTTTTTGCTGCACAACACTCACAGGAGATAAATATAGTGCAAGCATACATTGAATTTCCTGCGGATGACACAGTTCAGAAGTGACCTTCAGTTCTCCTGTAATCTCATTGCAGGGAGTTTCTTGGGCAGAAATTACAGAGTTGGGTGAATTACACTGAGCTGTGCTGGCCTGAAGATAACAACAAACCACATGTATGAGTTCACTTCCTTACAATCTAGTTGCTCTTTCTAACATCAGCCCAGGGCATCAGAGGGGCAGAAGGGGAGGTTCAACGTAGCCTGGGGAGGCTTTGTTGTCTTACACCTAAAACTGTGTAATAATAACAAGGGAAAGTTTGATTCCAGACCAGCTCTGATGTATTAAGCTGAGATCAGAGCTTTTACTGCTGAAAATGTGGTTACAAGGGAGAAGCTTTGCAAACTGGAAGGGGTTTTAATCCTGCAAACCAGAACTTTCTGCAGAAGTGACAGCATGGCATAAATCTCATCTCTTGCCTTGCTCAAATAGTTGATTGTGAGCTCCTACTGCACTCCAGGTTCTAGCTTCAGGTGGAATTTCAGGTGAAATCTGAAGTAAAGAGGTGTGGGGTCAAATCACGAAGTCACTAAGGTCATAATGTCACTGAGAGTGTTTCTGAACAGAGATTGCAGGTTCTTGACTCAATTTGTAATTTAGCCAGGAGAGATTGCTTGCAATTCTCTTCTCACAATGGCAATTTTTGTAATTAAATGTGGACAGAACTTTAGAATCCCACAAAAATAACCCCCAAAAAAATAACCCCCAAAAAAACCCAACAAAAACAAAACAAAACAAAACAAAACAAAACAAAACAAAACAAAAAAAAAAACCAAAAAAAAAACCCCAAAAAAAAAACAAGGACAAAAAAAATTTATGCTAGGGAAAACCTCCAGTGCAGATCTATTCAAGGTCTGCCTTCTGGGAGTGATAGAGTGTCTGCAGTATCACCACTGGAAATAACAACATGTAAAAATATGTGATACATGATATATGGTGTATATGGGAACTTAAAAATTCCTCATTGCTCAATTACATTGAATCCCATGTGATTTTAAGAAAAAGGGGAAATCCAGAGAAGAAAACGCCCCAGATCAGCAGGGATTGGACCATAACATGAGCACCCACTCAGCCTTGACAGCAAGCCAAGTGGGGCCATGGTCACACCTGGAGCTGTACAACCAAAGAGGGGGAATTCTGCTGAGGGAGACAAAGAGAAGCTCACAGGAAGAAGGAAAAGTGGTTTATTCTGTACTGATTTTCATGGGGTAAAATAAACTGCTATTAAAGCACAGCAGGTTGGTTGGTGGGCCACTGGAATTTTTGGCCAAATACCAACATGTCTTGCAAGGTCTGGTTGCAAAGTGAAATGCTGAAAGTATTACCTGAAAAAAATACTCTTATTGTGCTGCTTGGGCCCTTCCAGCAGAAGTTTTCCAGAATGTTCCATCATACTTATTTCATAATTAGTTAAGTGGCAGAGCAACACTTTCCATGAAAATAATTTTTGAATTAATTGAATCATTTACAACCCCTTCATGTGTCAAAATTAATCAGAGAGGTCCAATTTACTCCAGACAGAGGATGATTCATGAAAGGCTTTCTACAAAATGTTGCTTTTCTGACACGGTTTGAACCTTTGCGGGCTACAGTCTTCTGCTGATATTGCAAAAGTAATTACATCCTTTAGGTTGCCTTTATATTAAATATTGAGTTTGTTGGTTAATAAGAGGTATAATTCAGTTTTGTGTGATTGGTAAATCCATCCTGATGATGTGAGTTATGCCAAATTTCTTGGTTTTTAAATTTTTTTTTTTCCATTTCTTTTCTGGAGGCAGAATGCAAAACAGAGAAAGCATGCAGCTGGTTTATTAGAGCTCCCCACTCCTTTGACATTAAATAATGACATTACTCAAGAAGCTGTTCAGGAATCCATAAAATTAGCATTATTGAGCACAAATATGGTATCTTATAAATCAGCAATTATTAACAAGCTCTTTGGTGATACAGAGAAGATGAGTTCCTCAGAGAAACACCTGATTACAGCAGACAAGCAGAGCAATATTCCTAAAATTACAGTCTAATCATATAGATTTTCCCAGCTGGCATATTCAAAAACACCTGCATTTTTGAACACCTTCAGAAAGTTTTAAAAACACCTGAATGTAACTTTACTCCTCAATGACATCCTTGCTGCTCTTGAGAGTCTGCAGGCTTGTAGGTTTTGCTCCACAAATCGGTGGGGAAAGCATCTGCTGGCTTCCCCATAGGTAAAATTGTTCATCTGGAGTGTGGGAAAGAGCATAAATTCCTTTTTTATGGGTCTGATTTTACCTGTACTGAACATGTCTTCCTTCCCCAGCTGGATTTTAGTGGATCATTTTCAGCTCTTCAGATGAGGTTCCCTCTTAGTCCTGAGTTATCCCACTTAGCAGCAGAGTCATTTTAAGAGAGATTGTTCCAGAATTCCCAAATCAATACCTTATAATCAGACTTATAAAGTATTTATTGCTTTTTTTCTGATTATTTGTCAGTTCCATCAGCACCAGTTAATTCCAGCTGGAAATAACAAGGGATAAAAATGGAGAAAAATATTTATGACTGCAAAATTGTAAGTACGTTTGAATTTGGATCTAATGTCTATTACTCTCGCAAATTTGGGGGAAATCAGATTCTAAGACATCCATTATTTGGATGTGCATTAATGACAATTTCACTACTTTTCCATCTGTTAATTAATGATAATTTTGGGAAGTTCCCGACTCTGTCTTGAGAGTATGTAACCCAGTGCAGCTCTCTTGTTTTAGTGGAGTTATAATGGCCACAGACCACCTGAATATCACTTAAAGTTTTTTCAGGAATCCTAAATTGAGATTAGGAAAATATTTTAAGGCTTGTGTATTTATGGACTGATTTCAGTTGTCATGCCATTTGGGGAAAAAAGAGAGAATAAAAACTTGGGCAGAAGTTTTATTATATAGGACTGTGCTGCAACTGCAAGCACTCAATAAAATGGGAGTGGGTGTATTATAGACCTATATCTCACATTTAATCTTGTAGCACTAAGGGCTTCGTGTAAAATGCAGTTCTCAAGTTGTATCAGGATAGAAGAGCCCAAATCTCAGCATGCTCAGCTGGCTGGAAAAGCCAAAAAGAAACAGAACTCTGTTTTCTGTAGCATTTTCTCAGCCTGTGAAATTAATTTCTGAGGGAAACTTGAAGCTTGGATATTCTCATGAACAGTAATTTTTTTTTCTTTTTTTTTTTTTTTTTTAATGAAGGACAAATCACTCTTAATTATGAGTTCAGACAATTTGGGATGTAGAGGATGTGCACAATCAGATCTCCTGCCTTATCCTGTGACCTGCAGCATTCTCTTTCCATCCCTGTACAAACCCATCCTAAAACATGTAAGATTGTGGCCTTTTACATTGCATATTACATTTTTCTTAATTTTCTTTTCACAGCCTTTAGGGTGCCCGGGTTATGTTTTTTTGGCTTCACTCTTCAGCAAGTTGCTGCAACCACTAATAAAAAGCTGCAAAAATAACACGCGAATAACCTTTGAAGGAGCTTGCCTCTGATGCCAGAATCAAGATGGGGATGTTTAATACAAAGAGCAGTGTGCATCAGGATTTCTGAATCTCATTTTAATTCAGGGAAGTTGGTTAAAAAAGAAGACTCCTGTTTATCTCCCAGTTAATCAGAGGGACTGGTTTCCCTTCATTTTCTCCTTCAATCAGTCTCTGATTTCTTCATGGCCACGTTGCAGTGCAGAGGGTTTTAGTGTTGGTAAACAAAGCAACAAATGAAACAAATGGAAGGAACCCTGGGCTGTTGAGCTGGGTTATTTCAATATTCCCTCAGATAAGGCTCCTGATTCATTACCAGAGCCTTTGTTGGGTTGCTGGACCTTTTAAATTCAGTGCAGCGTACTCATCTCTGTTCATTTGGAAGGAATCGTTTTTTATTTAGTTATTTCACATGGTAATGCATGCCACTTGATAATTTTCCTTAGCTCTCACAGATTACATATTACTCTGCATTTACATTTGATTTGCTGGCACACATCAACATTCGGGATTAAATAGAAATGGAGTGTGCCTGCTTGCCAGCCCAGTTCTGGGGAATTAATGGCTAAATGTGAATCACAGCACCCTGGGAATGTTACAAAATGTGTGCTAGACTGAGGAGGAGAAATGTGCACTGCGTGTGGTGTTCTCACAGCTCTCCCTGTAGGTCATCAAGCTTCTTCAGGTGTGTTGGGACAGACATTCAGCCAAACTTTCCTGAGCTCATGAGCAGATTTGTGAGCCTGCACTGCAGCACAGAAGCAGCTGTGTGCAATTCCACCAGCCCTGAATTTTATTCATTTTCATATTATATGCAAGTGTGTTGTGGTACAACAGTGTCAGCAAGAGCTTGATCTCTGACAGAAACCCATTTGGGTTCCAGAAAAATCTCTGGCTAAATATCCTAGAGGAAAACAAAGGCCTTCTGCCTGCTCTGCTCTCAGGAGATGCTTTGGTTTAAAACTGGCTTCTGTCTGTAGGTAGCCTCCCAGGGGAAGCAGTCAGAGTACATTAAACTTGTGCTTAGGTGTTTTTAGCCCACAGGCAGGGATTCAGCAGGAATTAATTGGCTTTGGAGAGCTGCAGCCACGGAGGATCAAAGCTAGTTGATGGTAAAGCATTAATGCAGCACTTGTACCTGCAGTTGTTCCCTGTTAGTGCAGCAGCAGTGTGGGTTTATAAGGAGCTAATCCCTTGTAGGAAATAAATGTGATGCCTTATTGCCAGCATTTGGAATGGTAGGGGATGGATGAATATTTGCTGGAGCAGGAAAAACAGGTGCACTACATGATATTTAGAGTATTTTCCCTCTGGGAAAAAAAAAAAAAAAAAAAAA
>VWZN01008711.1:43346-60166 GCA_013396955.1 Regulus satrapa
AAAAAAAAAAAAAAAAATTTTGTGGGTTTTTAGTTTCCATAAAGTTTATTAATGTTACAAAAGTCCCAATTTTTTATTTTATATATTTATTATTGTTTTATATATATATATATATACATATATAAAATTATTTTTTGTATTTATTATTTGGTTTATATAAAGGATTCTTTATTTTGTTTGACTCTCTTTAGAGTTTTGCTTGTATCTCTTTAGAAAGAGAGCTAATAACTAAATAGAAAGTGTTTTATTGAGATTATCATTGAGAGGATGAATATGAAAATGGGGGTAATAAAGTAACTTTCTTCTCCCACTTTTTGTGCTTATTAGTATTAGAAGCTCTTTCTGAGTGGCTCCTAAAATTCTGTTTCCATATAATCCATAGATGGGCAATAAGGTTTATTTTCCAACTGTGTAAGAGGGAAGATAGAGTCAGCCACTTGCAAATTTCCATATAAACTTATTTTTACATTTTGATTTTTCCTTTCCCTTCATGAGCTGCTAGAGAATGAAAATGGTCTGGAAGGTATCTGTGTTCCTTCTGGTACTGCTGCCATCAGAAATCCTTCACCAATTTCTGCTTCTCATCCTGTTTGTCACTGCCCTTGGTGACCAGAGAGCAAAGACTTCCCAAAAAAAAAAGAAAAAAAAAAAGCAGCAAAATCAATAGGAGGTTTATCTGATTCTCACTCAGATTCATTGCCTTCCCGTCTTTCCTTTCAATCAGTGAAATTAATGGTTGAGAATATGAACTAAAGGAAAACCAAACAAGTTTAGTCCTGGAAAAGCTATGAGGCAAATTGCTGGCAAAGGGCAGGAGAAGGGAGAGTGTACAGAAAAATCTGGAGTTTAGAACCTGGATTAAATCCAGGGGTTTGCATCTGAAAGTGGATAAATGCAAGGCATTTCTCTCAAGGGGCAGGAAAAAAAGGAACAACAAGCAGAAATAAAGTACAGGAGAGCAGGTCAGAGGGCAGTAATGCAGAAAAGATTCTGAGAGAGACAGCAGGTAGCAAATTAAATATAAGTGAAATGTGAGGCTATTAGGGGAAAAATGCCACAGCTGCTTTGGAGTGCATTCCTCACAAGCAGAGAGAAGGGATAATGCCCATTCCCAAAGCCTGTTGGAACCATACTCTTGGTTCACTGGGGGACAACCAGCAGGAATTCATGGTGCTGAGAAACTGGAGGAGGCACCTGCACTCTCCCACTGCTAACAAGGGAAAGTCACCTGGCTTTTCCAGAAGTCTGAGATGGCCAAAAGGATGCTGTGATGCCAGGGAGAGTTTGGAGAGGAAAGATTAATTTAGCACCTGGACAGGACTATGATAAAAGCCTTTTCTGTGTTGTTGTGGCAGTAATTGACTCTTAAATTTGAGGAGCTAAGGAACAATGCTCTCCTTGCAGAAGAAGAGTTATGTGCTCAAGAGAATCCCCAGAAATTCAAGAAGGAGCTGAAGGCCAGTTCAAATAGGTGAGATTTTCTGCACAGCCCCAAATTTTCTCTCTTCCTCCTCAGTTCTCAGCATTATTTTTTACCCAGGGAAGATCTGAAGTCAACTCTGTGTCAATCAGGAATCTAAAAGGGAGATTTCATTTTTGGTGTGAATTCTGTCCTGTTTTGGGAGATTTCAAGTCAGGGATGTAGAAGATAATTTTAGGGCTTTTGAAAAGTCCTCGGTGTGCATCAGAGATGATTCAGTCTGTCTGACAGCTGCAAAAAACCTGCTCTATTTCTGGCACTTCAGAATATTTTTTGTTAATATTTTCACCCCAAATACTTCAAAAATATTTAGTAACTTGTTAATGGGTGTCAGCAACGTTAATTGATGCAGAGACTAATTAGTGTAGGTTAACAGGTAACATAAAGTCCCTGGCTTAAAACAAATTATTCTTTAAAAAGTTGACTTATTTGCTGCTATATTCTGTAACAAATGTGCTAGAAACGTTCTTGCTATGCTCAGGCACTCCTCAAATCCTATAAATTATCTTAATGTAAAATCAGTCTGATGTCCAAACTCTTCTTACATTTTCTACCTTAACTTTCCATGGTTTTTGAGATTAGCCTCTTTTCCCTTTATTTCTCCTCCCATTGCCATTCCAAAAGTTCAAGGTCTAAGAGATGGAGGAAAAAAAAGTTAGGAAAAAAAAATCTTCCTATCAGTGAAAGGTTCTCAATCTTCCAGTCTTATTGGAAGTCACCTTCTAGGCAAGCTACAATAATTTTGTTAATTAAGACTTGTAATTTTTAAAGACATCCCACTGACAGGATCAGGTAGTGACTCCCTTTGGCTCAGATATTTCAATATATTCCTGGTTTCAGGTTTATAATTATGCTGGAAAATGCAATAACATTCTGGTGCATGATAGATTATGCTGTTCTGTGTTAGAAATTCAATATTCTTCAGTAGCACTCATTTTTTACAGCCCTTTGCAAGGGAAAAGGGTGATGAAACCAACAATCTCCCGCTTTTTCCAGCCTTCTTAATTCTTAATGCTTGAGGCAAAATCATTCTAAAATTACCTTGTAGATGCTTTCTAAAATCCTCTCTCACATTTGTTTTCCACTTGAATCATGCTTTTATTACTGTGAAATAAATAAATACATTCAAATTATGCATATAAGTCCCCAATTTCCTTTGAAGTATTTCTTACAGGCAAAAAGGTTTTGATAGGGGATATCTAAATATTTACAGATTTTCACCAGAGCTACTCTGGGATGTTATCATATTATTGTCTCATACTGGTGGGTTTGTTCAGGTTTTTTTGGTTTGGTTTTTAAAATATTAATTCAGTGAGTCACAGAATGGTTTGGTTTGGAAGGGACTTTAAAATCCATCTCATTCCACCCCTGCCGTGGGCTGGGGCACCTTCCACTGGACCAGGTTACTCCAAGCCCTGTCCAATTCTAGGTGATTTATTTTGGGATGTGAGACAACCCTTTTTACCAGAGCAGTTAATTAGTTTATTCTTCATGCAAAGAGCAGTGATATAATAAATCATTAAAGAAGATTTAGTGCATCTGTGACTTGGTGCACATGGGAGAGGGAAGAAATCTCTTAAAAATCCTTGCTGCTCTTCTGGCCAATGCCAAATTTCACTGATCATCCACTTGCCCTTGGAGACCCAGTCCTAAAATTCCTTGAATTATTCAGTGTCCCAAGCCAGGCTGTTGGGGCTTGGAACAGCCTGGGACAGTGGAAGGTGTCCCCGGCCACGGCAGGGGTGGAACTGATGAGCTTTAATGTCCCTTCCAGCCCAAACCATCCTGGCATTCTCGGAATTATTCTTTTCTAGCAGCTGCTCCTCCTCTGGAATTCCTACCCTCTCCACACGTGAAATTGGAAGGGGGAGGGGGTTTACTCCCCCCCACCCTCCCCCAGAAATGTACAACAGAGCTGCTGTGAGAACAAGATGAGGGCAGAAAAAGCAAGGGAGTTTGGAGTTTGTTGAGAAAAGAAAAACAAATGATTTCCAGTAAAAGCTGCAACATCTCCTGCAAAGGGGGGAGAACTCTGCCTGCACCAAGCTCCAGATTTCTGCCACCACTGCCTAGGTGGCTTCAGGCAGACTTGATTATCTCTCCACTGCACTGTGGGAATCTTTGCACTGTATTTTATTATCTTTTCCTCCAGGGTTTCTGTTGGGTTTGATAGGGATTAAATCAGCTCCTTGCTGTTTCCCTTTTGGCCTTGGTTACACCCCACTGGCTCCATCCACATCCTTCACTCAGCATCTTCTTAATAATGGAGCTCCTCCTAGAAACTCCATTTTAAATCCAAATAAATAGTAACCCCTCAGCTGCCCCTTTTGGAAGGAATTTCTCATTAATATTTGTTCTTATGAAGGAGATGTTTGCTCCATAAAGACAGCTGACATTTAAAATTCAATCAATTATAATCTCGCTTCAGATTTGTGCTAACAGAACCAAGCACGAGCACTGTGGAATGGTTAAATTAGAAAACAATTAGGAATAATATCTGCTTTAGGTCATAATATTGTTAAATAAAATTATGCTCTGAATTAATTGTTTCAGAAGTTTTGAACTGACAACTGTTTCAAGTCAGATTTCAACAGGTTTTCAGCTCAAATTTTACCCATTAAGAATAGGGTGTTTTACATTTGAAGCACAGTTGGTTTTATCTGAGTATTTTACCTGTGATTCACTGGATTCTTTTGTACTTTTTCAAGAAAAAAATATTCTGACAGAATAAGTAAGCACATAATACTACCAATACATGATAGCAAAATCATGTGACATGGAGTGAGAATCACTTAAATTTAAAAATAAACTAAATTATTATGATGCAATTGCATTAGAAAGTTAATTTAGAGACAAAACCTCAGTGCCTGATTATTAAAATTTGAAAATGTCTGATTATTAAATTTTGAAAATGGATCTGCATTTTTGAGTAGCAGGGAACTGCTCCAGATTATTTCGTGTATCTGAGCCAGGATCCTCTGTGACAGAAGCTCTGAGAAAAACTGGAATTTTTTTCCCTTTTTTTTCCCATAGCCAGGACACACAAAACAAGCAGGGTGTTTTATTAAACACTGCATCCCTAAAAAACACTGCTTGTGCAGTGAAAGCATCCTGACTGTTTGCCAGCCATCTCCTGGGAGCAGAGAAATAAGAGAAGGAGATAAGAGCATTAAATTGAATGAGCCCTGTAGTTAAAGGTTTTGTAAACTCCCTTACTTTACAGGCCCTTATGAGCTCCAGAGGCTGTCACCACCTAGGTCAAGGCAAGACAGCTTTTACTAGAAATAATTTGTTTTTCTTTCCACAAAAAATGTTTATTCCTTCCATAAAAATCTTCTGATTTATTCTGCAAATGTCAATAAAATTTTTGACTTGTTGATTTCTTTTAAAATTCTTTTTTGATGAGCAATTAACCAAAATTTTTATTGTTTTCCCCCCTCTCCCTGACAAAGCCCAGATTTACTGGTATGCCAAGAGAATTAAGATTTTTTTCTTTCCCTCCTTTTTTTAGTACTTTATCTTCTATGCTTCTTTTAGAGCTGATAAACCTGAACTGGGGTAGAATAACCAAGCTCAGTCACAACTTGAACTCAGGGGATTTATCATGATTAACCAAGATAATGATAATAATAGTAATAATAGTAATAATATTAACAATAATAGCAATAATAAGCAATAAAAATAATAAATTAATATAATAATAATAATAATAATAATGAGAAGAAGAAGAAGAAGAAGAAGAAGAAGAAGAAGAAGAAAAGTTGTAACATTAACAGTGATAATAATAGTAATAATAATGATAATAATAGTAATCATAATAATAATAATAATTTAATTTGGAAGTTCTTTTGACTTACACTGTAGGAACATTTCGATAGCATTGAATAAAATCCCAGTTAAGTCCTGCTGGAGCTCTTGGAATATGTCACAATTCTATGGGGCAAATGTCTCTGTCTTGAAACAAGAGGTGTCTTGTTTACCTCTGAGCACCCCTTCCAGTCAGCTCTGACGTGTCTCTCCTTCACAGCCCTCACATTTTGATATACTGAGCTGTCATCTCATCAATTTAAAAACCTTATGCATCACCATCTCTGGGAGATGCTGAAGGCCTTTGAAATCCTCTCCCTGTGACCTTGAAAGAACAATCCTGTACTTCTGCACCTCCAGAATTCCCAGCTCGCAGAAACCTTTCAGATTTTGACTGCTGGCATCAATGATCACTGACACAGGCTGGCAGAGCTGTGTGATCTCCTCAGGTCCTGCCACGGCAGGTAGCACCTGGAGGAAAGCGCTTCACCAGGAAAATTGCATCATGAGGGGAAGGGGAGGGGGAGAGAAGAAAGCTTGCATAATTACACGAGGGGAGCCATGGGCAGAGAGAATTTCAGGCTCTCTGTGCTGACAGGCACTGACCCCAGGAGAACACTGCATTGACCTGAGGCTGTGGAGAAGGCTCCAAAAATGAGTGATGGGACTGGGATTATGGGTATGGAGTTTGGATAGAGGTGTGTGAGATCACAGGGTGGAGAACTTATAGTTTATGGGTTTTGGGATATAGTAATATATATAAAGCAAGATGGAGGTTTTAGGGCATTGGCCTGTCCTTGTTCACCTTCTTCTTCTTGGGTTTGGGTGTTATTGTGGTATTGGGTGGAAAAGTCTGCAATGCAGACTATGGGTTATTGGGTTAAAAGTAGTAATAATTTAGCTGGCATTTCTTAATTGGTTAGTTTACCCTTAAAAGGCATTGTAGAGAGAGACCATCATTGCCATTTCTCCCTTGTTAGCTTGAATGCTGAGAACTCGCACTCTGTAAGGCTGTAACATGGATAAGAACATCTGAGCTCGAATTAGAACAGCATCTTTCTGGCTTTAATTCCAACCCTGAAAGAAGCTACAAAGAGAGCCTCCACAGGCGAGAACAGTCAGCTGCTCAGGGTGAGAGGCAAGATTTGGGCTGAAGCTGAAGTGCAGCCCAGGACAGGCCCTGGTGCTCAGGAAAGTTGTGTCTCCTCTCAGGAAAGTCATCCCTCCTTTCTTTAATATTTTTGCAGCCCTACCTGAGGAGCAGAGGCTGCCACTCCAGCTGCAGTGGGTGCAGCAGCTGGACAAGCTGTCCCTGGTTGCTGGGGCTCCCTCATCTCTCCCCATCCATAACTCATGGAGAAATCTCTGGGAGCAGGGACTGAGTTGGAGAGACTGAAGTTGAAGAATTCTTTTAAAAGAGAATGAGGTATTAAAAAAAAAAAAAAAAAAAAAAAAAAAAAAAAAAAGTAGAATGGCTGTAGGGTTGCCATTCTCCAGCTTTTTGTCTTCCCTCTTGAAACAACTTGACTGGCTGATAGTTTTTTTGCCTGTTTTTCCCAGATCTGAGGCTCCTGTTAATAAATACGAATTTGCATCTGCCTCTGAATAGATCTTCAGGATCTGAGAGGTGCATTTCCTCTTAGACACTCACTAAGAGACTCTCACCCTTTTTAGGATGAGAGAAAGCCTTGTCTTCCCTGTAATAAATCATATGCAGGCTCCAGGCAGACATTAAAATATGTGCAAGGCATTGGACATGTCTTGTCCAATTTGTGTTAAGATTTAGAGACAAAAGCTACCCGGGCAGAGCCTGCACTGGGCCAGGCTTTAGATGGACTTTTTAAAGCCTTGCTGGAAGCAGGATTTAACAAAGCACAGATTTCACATAAGGTATTGATCTCACATCTTTGTAACTTGGAGTTTTACTATCTTTAATCAACCTAAAGCCCATGTAGTTATTTTTCTTCTCTGATTTGACAAGCAGGGTAACATTAAGGTAGAAGTGTTATTAATACTGAGAGATGAGCTGAATGTACTGCAGGCCATTGGAGGGAAAGGTGGCCAAAAAAAAAAGAAAAGGTGAAATTATGGGAACTGCAAGTACAGTTTATTGTGATGGCTGCAGCAAAGAAAATCCAGGGAGCAGCTGAAATTGTTCATGGTGTGTATTATCCAGAAACAAATCTCAGGCACTCAGCTGTTGCCACTTGCACAAAATAGGTGATAAAGTGAAATATGAAGAGCCACAGAGCCATCAGCCTCCTGTCCAAAGCCCAGAGCATGGCTTTCACCAAAGTAAATGGCCCAATATATTAATGGGGTTTAGTCAGCCAAAGGAACCAGAGGACTCTTAGTCAGGTGCTCCAGTCACTTTTATGTGAGGAGTGAAATAGTGTTTTCAAAAGTTTGAAAGAGACATATCTTGGCAATCCCTGGAAATGGCTTCTCTGCTAAGCTGGGCTGTGATTTATATGAATTAGTATCAGTCTGGCTCGGCTGTGAAATTAAATACTTCTAGTCCCTAGATGTTCAGGTAACTTTTATTCTTAATTTTCTTTTGATAGGTGTAGTGAGTACATTTAAAAGTGGAACAGTCATTCGAATTTTTCACAGAAAATACAACTATGGATTTTTCTCTCCCTTAGTTCTTGGTGCTTTTCTTTTCCTTCTCATGTAATAAAAGCTGACTTCTTCCTCTCTCTATCAAATCTGCTGTGTATCTGCCTTCCTGAGCAACTGGGCCAGTCTTGGTCTTCCACTTGTGAGTATTCCAAGATTCTTGTAGAAGAAGAAATTTCAACTGATACATATTTAATAGTCACTTCTAATCAGTTTGTCATATCTGCATATGCAAAGGTTTTGGGGGCTTTTTGTTTTGGTTTGGTTTGGTTTTGGTTTTTTTTTTTTGTTATTGTGGTTGGTTTGAAGGGGCAGTTTAGGAGGGAATTCAGTGAGGAAACAACTGACACTATTAGGAAATAATGAATACTCTATGAGGATAAAATTATGCATTTTTTAATAGTCTAATCGTCTACAAACCCACTACTGTAGGTTTCCCAGAGTAAGGAAATATAACTGAAATTGTTGTCTCTGTACCACATTGCAGAGATCCAGTTATGTGGTGCAGGGGTTTGGTTCAGCAGCAGGATTTGATTTAGGAGCTGGAATTTTTTAAAAGTGAGAAGGATGAATTTTGTGTTGGTGGGGGATATATCAGGGTATATANTGGCATATCCATAACTTTTTGTTTTGTAAGAGAAAGCAGCAGTAAAACCAATGGGTTTGGCACTGATAATCTGAGACAAAACAATTAAAGAGCAGCACCCCTCCAATATTTCACAGAACTATTGTTTTAATATCAATCTTGTCAAACAAATGTCACATTGATGTCACATCAGTCCAGGTGATGAGCTCTGACATTCTGAGATATTCCAATTTTCCATAGCTGGAGTGGGTGGAAACTCCTTCCCAAGTGCTGTAAGAAATTATCTCCTTTTGTGGAAGAGCGGTCACCAAGTTCAGGTTGTATCTTTCATTTATATTTTATTTCAATTGTGGACGCAGTGCAGGGGTTTTCCATGTAGACTTTCACATAGTGGTTTCAAAGCCAGACATCATTGTAGACAGTTTTGGGTTTATTACCTTTTAAATTAAACTTTGTGGATGAATCAGGACAGCTGGGTAAGAATCACCTTTAGCTAAATCTAACCAAAAGCAACACTTCAATCCCTTCCCTAATTTGGATGGCAAAATGCAGGGCACAAAGGAAGTGCAAGAAGTCAGTGATTTGTCCTCTTGGCCCATGGCAGGATCAGCTTTCCTGCACTATTTCTGAGAAATTTTTATTGAATCTCAGTCCCTGAATATATATATTTGGATCCCTGTGCATTTTACAGAAGAGAGAGACTCCTCCAGCATTTCCCTTACAACAAAGAGCTGCTGAGATTAGCACTGCAACCATCTCCTGGCTTCCCAAACCTCTTATCAGTTCCAGAGCTGACCTTTTGGAGCCGTACAAGACATCCAGAAATGTAGGTGGCATTGCAATATTCCTGATAAAAACTTCAAAATATATTTTCTATCAATACTCCTGGTTGTCAGGAGTGTTTACACTCATTTTTGCAGTCCTGGGAGATCTGTGCAATACATTAGTGGGAGAATGACTGATGGGTGTATTTTTCATCCACCTGAAATGCAACAGAAGCTTTTCATATGGCTGAGGCCACTGATGCCAACAGGGTGCAGTGGATTGGAGATCACCTCATGAATCACTACTGGTCCTTCCTCCAAGGGTCTGGCAGCCTTGGAAGGTTTCCTTGTAGAAACTGTGCTTTTTGTGAGATCTCGGTGCTGAGGAACATCAATAATCATATGCCAGGCTCCCAGTGTGCCCCCCTCAGAAGCCACGACTGTTTGGACTCTGTGGAAGTGTACAGCTAATAACAATCCATCAGCTCTGCTTGGGCTCACAGGCGTGGCTCAAACTCCCATTCCGGGTTTGCTCAATTTGCCAGCTTTCGGCCGGAGAGAGGAACCTGTTAGGAAGCACCTGGAAGAGCTGTCTGGTAAATAGGATAATTTGTTACCCAGCAGAGAGAGGGGAAAGGGAGGTTTGTGGTGCAGAGTTCTATCAATAAGTGCTTTGGTTTCAATCACAAGTGCATCGCTTTTTTATTTCTCCACATAAAGTGATAATGAAGAATGATGACCTCATGTCTAGACCTAAGCTTTTAACTTTGTTGCAGCTCTGGGGGCTTTAATGTTTTTCAAAAAGCAATCAATCAAGTGCCAAAACCTGTCTGGCTAATTACCTCTGAGACTTTCGAAAACTCTCCACTCTTTTCTCTGAGAAATGTAGGATTTATAAATTGCTTTGTGGAAGCACAAACCAGGTTATGGCCTCTTCTCCTCTCCACCTTGCTTTGCTTCTGCTCTGTGCTTAATGGAAGTGCTAATATTGTGAATCTCAGCTTCTGACAGTGTTTCTGAGATCACCATCCCTGTTTCCTCCTGGAAACAAACATATTTATCTCATCAGATGAGAGTATCTCAGCTGTGAGTATTTGGGGGAGGGTACCTGACAAAATGTACCTGATGAACACACAGTCACCAAAGGTTTGGTGTCACCCAGACCCAGTGAAATGCGTAGCAAAAAAGGTTATTTGGCTAAATTTCAAACTTCTTTTCACTCTTTATTAACCCAGAGGTATTTCAAATAGAATAAAATATAATCAAGGTTAAACAAAGGAGAGGAAAAAAGGGTAAAAGCAGTAATGGCCTTTTGGAAGTCTGGAAGTTCAATTTCCTGCTTCAAGCAAGGCAAACCTCAGTCCTACAATGGGGACATCAATGCATTCTTTGCCAGTCCATTCCAATTTTTAATCACAGCCCCAGTGAGGAGATTTTTCCTTTTGTCTCTTTCTACCTGCTCAATATCTCTCTGCAACTGAGCACCACAGACCAGCAGTGCAACAATCTCAGTAAAAGGTGAAAGTGAGCTTAACGTGATGCTGAGTTTGATCCAGGCACTTGAATAGCTCTTTTTTTCTCTAATACTTTTAAATACTTTTACATCAGAGAGAGAGAATATTTGCAAATGTCCCAACCCCAAATGGCAAGGAGGTTGGAAATAAATAGTCTTTTAAAGTCCCTTCCAACCAAGCTATTTTATGAAATGTTTCTACATTGACCAAAATAAAAATATATCATTTAAAAGAGCAACTTTTCTGTAAGCATTGCCTTTAGTGGAACAGATTAAATGTCAAACCCAACATTTCAGTTTTGAAGTGGTGCTCACACTTGTGAAAACCCAGGCAGAAACACCAGTTATGAGAAACTCAGAGAAATAATCTGAAAAAGCAGGAAGAAAACTGTGAGTTCTCTGCCAAACAGAAAAATAATTTGAAATTTCAGGATGTTCATCGAAGGAAATGATCCATCCATTTTTCTAGAGCAGCTGTTTCTCCTGTTTGGGTTTTGAAAATTCAGCTGTGTGTTCCTGGGCTGTACAACCACATCACCTTTATTTAAAGCACAGGGATATTTACTGCACTGAGCTCTTCAAGCTGGATTTTTGTCCAATCCTTCAGAGACTGAACATTAAACAGATCATAGGATAATTCAGGTTCAGAGGGACACAAGGAAGATATTTAGTCCAAACTGTTGCTTAGAATATTAGTGTGCACATTTTCTTGTCAGTCTCCATATAAGTGGGAAAAATTGAACATTTTTGTTTTGTTTTTTTTTTCCCAGACTCAAGACTGTACAGCCCAAACACTTCTGAAATAATGGGTGTTAAAAAAGCCCTGAGCTTTTTAATTAATACATTTAATATGTGTGATGCTTTTTGCATCAATGAAACCTCAAATGATGAAGAGTTTGAAGTTTGTCATTAATTTCAATACAATGAAGCAAACACACAGTTTGTAATCACATGAACTAATTTTTTCTTCCAATAAACTGAAGTATAACTCCAATACTCTTAGAGCATCAACAAAATCAGGGAATGATTGCAACTGGCATTTATAACAAGCGCTAGTTATGGTTGATGTATGAGATAATTATAATCCTTTGCAGGAAAATCTAATAAATCCCACCACAGTTACTCTGTAAAACCTATTTTTATGGAAATTAGGGGGTGAATATCACATCTATTACAGCAAGAGGCTGCACAGGCAATTCTGACAGCCTCAATCTGCACCACTGTCCACTCCTGAAAGGTAATTGTTTCTGAAGTTTTGCACAGAGGAAATAACTGTGTTCCAGTTCCTGGAATGAAGGGCTTAATATTAAAATATTAAAATCTTCATAATTTGCATAGCTTGATGAACTTCTAAAGAGACACAGCTGCTCTGACACAGAGGTTGGGAGGCTGAACAAATACTGGGGGATGTAGTTTAATATTTTGGCAATAAATAATGCGCCAAGATTTGGAGTTAAACTCCAGATATATGGAACCCCCCAGGAGTAACTAAGGTTTGTAGGGATATTTGTATTATATAATTGTTTTACTGAACAACCATCTTATACTTTTTATTCTAAAGTTATATTGAAAATTCCTCCCTTAGGTTTTTTTTTTGTGCTGTTTTGTTTGTGTGGTTTTTTGTTTTGGTTTTTCTGAGGGTGTGTTTGTTGCTGGGGGTTATTTTTTGGTTTGATTTGTTTTTTTTGTTTTTTTTTTTTTTTTTGGTTGCTGTTTGTTTTTTGTGGTTTTGTTTGTGGCTTTGTTTGGTTGTTTGGGTTTTGTTTATTTGGGGCTTTTTAAGAGGTTCATAAACTGGAGTTACTCCTGGTTTACAGAGCCCAAGGATGGAAACATTGTTTTCAGCCTTCCATTTACAGTCCTTTAACTTTTATGGATATGAACAGCAGAAGACAGAATATCCTCCGGAGAGCTGACAGACAATTGTGAGAATAACCTGTCATTCCTAATCCTGCTTTTAAAGTGTTTCTTGAATGCTTCAGGTCCTTTTTTTTGCCTCTTCAAGTTTTCATCTCTGAAAGATGATAGAAAGTTATTAATATGACTTTATACTTGTCTGAGCTCCCCAAGGACAAGCTTTCAGGATTAGATATCCAAGATAGGCATCCATAATCCATTTGCCATCAGCTGGGACTGCATTTGCACATTTGCAGGAGTTATAACCAGTAGGTTACTCAATGCTGATGCATAATTCCAATACTGTAGCAAATGGTTCTGGAAAATGTCCGAGTTCTCAAAAAGTCACATAAACATGAGCACAACCTTGAAGAAAAGGTTCTTCTGAAAGCCACAGAATTAGGGAATTTCCCAGGGACTGCCTGGAGTCAGAGTTGATCTGGAAACTTAGAAGCAGACGATGTGAATGAGGCAAATCTCAGTCTTGAGAATGGTCAGTGAGTTACTATTTTGGCTACAAATTATGATTTTTATCACCAATATGTTTGAAGTTCTTAAATAAAGATGAGTAGAAAATATGCTGCCAGGAAAAACACTAGGAGGCAGAACAATTTCTTTCAGTAGATGTGCCACTAGAAACAAGCTTCACCTCCACTCTCCATTAATATTTCAGTTTGATTCTAGTTGCTCAACTTGCAATTTTTAGTCTTCTTTTAAAAAATCTTTAATTCAGTCATCTCATAACATTTCTAACACCATTGACTCAGATGCCCTATCTCACTGACATGCAGCAAAGATTTGGTTCTAACAAAGAAACAGAATAATTAAGAATAATGTGGAATTTTAATAAATCTGTGTGTGAGATCCTCAGTTTCTGACTTGGTGAAACTGACACAAAACTTCCCTTGGGTCTGGAAGGTAATAATTCCCTTTGAGTCATTCTTCTGTTAGAGCTCCTGCTTCTTCGAGAAAAGCCATTTCCCTGTAGAATAAAGAATTTCCAAATGAGAAGAGATATGAATCTTTGAGGAGCCAAGTGACTACCACATGAAAAGAAGATAATGGGATATATTTTATCTGGATTGAGAAGCATCTGCCAAGTACATCTCAGAGGAGCTGTCTGTTAAGAAGAGTTTAGAATAGATTGTTTACCCCATTAAATATCAGCAGAAACTCTACTTTTGCATTGATTTCCTCTATCTTTACTCTCTCTCAGCTGGGAAAGCACAAAAAGGTTTTAGAGAGAAACAAGAAAATATTACAGACTCATGTAGCAACTAGAGAAAAAATTAGATGTGGATTTTATTGCATCAAATTCTTTGCTTTCTTGTGTTTATATCTCTTGGTACGTTTTCTACACAGCATCTATAATTGCAAAGAAGGATTAGGGTCTGGATACAAACCTTGCTGTTACTACTGGGAATTCTTTTTCTCAGTAAGTTCGAAATCCAGCCCATGAACAAAGTCCACAGCTTTATCCAAGAATAGATATATAGATCCAGACTTCATTTTGGGTTTGGATGGAATTTTCATTTCTTTGGTTTGGGTTTGTTGTGGGGTTTTTTTTTGCTAATAGCCTAGATCTCCAGTCTCTCAAAAATGTGAACATCTATTATGGGACAGATCAATCAAATTAGTCACGAGCTTAATCACCTTGATAAACAGAGGTGTTAGATGATAGCAGCAACTCCTGAGAGCATGTGAGAAGACCTTAAAGCATTCCAAAAAGCAATATCCTGGTGTTAGCCTAACAAATGATGAGAGCCTGGCAAAAGAAACTGTGTTTCTTCCAGTTCAATTTCTTCATTTGAGCTTTAATTTATTGCAATTCAAAGGGTTTAACTTTTTTTTTTTCTTTTTTCTCTTTTTTTCTTTTTTCTTTAAGAACCTTTTTAAAAGTTCACGGAAGCACTAGAGAAGGAAAGCAGGTTGGTGGGTGCTGTGGCATACATTATCTCAAAGATATTATTTTAGCATGAAGAGCTTTTAAAACTTAATCAGCTCACCAGCACGCATTCCTAATTGATCTCTTCCTCTAGGGCTGCTACATTTTCTTGACCTTTTAATAACTGATGGCTTTAGAGAAAAGACCATTCACAGAGCTTCTTAAAAGCGAAAAGATTTGAGGTGTATTTGCAAGACATACCTGAAGCAAGTGGTAGCCTTGAGAAATTCTGACTTCCTTGTCCTTCCCACGTGCTGCAGTAATTGTTGCAAGACCTGAAGTTGGAGATGGGGATCAGCTGGATTCTGCTGTGGTTGAGGAGCCTTTCTTGGGAGATGTCAGTCATCTACTGATCCCTCTACATGTGAGTCTGGGTTTTTTACTTTAAATGCTTTTAAAGAGAAAATGAACTCTGTGTATATTCTTAATTCATGTATCTGTGTCTCCTAAACAGGAAAAAATAAATGACAAAGTGTTTTTCCTGACCAGTAACTTCTCAGGATGCCCAGAGCAGCTGTGGCTGCCCCTGGATCCCTGGACGTGTCCAAGGCCAGGCTGGACACTGGGGCTGAGAGCAGCTAGGGACAGTGGGAGGTGTCCCTGACATGGCAGGAGTAGAATGGGATGATCTTTAATGTCCCTTCCAACCCACACCATTCCATGGATCCATTCCATGTCCCACCCAACCTGTAAAAATCTACTTGTCCTCTCAAAGCTTCTCCCCTGTATTTCCTGTAGGAATTTTTGATTGCTCTGACATTAACCACATACAATGAATTTATTCTGGTGTTGAAATACACTCACAATGCTGGAGTCATTTATTTTGACAACACAGCCATCACAAAGCAACAGGGCGTGTAAATTCCATGCTCCAAGGGCAGCCGGGATTGAGTGTTTGACTTCCCCTCTGGAAATGGAGCTGAATAAAACACCCAAAAATGTGACAGTTTTATCAGCTTAAGTGAAAAAGTGGTTCTAGGAGTACTGAGAGCTCAATGAGAGGTTTTAGGATGAGCCCTTTAGAAACTGCTGAACAAATTAAGTCAATAAACATAGTCCATTATTAAATTGCTTGGTTCACCTTTGCCCAAGCACCCTACATATGTGGTATAGCAAGAAAAACTATTCCACTTCTGTCCCCAGTTTCCGTTTCCTTGGTGTACACGATCCTCTGGGATAGGTTTGGATTAAGAGATACAAATTCAGACCCATGGTGCAGAGCTAAACTTTAATTTCTTAGGGATGCACCAAAACTTTGGGGGATTTGTGGTAGTTAGGAAAAGTGAGACCCTTATCCAAAAAATTTGGCTGCTTAGATCCCAGGTGGTGAGTGGTTTGTCCATGAAACTCCCACATAAAGTCTTTCTCCTGATGGATTTCTGGCCCACTCACTCTTCAAAGCCTCTGCCAGTTGACATCTGGTAGACACAGTTGGATTCATCAATTAGTTCACTTCAGAAACACTTAACTTGTTGAGGAGCCTTCAAAAAGGAAGTTCAAAAGTTTTAAAAGCAAATTTTTTCCAAACCCCAGTGTATAAAAGGCCTTAGGCCTTGTTAAAAACATGGCAATGGTTCCAGCAAATTTGAGTTGTGTTTTCTCCTACATCAAATAGTGTCACTTATTATTTCATTTGAAAATGACTTCCTTTTGATGAGATTTCTTCAGAACAAAAGTTTCCTTAAGTATCATAATTTCAATACATAATACATCTTAGGAGGAATGTCAGCTCACACAAGTGATGGAGGCAACTTCAGCTTCATCCACTCATTATGCAGGAGCAGAGAGTGGGAGAGGATGAGGAATGAAACGGAATTGGAAATCGCTCCCCAACTCTGGCCTAGATTTTGTGGTTTACAACACAAGATCCCTTCCTAGGGCAGCTGTACATTCTGTGGTGTCCACTTTGGTACTCTTCCCTCTTTAAAGGCACAGAATCTCCTCTTCCTTCCGCTGAAGTCCAGGGCAAAACTTCTGCTGGTTCAGTAGGAGAACAAAGCTCACAGTTCCCTCTCCCCCACAGAAAGCGCACTGGGATTATTTGGCATATTGGCAGTTCAAAAGCACTGTTCAGCAGACAGACTATTCTGACTTTTTTGAAGTGAAGAGTTTTCAACTGAGTTCAGTCATGAATTATATAACTGAGGAAATTGTCTATGTAAAACTAATTTTGAATCGCTAAAGAATTTAAATCCCTTTTTTTTTTTTTT
>VWZN01008711.1:68213-90983 GCA_013396955.1 Regulus satrapa
ATCTGCTATTCCAAATATTATATTAGAATAGCAAAAGTAAAGTGTGATCTGGCAATATTTACTTGTAGTAGTGTGGTTATGTCAAAATCACTCACCTCCCTTGGCACCTCCTTCAGTGGTCAAGCTTTGTTCAGTCCTAACAGAAATTAGTTATCAGAGTCATTACATTATATTTTACTATCCAGTGCTAACATTTAAAATTCTATGTCAAAACCAATTTGGTTTAATCGTTCACTTGGGATTTTGTTTAATTCTGGTCAACCTGCGTCCAGCTGAATTATCTCCTGATAGCACAGCTTAGATTTATCAGATTATGTGAAATAAATACTGCCTTTTAAAAGGTTTGAGGCTGCTCTCTGCATCTCTTCTTTGATGATTGCGTATGTGTGTTTTTCTTCTTGTCTATACTTTCTCTGGTTCCACTCCATTATTGCTTTCCTTGTCCATGAAAAACTTGGTGAAACAGCTGAAAATTTTCTTGAAAACAAATAAAAGAGTCACAGTTTCCGAAGCGAAGGCTCTGTAGCAGAATAGTCGTGATCACCGTCGTGATCTGCTCCATCCCTTTCCTGCACCTTTTCCTTCACCTCCACCCTGTTGGGTGGGTGTGAGTTTAGGGTTTTTTTCCTTCGTGCTTCCTGACTCACAGAGCATTTGATGAAGTGTGCAGAGAGAAAAGGAGTGAGGGCACAGACCAACTATTAAAGCTGTGCTTTAATGTGATGAAATCCAAGTTCTTCCTGAGGAAATGTGTCCTGAGGCAAGCAGAAGGGGCAGGAGCAGCCATCCACAATATTCCACACACAGACACAGGCTTGGGAAAGACTCCTGTGATCCATGAGTTTGGGGCTGTGCTGACAACCAGAGTGAGAGCACTGTGTTTAATTCCTCTGGCTATGTCAACCCCTTTTCAGCACTTTTGTAGCTCATTTCACCAATTTCTATTATGGCTTATCCCAGTCCAATAGCAAAGTAACCACTTCTTTGCCTGAAGAACCTCCAAACTCCTAGAAAATAACAAAATCTCAAAAGTATAATATATACAGAAAGGTAATAATATATTATTATACATTATTCTGTATAAAAACCATGTAAGTTTTCTGTTTGGCTAAATCTTCTACTTTAAGTTATAAATTTATATTATTTTTGCATCTATCTGTCTATCTATCTATCTATCTATCTATCTATCTATCTATCTACACACAGATAGATAGAACAAAAATGCAAAAGAATTTCTTCTAAACTGAAAACCATAAAGAAAATGTCTGTAAGGTAAAGCTCCACTATCATGATTCCAGAAAAAAAGATAGGCTGGAACTCGGACACTACATAACAGAGTTATTCTGCAGAGACCAAGGGCTAAATGGGGAAAGGTGATATGAGATGGAAGACACTTTAATTTAATGTAGGTCTGTCAAAATTATTCCTCAAATGTTGGATGAAAAATGACTGCCTAAACCTCTTAATTAATCAGTTCTGGAACAAAAAAAATAGCGTGTCAGGCACAATTTCAGTTTTTGTAGTACTTGATGGGCTTGAGTTAATTGTAAATTTATTGCCCAAATAAACCTGAAAGGGAGATGAACTGGAAATAATCCATGTGTAGGAAACAAGAGGTGACAATTAAGGTCCTCTTAATGCAGGCCTGTGTTTCTTGAGGAAGTACAGCTGAAGCAACACAGATCACAGAAGGAAAATATAAGCCACAAAATACCTTCAGATTGCATAAACACTGTGCAGTGGATCAAAGTTTTTTCTGGGAGCAAATTCCTTGCTTTTGATGAAGTTCCACCACAGACAGGTTCAGCTCAGTGTGTTTAATTTCCATGGCAAGTATTGAGCTGGGGAAGGGTGTTTAAGCTCGTAATTGGCGCACCAATGTATGGCAGAGAAGTAAATACACTATTAATTAGGAGCTAAATATTGACACAAGGCGAGATTAAATTATATCAAAACATTCACTGTAACTTGCTTAATGCACTATTAAGTATCCAAATATTGTGTGTACGGAATTGTAATTATATGCTTGGATTCTGTACTGATTATGTGGCAAGAGAAAATAAGATTTTCCCAAACTCTTGAGCCTGATCTGTCTTTATTCTGCCGGGAGTCATCGACAAAATAGGACTGAGCAGGATTTTGTTCTGTCCTGGTTAATATGGCTCAAAACAGGAATTTTTACAGCACACGCAGATGTTCCTGAAAACGTGACCCCACCAAAAGAAACCTCTGAGAAAGTTGGAAAGGCAGGTTATAATTTTTCACACAAAGATCCGAATCTTTACAAGTGACATGACCTTTGCATCACCCTGAGAACTTTAGGAATGCTCAAAAGCTGAGAAAACAGAAGGGAATATGAATTACTAGTGCATGTCATTGGCTTTCCTGATTCACATTGTGTTTCCAACTTCAGAGCCATCAGCATTAAAAGAATGTATTGATTTCAATCCTATCTCAGCTTGAGATTCATGAAAAGCTGAAAAATGTGTGTGGGTTTTTTAAAATTTTATTTTTAAATGCAAGTGCTTTATTATGCAGAGAAACAACCACAGATTTTGACATGTGTGGTTTTTTTGTGGTTTTGCAGGATTGTTCCGTTGTGTTTGTTTACTTCCTTTTGTATTTGTTTTGCTTTGTTTTGTTCTTTTTCTTTTTTTTTTTTTTTTTCTTTTTCATTGTGTGGTTGGGGTTTTCATGTGTGTGTGGGTTTTTTATGTTGCCTTCTTTTGGGTTTTTTTGTTTGTTTGTTTTTCTTGGGAAACACTAATGAGATAGTCTAAAACTTCTGGGTTTTTTTAAAGGATCTCAAACTTTGGCTCTTGTTCAGGGTATATTCTGCTCCCAGCAGCTGAAGAGTTATGTCATTAGGGCATAAATATGTATAGGTTGTTAATATAATCACATTAGTGGCTCAAGTTCTGCCTATAGAGCTACAGTAACAAAACAAAACAAAACAAAAAAAAAAAATCAAACCACTTGTAATTTAAACATTTTTATAGTGATAACTGTTACGGTTAATACCAAAGCAATACTGCGTTAAAATCTCTCTCTGTGCCATTATCATAGCCACAGGTCTGTGTAAATATGGGCCTTGAAATACCTTTTAATAACTGCCTTAAAATGCTTCCACTTACAGATGGTGATTATGCACGTAAAATAAATAATTGGTCGTACATGCATGGGAAGATGAAAATAATTAGGATAAATAAAATAACTTAAACAACAAGGGTAGACATAAGATTATGGCTGGGCCATTAAAGTCTGTGAATATCTGCCCATTGACTTCAATTAGCTCTGAATTAGGCACTTAAACAGCAGGAAGCAAATGGAATATTCTATTTGATTATCCTGGTCAATGAGCAATGAATGCATAAAAATAACTGTCCACAGATCCCAATGGAATCAGCCCCTCGAAACTAAGTCAAAGAACTGCAACTTTTCACAATGCTATTCTTACTTATTTTTTTCCTGCCCAAAGCATTATGGGTGTTTTGGAGGTAAAGAAGAACCAATTTTTGTGTTTGTGCTGAATTTAGTGCAGTTTTGAGGAGACAGAAGAACAGGGAGCTACAAGAGCACGATATTACAGAAAATTTGTTTTAAGAATATATTTTTTTGGTGGTTTCAAGTAATTCTTTTCCCCAGAAAGGCCAGAAGATGAGCTGAATGCTCAGGAATACAGCCAGCTTCTGGCTCAAATGGGAGGGAAGGTTCAGGGACTGAAGTTCAACCCTGCAGGGAGTCACCAGCAGCTCATGGAGGTGGCAGGTGAGTGGCCCCAGTTCTGCCCATGAGGGGAAACCCAAGAGAACCCATCACACCCAATGTCTAATGCATTGAGATAGGCAAAGGTTGGGTAATAAATGTAGAAATTCACCAAATTTTCGAAAAGTGG
Source organism: Regulus satrapa (assembly GCA_013396955.1). Classification (NCBI taxonomy): domain Eukaryota; kingdom Metazoa; phylum Chordata; class Aves; order Passeriformes; family Regulidae; genus Regulus; species Regulus satrapa. The sequence continues at coordinate 72,109 of VWZN01008711.1, forward strand.
GGCTGTGTTTAACAGAGAGATTCCAAAATCTTCCAAGCTGGGTCATGGATCACCTCCAGTGCCAACCACAGCCAAGGTAGCCTCTTGTGCAGATCCCTGAGTGGCCACTTCACTGTGGCAGGGCCAGTGGTGGGTGCTAAGGCACTAATTCCCCCAGATTTCCCCCTGCTGCTGCCCCAGGACAGACCTCCACAGTGAAACAGGAGCCTTCAGGCTGATGGCAAAGCTCTTCCTCTGTCCACTGGCGTTTTCTTCTGTATTTCTTCTCAGACTAATTGTTTACTAATTTCTCTGCCTCTTACCCTCTTCTGAAGTGGTTTTATATTTATCTCTTACTTCACCAAACAGTTTGGACACCTCTGCGGCTGAAAAATACGACCAATTACTTTGTGCTGCTTTCTGCAGGTCTCTAGAAGGAGGAAAAATATTAATTGCTGAAAGCAAACCATATTTTTTTGACCTTGTTTAATTCAAAGTTGATCCAAACCATAAATATTTGGTCATGGTTTAGAGAAATAAGTTTTTGAGGCCAGCTGGAAGGAGCAATGTTGGAGAACCTCTCTGTTTTTTACTTCTTAGTATATCAGTGGGAATCGTAAATGGCTCCCAAGGAACATTTGCCACTAAATAAAAAAGAAAATAATCTCAGTTATCATTCACAAAATCAGCATTAAATCTAATTTCACCAAAGGAAAATGTACAGACATGGTAATTAAATTGCCAGAGAAGCTTGCTTACTAAAATTGAAGGTATTGCACAGCTTTTTGACAGAGTTGAAAGAACAAATGAGCCATCGTTTGCTACATAGCAAATATTAAGTACAAAACACTGAGAAGTGGACAGTTTTAAATTAGGTTATGCCTTAAAGGCTGTAGTATGGGAAATTACAAGATAATAAGTATAGGGGAGTTATTAATTTTTGTTATTATTGCTAAGGTAACAAGTAAATTGAAAGTTAGAGGTCAACGCAAGGTGAGTTGGCTGCTGGGAGAGATGAGCTGAAAGGCATTTCAGAAGCTCTGAGGCAGAACAGCCTCAATGCCAAAAGCAAATAAATGTTATGGGGCTCTTTTGAGTGCCTCTAAAAGCCCCTCCGCAAACCCACAAGCAAGGAGGGCTGAGCTTGGGGATCAGGAGGGAGGGGTTCTGCCTCTCTCAGCTGTGTTGACCTGAGCAACTGCGCTGAGCAAGAGATCCTCTGAGCAGAGAATTGTTGGAATGCAGGAGGCAGAAGCCGCTCTCAGGTCCACAGAAGGAGAGAGGAATGCAGATATTGAATCCAAACCTTTAGAGAAATTAAGATATGTTAAATCACATAGACATGAAGTAGAGATAAAAGTACAAGTTCTAGTTATAGTTTTAAACAATTAAGTAAGTAACTAGGTAGGATATACCCTAAACACTTTAGAAATACTTTAAGCACCTTAAAAAAAGAAAAGCTTTGAATCTTTAAGCCCTAAGACCCAGTTCTGTGGCCTGGCTCCAAGACATAACAAAAACACAGTAAGAACATTGTTTGCATTTTTTTAAGGAGAAATAAGGTAGACTAGCTTATGTGAGAGTATTTACATAGAATATTGTTTGAATTTCTAAGATGGAATGGATAGAAAATATGCGTAAATAAGTATAAGAATTAACACTGCTTTTCATATGTTAGAATTGAGCTTTGAGAAGTGTAGACAGTATGGTTGTAATTGTGGCTTTAGTACATTGGTTAATTTATGAATAAAATTCCCTGTACTGGGGTGAGATGGCTGAATGGAGGGGGAAGAGCAGGCCAGAGCTGAGGAGGAGGATGAAGAGGAAGAAGATCACACAGAACAGGAAAAGAAAGAAGAACAGAGCTGCCTGATGGCTTCTGCCAAGTGACACCCCTGCCAGGATCTGCTGTCAGGACCTCTGCCCCATGGGACTCTGTGCCAGGAGGTTTTCAGCATGGACTTGAACTGAGAACTCCGCCTTCAGAGAAATACTTTTCTACAAATAAAGCCTTGTAGCAAAAAGAACTGCCTCTGCCTGTTTGAATTTCAGACCTTGACAGAAAATTAGTAGGTAAAGGAATGTCAGCCCTGAAATTTGGGGTGAGGAACAGCAATCACTGAACCAGCACTTGCCAGGTCTGCAGAATAGTGGGGCAGCTGCAGCAAACTATCATGGATGGGTTCTACAATAACAATTTACATATTGATTAAAACCCATAATTTAAATTGCCTCAGGTTTGCTCAGAGCTGTTAGACTGATACCTGGCCGCCTCTTAACTGGAGAAGGGGGAAAATTACTTGTACTGTCAATAGCTGTTTACCTATATTAAAATAATTAGCAATCAGAGTGTACTCCACTGCCTTGCACACAGGGAGTCTAATTAACTTTCTCCTTCAGATTTATATATCCACTAACAAATAAATGGAAAGCCATCCCATGTCCTCCGTCATGGGAATGTGTCTGCCTTTATTTTGGAAAGGCAAATGCTGGTTCAAACAAGGACAGGCTTTATGTCAGGGATTTGTCATTGTATCTGTTCAGAGCTTCGTCTCCTTCTCTAACATAGAGCATTTCTCCATACGCTGCACTGAGTGATGCACTGCAGTGACAAAGTGTTAATCTCCATTAAAAATTTAAAAGACACACAGCTATTTTCACCCGGGAAAGCTGCTGCTGCTGCTGCTGATTCATCTGCAGCCCTGCCCATCTTAGGCAGACCTATCTCCCAAGCCATTGCAAATTACCAGGGAGCCATCCTTCCATTCAAATTCCAGCAGCAAGAGCTGCAGATTGCTTCATAAAAGCGTGAAGTCCAGCGCTCGTCTTTTGCTACTTAATAAATCACTAAAATGAAATGGCACAACTCTCCTCTTATCTGCAGGTGATTGTCAGAGGTTCAAGTGCTTTGGCCACCATTAAGATCTCAGATATTATTTTATTCTGAAAATACATCAGCAAAGTTGTGTCATCCTGTGGTCGGAGCCTTCCAACCAGTTCTGCAGCAGGCTGAGGGCTTGAGGGGAGCAGTGCTGGGCTTACACACAGGACAAGACTCAGAGTAAGAAATATAATCTGTGAAATGGTCACAGAATCATCACAAAATGTTGGAATGGTCTGGGTTGAAATGGACATTAAGGATCACCCAGCTCCTTCCACTATCCCAGCTTGGTCCAAGTCCTCTCCAACCTGGCCTGGATCTTTGTTACAGAGCCATCCACACTGGGAATTCCTCTTTGGAACATAAAGAGGCACTTACAATAAAATAATTTAAATCAGGCTTTATTTTGAACAGCTGTGGAGATCAGGCTGTAACTCTTAATAATGTTACATGGTGCTGAAAAGGCAACAAATCACAAAGAAAACGTTGGTTTCTTCTGCCCCCCAACATGTGAATTACATTTCCTGGCACCTTTTCCCTCATAGATATGCTGAAATTTTTCTGATGGCATTGAATTAATACTCAGATTTAATAATGGTGCTTTTCACTGAGAAATTTAATCATCTCTTTACATATTCATCTTAATAATGGCCACATGAACAAAAGGAAGAGGGAAGAGGATGACGAGAGGCAACTCAAGATGGTGCAGGAGTTTGGGATTAGACTGATAAAGCAGCACTTGCATTTTTTGATGTTTCTTTTTAAGAAAAATGTGACTTAACTCTAGAAATCCAGACCATTCTCATGTTTTTTCTGTTGTCACAGTACCTTCCATTGGCCAAGGCAATAAAGGTAGTAGCTAAATTCCATGGAAACAGCTAGCCTGAAGGGACCAGTCTATGAGGAATTATGGATTCCCTGACACAATAAAAAATTATACCATGAACAAATATGGAAAAAAACAAAGGCTAAAAATCAAATATGGAAAGAAAGAACTCAATAGAAAATAAAAATTGAAGAGCTTTTATTGTATTAATTGGGAAATCTTATGATAAATTGTGATAAATATAATACTCATCATGGTTACCATGAGTAATGTCTGAAAACCATATAAATTGCTAAAAACACCAGACAGGTGACATCAAATTCGTTGAACAGATACCATTTCCCTAATCAAAAACGGGAGAAACAAAGCAAAAGAGTGAATTTACATTCTGGGCCTGAGCCCTGAGATATTCTCATGCAGTTATAAATAGGCTGCTTAAATAGAGTGGTTTTTTGGGACTTGTAATTCCAGTTGACATGAGGGATTGTGGAAGAGCAGGAGGAAAAGTTGTCTGTGTGCTGCTTGTTAGAGTAACGGCTTGTGACTGCTCTCAGAAGCAATTCTCCTGATACCCCGTGTCCCTCAGCCACAGGGAGCACTCCGTGGATTTGGGGCACTTTGGGCACTGCCACCTCTGCTTACGAACGGTGGCGAGTAAATATTAATTCTCTGTCACAACAAATTTCAGTGGAAAGAATGAGGATGAAATAACACCTAATGCAGACAACCTGTGGTGATTTTAAAGGGTATGCAAATTGAAGTTAAAAACTACCAAACACATACACATACAAAAAGATAATTCAAAATTGTTTTATAGAGCTTGTTCTTCATAATGGTAGAACTCAGGTTTTTTAACTTTATTTTGAGGGAAGATAAAGATTTTATTATGGGCTGTGCCAGCACTGAACTGAGAAAATCCTCCCTGACTCCATTAGCACAACAACCCAAATTAATAATTAGCTTTGGCTAATACCAGATGGTTACATGGTTTTGGGTTGTTTGGATGCATGGGCCAAGCCCTGTGGGAACACACTCCACACCTAAGCACAGCAGATAAACACTCCCAGAGAAATGGAGCACTTTGTACCTTTATTTAATAGATTTGTGAAGCTGTAACGTCCTCCAGCATCTACAATTTATATCTGTAGGTGGATGTGTCCCTTACACTGATTTATAGGAATAAAACTCTTGACACTATGGATTTATAGACCTCTTTCCTAATTTTTGTCTGTATTTACATATTTCAGCTTGCAGGGGATACTGTAGTTCACAAATTGAAGAAATAGAAGAATAATGATATTAAGAATCATGGATTTTTACTTTTGATCCACATCATATTTTAATTGGAGTTGTTTTCCTGTGAAAATGCTGCTGCTGGGAAGAGAACGATGGGGAAGCCCAGAAAAAATCCAGGTCATCAATTTTAATTCTGTATGCATTCATAACCATGAAAGTATTAAGTAAATATACTTTATTAATAAACTAATGATTGTATGTGTACTTATACGTAACTTTTCAAAAAGCTTTCAGAAAAATTTGAAAGTTGCTATTACTGAAAAACATGGAAAGGAACATATGGGAGTTTTTCCTCAAGAGGCTGGGAGAGATGAGGAATTGGTGCCCTAGCACTTGGTATCTTCTCTCTGCAATCATCTGTGGAATCAGGTGTGCCTGGCCCTGGGGGGGCTTGAAAAGTGGGATGTGGGATATAGGTCATGAGATATGATGGAGCTGATCGAGCAGATAAGAAGCCAGAGGGAAAGAAAATGTTGCTGGGGAGAGGTGCTAGAGAGGCAGAAGGATGGAGCACTCTCTGCTCTGGGGGTTCTAACAGAAGGTTCACGAAGATAAAGCTTTGTACTCAGAGACAGGACTAGGAAGGAAAACATGGAATATTCTTATGGCTCTGAAAAGCCCCTGGAAAATGAAAATACAGCTCCACTTATTTCTTCAGCGTCTATGTTTTTGTATCTTTCCATATTTCTTACAAACCCTCCTTCAAACCTCTGTTTTATTTCTGTAGCCCCTTACTTGCTGTGGGCCTGGCCAAGCTGCCCCTGCTGATTCACTTTCCACTAATTCTCAGGGAGTTGAAAACCAAAACCTGATAAATGAGTTCTTCATAATAACAGCTTGACCACCTGAGGATTTTTAAAGCTGAGTTCAGTTGTGTTATTTGGCAGAGGTCTCCATGGGCAGAGTTACAAGCGGGTGTAACTAATCAGAATTTAACAAGCAGTTGATGCATCCCATGGAAATTTGCTGGAACATCCAACCCAAATTAGCACAGGGCTAACCTGTCTCCTGAAAACAGCCTAAACTTGGCACTGCTGTGCTGGGAGATGTCCCAGGAGATTGGAGTTTAAACTTGGGAATTTCATGACTGGTCTAGGCAGTGAGAGTAAATGTCAGCTTGTTGAATTTCTGTCCTGATATTAAAATAAAGAACTCCTGCCCCTGAAACACAGAACTAATGTGAGAGAGCCAGGGAGATCTGACAGATGGGAAGAAAACAAAGCTACCCTCTTCTGATACCAACAATTTACAGCAGACTGGGAATGGGTGGTAGGAATCTGAGAGAGCAGTGCCATGAGTGGGGCTCAGAGAAACCAAATCTACAAAGTGGTCTGGAAAAATAATTCCAATATTCCCCCAAAGTCTTTGCTTACCATGGGCATGAGAGCAGTGGAAAAAGCATTTTCTCCCTAGAGCATGGGCCTCAGATATATGGGGAGGGGGGATTTTCTTGTTATAACAAATTTAAAAATGCGAGGTTTTGGAGGTATTCAGAGAAGGCAGAACTCAGGGAAAACATACGGAAAACCTGAAAAAACAAAAGGAAGAAAGTTTCATCCTCTGTTTTTTTCTTTGTATAAAAGCCCACAGATGTGGTTGAAATCTGGATTTCAGCTGCTGACTATGCACAACCTTTGCTCAAGTGTGTACCACATCCCCTGGCCATTCAACAGAAGAAATAATTCACATTTTTGCCTCCCTTTGACTACATTAATTGCTAAGTACTCTTGGTCATGTGTAGGGGTCATTTGAGGGAGTAGAGAGCCAGATTATGCATGTCTTTCTCAACTATACACTTTCTTCAACTGCTCAAATCAACTTTTATTTTCCTTATCAGCAAGGATCCTCGTGCCTCTAATGACAGCAAGAGAAATAGAAGAAATGGAAAAAGATTAGAAATAGGAAAAGATTAGAAATAGAAAAATCTTATGAAGACACTTGGAGACTTGCTTGCTGATTCATGTGCCAACAATTGGTGTCTGAAATGGAGCTAATTAACATTCTCATTATGGTAATCACCTTCAACATTTCCCTTTATTTTTTCAAGCTTTTCCCTTAACTGTCTGTCTCTGAGATAAGAAAATTATTATCAGTGTATCAGCCCAGATACATTTCAGGGGATGAATGGCAAGAATTTATTCAGGTCTATCTGAGGAGAGTACAATTAGGAAGCCTTCATGATGAGACTAAATCTCCAGATTATTGGATCAGATATCCTCATTTCAGACTGCTCTGAAAGCCTAACATTCCATTCACTTTCCAAAATGCACTTAGAAATAATCATCACTGTGAGGGAGGAAGAGAAGGAAAACCACCTGGTCTGACACAAAGCAATCACTTCATAATTATAAAAGGGTTTTTTGCAAAGTTAAACAATGTGTTTTGCCCTTTATTAATTGTTAATTTTATTGGTAATTTTGCAGTAATTTTTATATTTTATTTTAATATTGGTATATTTTGGAATTTCTCTTTCACCCCTCACTTTTTACCCTTATTTTCTCTACTGTTTGGGCTCATGAATCAACATTCTGATACCTCAGGAAAAAAAAAAATGTTGGAATGGATGGTACTGACTGATTTTGTTGTACTGGAAACCCATTTGGGTGAAATTATTGAAGATCTGACATGTTGATGACAAAGAATTCAGGGTGGGATAAAAAAAAAAAAAAAAGGCAATTTCAGATTTGATGAATGTTTCCACAAATAGGAATGAAAGTGGTTCTGACTTCCAAATTGTCTTTGTTCTCCAGACTGGGGTGAGTTTTGCTCTGTGTCCTAAGGGGTCAAGGCTGTAACTGGGAATGTTGAGTATTGAAATATTTCACTATCTAAAAACTAAAGAGAGGAAGGAAAACAAACAAACCAGAGGGAAAACAAACAAACCAGTCCTAGATGGACTTTTCACTGATGTTAAAGAATGGGAATGGAACTTAAAAGAATTCAGGGTCCTTTCCCTTTCTAACCAATTCTTCCCTTACCTCTGGAAAAATGGTCTCCAAACAATCTCTGGTGCTTGAGGTGGTCTCCAGGATCTCTCATGCACAAGATGACAAACTTGCTGGAGATTTCTCTGTACAGTCAATCAACAGTCTGAACATGACTTTCCTTCTTTATATTTACAGAGAATTCACCATGGTCTAAGTTATGTATATCCTTAATAAAAGGAATTCTTTTTCTCTCTTTTCATCCTGTGGATTATTTAGCTGCTGTCTAATAATTCATAAATGTTCCAAAGTACCATGGCTGATGGTAAGTAGTCTGGCTTTTAATACTTCTTGTTGTAATGTCTATTTTAATTAAACATTCTCAGAGAAATTTTATTTTCTAATTAAAATCTAATTCTGGGCCTATATTGAGGAAAATACCCTTTATTTTCTTTACCTTTTCTGTCACACCCTATACTCTTCCCTTTTCCTTCCTTTCATGTATAGATCTTAACTTTGAGGGAAACTTGAGTGTGAATTTTCTCTGGTTTTATCAGACTGTGCCATAGCTGAACACATTGACTAAAATATTTAATTCTTGATAAAATTACCTTTAACTTCTTGAAATAGCATTTTTTCTGGAATTATTTATAGTAATTGGCAGTAATTTTGAACACTAACAGGTGGTTATTGAGAGATGTGGTGACTAATAGGAAAAAATTAGATTTATTCATTAAATATTTTTTAATCTCATGTAAGATTAAAGAAAATGTGTTCATTCTGTCAGTGCATGACTCACCCCAGCAAAGGAGCAGATCCTGAGATCCTGGAAATGGAATGAGCACAAGGAGAAAATATTTGCTTCACTTCCTCATGTCTCAGCCCATGCACACATATGACCATGGGAAAAAGAAAATGAAATTCGGATTCTATAAGCAGCCAATAAATTTTACATCAGCCTGATGGGAGCTGTGGCTCTGAGGCCTTGATGAGCCAGCCAGCAAATCCTCAGTGTTCTCTGTCATTTCCCAACCCACTTATCCTCCAACCCTCTCTCAGTGTTTCACAGCCCTGGGGACAAAACCAAGAACCTCGGGTTTCGAGAATAAAATTCATCTGGCCAAGGAAGGGAAACGACAGGAACCAAAAGGGATTTTCCACAGCTGGAGCAGCCCAGGCAGATCCAGAGAGAGGATCACTGGGGTCATCAATGAGCAAAACACTTAGGAGAGAACAAATATTGCATCTGTGCGAATAAGAGATTTAAAGGACTTGAGACCTGCTCATGAATATTTAATGGACTGAAGAAGAAAATAACTGAAAAATTATTATTTTTCCATTTCTGATAATAAGCATTTTCATTTTAGGTTTAATGAGATTTTTATCCCTGTACAATAATAAAATATTTTTCCACTAAAATTTTTGAGTGAATTAATTCATTCATAATGCATGAAGAAGTGAAAAATCTTTACATGCCTTTGAAAAATCAATTTCTGATTTTTTTTTTTTTAAATTGGTAACTCCTTATAATCACCTCTCCACGTCACTGTATCCCTGTGTGAAAAAATTAATTCTAAATAAAATTTTAATAGTTATGTTGTTGTAAACACACAGTTATGGTGCTAGTGAAAAGGAGCATCCTTTCAACTGGATCTTGTTTCAGTGTTGTTTTGTACCCTGCTTGGAGTTCATAGAACAGGGATAAGATCTCTCTTCAGTTCTACTTAATGCAACTTCATAAAAAAAACTGCCCTTTCTCGCCTGTAAAATTTATTCAATACTTGAATTTTGGTAGGATTAATCTCTGCTGAAAATATTTCCTTAGGAATTAGTGGTGTGCTCATGATGTAACAGTTCTTCTAGACATGAGAATTTTTTTCTTTTTTAGTGTCACATGTACTGAAAATTATTACAATTTATGAGATAGGGCAGCAGACAATTTCCAGTCTTCTGAAATTGCTGTTTTCTGAGATTAATGGGAGCCAGAACATTCCAGCACTGGCAAGGCAGGGGTGGTTGCACTCCATAAACTAGGTTGCATCATCATTGCTCTTGTACTTTCCATAACTTTCTTTAAATGCCCTAAAGCCTGAGAGGAGGAAATCCTTTCCCCCTTTTTCTGGGGCGTTCTCCCCAAGCCAAGGATCTTCTGGTAAATGGCCATGGCAGCAAAAGTTTGTCTTGCTGCCTACGTGAACTTTATTCCTGCCCCTTTTTTCATGTGCAAACTCAACAGAACACATATTTTGATTTTCAAATCCCCGTAAAAATGTAATTTTCTCCTGTTATGTTTTGGGTTTTTTTGGTTGGTTGGTTGGTTGGGTTTTCTGGGGGTTTTTTTGGGTGTTTTTTTTTTGTTGTTTGTTTGTTTGTTTTTTTTGGGGGGGTGTGACAGTCTTTCTTTCTTTCCCCTTTTCCCCCTCCCCCCAAAAATTAAAATAGTTGGGAGGAAAGTCAGATAAAGCTGCTTTGAGAGGTGTGTGCTCCACCAGTGCAGCTGCTCCTGCTGTCACAGGGAAGATTACAGAGCAGTGATTTGTGCAGAGGAAGAAATACCTTCCACTTATGAGTGTCTTAAAACAAAAGCTATACACTCGAGGGCAATGAATAGTTGTTTTCATCTCAATTTTGTTTTATGCTCTTCTTTGATCTAACATGAAAATCATTACAATTTATGAGATAAGGCAGCAGACAAGACCCCGAGGAGTTCTTTGTTATGTAACACTCCATCCAATTCATTATTTTGTGCCTTTCTCCCTCAAACAGCTTTCTGAAAGATCAAGTTAGTCAAAGCTACCGTGGGTTTTTAGCTTTGCTAAAATCCACCGTATTACACGCTCAGTGAATTTCCACAGCTTTTGTTCGAGTCACTGACAGCACCTGTCATTTGCCTTTTTATGTCTTAAAAGCTGCTGGTGGCAGCATAATCAAAGATGTTGAGTAAAAATATATATCCTGGAGCAGTGGCCCGAAAAAGGAGTCTGCTTATATTTTAGCAAAGACTCTGTGTGTCATAACCTGGAGTTTTATGGTTGGTTTTTTGGTTGGTTTTTTGGGGGATTTTTTTTCCTTGTGTGTGAACACTTTATAATACAATCTGGTATCTGGGTGAGTGAGTAAAGGTGTTGTTAAGGTAGAAAATGGAAATAAAAATGTATCACTTGGGGTTTTTTAATAGAAATAAGGAAAAATAATTGCTTTACCAATTGAGTATTATAGCCAGAATAAGAGGCAGCCATCTCTTTCAGGTCTTTGGCAAAATTCTGGTGTTCAAGGACTGTTACTAGGATCTAAATTCTCAATAAAAGTTATAAAAGTGCCAAGGGAGTAAAGTCCCAGTGCTTCCTCACAGCTCCCACGTCCCTGCATTTTTATCTAGGAAAACAGTTTTTTCACTTCTTTGACCTTCTGTGCTGTAAAGAAAAATATTTTTTATTTTTTGAAGGCAAAAGCTTCATATTTCATTCCTAAACTTCTACTTTATGACTCCCTTTGTATAAATGGGAAATATAACATAAATTCTTCTTAAACTTCTGGAGGAAAACTGTGAAATTTTAACCTGGATTTTGGCCTTAACTGCTGGTTCCCTTTGAAAGGAAGTTCTTGTCTTTGGAGGGGGAATATTCAGTGAAGGAGCAGAGGCTGGAGTTAATGACTTGTCACATTCTGAGTGCTCCCAAGCAGGAAATGCAGGATTTGTTCGAGCCCCAAGAGCCTGTTATTTTCTGTAGTAACACCATTAAGCCACCTGTCAGACATGGAGTGTACCATGGGCGACTTTAGGCTTCTTTTAGCTGGAATTGATGTACTTTTAAGAAATAAATCTTTAATAATGTAATAGTTTCATGTGCTGCAGCCAAGGCCATGCAGTTTTCTGTACATATTCTGTGAGCAGCAGCCTCTGGTAATTAAATGTCAGGTATCCTGAAACTATGAATGTTCTTCCCCTCCCCCTTCTTTGTCACTAGATTTTTGGACAGGAACTTTTGTGTTTTTTATAAGCAAAGTAGATTTTATGAAGAGATTTTGCTGTGAGAGTTATTGCTTTTACTCAAAGGATTACTTTTATTCTTCTGACTGGCCAGGTGCAATTATGAGATGCCAAAATTAAAGTTTTGCAGGATTCAGTGGGACTGGTTTCCTCTTCTGGGGCTTTCCTATCCCTCCATCAAGTGCTGTAATAGAGACAGAATTTTTTTTGTGCTCTCCTTCAAGAGTTGAAGAGTAATGATGGATTTTTTTCAATTCATGGGATCATGGAATGGTTTGGGTCAGAATGGACCTTAAAGCTCATCCCATCCCACTCCTGCTGTGGGCAGGGACACCTTCCAGCATCCCAGGTTGCTCCAAGCCCAGCCTGGCATTGGTCACTTCCAGGGATGGAGCAGCCACCATTTCTCTTCCTTTTTACAGGTTTTTGGTTTTTTTTTTTTGTTTGTTTGTTTTTGTTTTTTGGTTTTTTGGTTTTTTTTTGGTTTTTTTGGTTTTTTTTGTTTTTTTTGTTTTTTAAGTTCANTTTTTTTTTTTTTGTTTTTTTTTTTGTTTTTTAAGTTCACCTGTGTTAGAAGGTGTGGATGGAGCACAGCCCTGGCTCTCAGCACATCAGAGGCAGTTACCCCCTCCTAGGGCAGTCAATAAAATCTGTGTGTTTCAAACCCAATCTGGACCTCCACCCACTAAGGTAATGAATGCTATATTTATGGCTTTATTTACCTGGCTGGAGACAGGAGAAAGCTAAAAAACACAAACCCCAGACTTATCCAAAGAATTCTTCCACTCAGCCATTTGGGAAACACAGAAATTCAGGAATGCAGAGCATAATGGTGTATAAAGTGGTGTTTTTCAGTCTATTCCAACACATTTTGATTCACAGGAGAGCAGGTAACTTTGCAGAAAATTCATCACTGGCATTATGTTTTTCCTGTAGGTTTGGAGTGGTTTAAAAATTCCTTTTTAAACACGTCTCATCAAAGCTGTGCCTACTGGGGCCAGGAGGAGACACCTGCCCATCTCAATAACATTCTTGGAGATGTTAATTTTTGCCACTTTATGCAGTGCTCTGAATTTGTGAATCTTTTGCAACATTCATAAGGGACTATAGAACATTTCTAGGAAAAAAAAAAAAAAAAAGAAGGAAAAGTAGGTTAGACTTGAAAGTTGTACAATATTCACAAAGTCTCTGAAAGATGCAAGCACCTGCATATTCCTAAACTGGCGGGAGACATGAGGTTTTTGTCCTGTTTTACAGAATTAGTTTGAAAATAACTTGGGTTACATTAAATGTGAGCAAAAGTATGGGCAGGAATAAAAATGCTTTCTGTATCTCACTGAAAACAAATCCAGCAGTAGCTTTTATTCATAATCTCCTTAGACTTTTTTTTTTTTTCGTAGCTGGTGTTATGTTACGTTTCAATGATTTTCTGTAAAAGATGCATGTAGAAATCTCAATAGGATAAGTTGTGCCTATAAGGACCATTTCCAGGACTTTGTTGTTCCCAGGTTTGCTTTCCCTAGGATGGAGAGAGAAATAGAGAAATAGGGAAAAAAACCCCAAATTTATTTTAAATTAAGAAACATAGTTCTGCTTTTCTGAGCCTTACTCTTCTTATTTCATGGTAAATACTTTCAAAGATAAACAGTGGGATCACAGCATTATTTGGGATTATCAGAAAAGCTTAAATTTATCCTAATTTCTCTGACATAGGGAAAAGTTTATCAGTGGTGATATTAGGGAAAAAAAAACAACTGTAGCAGCGTTGAGAGATTTTGGCAAATATAACTCATGGCACATTAATAAAAGCATTATTTTCCATACCAAATTTAAATAATCTACCTCATTCCACAAACTAATATTTAACTTGAAAGTAACATCATATAAAACCTTTTAAATATCTTTCTTTGAGCAATTGCAACCAAGCTGCTATTGGGAGCAAAAACCAAAGAGATGGAAATGTAAAGTTTTCATTAAAAAAAACAAAAAAAAACCCAAAAAATCAGTTTATTTCTATACCTGCATTTTGAAGGTAGGAACCTTCTAAGGAGAACAATTAAATATGAATAAGAATAAAGAAAGGCAAAGTTAATACAAAATAATTCTGACAGTTCTACCTGAATAATGTCTGTGTCTTTCCAACATCCCTATTTATGAGCTGCTGAAGTGGAACTCCTCATTCCCCTGTGAAGGAGAGTTTTCTGGAGGTGGATTTCTCATTCCCTTGATGAGAGTGGAGCTCCTGGCTTCCCCCGGCTGAGGCGCACATGTTTCCCAACTCTTGATTCTGAGGAGTGAGAAGAAACACCTATTTGCCCTAAGTTCTTCCATCCTGAGAGCAGCGAATAATTGATGGAAGCCCTGTTCTCAACTCTCAACGGGAGTGTGAATGTGTGAGGGGAAGGAGCTCCTGAGTTTAACGCACTGGTCACAGAATGCGGAAAGAGAAATGAACAAATATAAACTATGGGAGTTCCTCTGAACAGGCTGGGGTGTTGTCTTGAGTTGCAGTGCAGGATGTGCCAGGGTGTGCATTCTGTCACCATCTCTGGAACCAGCTGGGGCAGTGCTCTTCATCTCTTCCACATCCACCCCTGCCCAGGAAGATTTCTTCTGTTCATGGGCCATGGAGTGACTGATCCAATTCCATCATCCCACTGGGAAATGCTCCAGCNGTATTAGTAAAGAACTGTTTTTCCTCCCCTCATATCTTTGCCTGAGAGCCTCTTAATTTCAAGATGATAATAATTAGGAGGGAGGGCATTACATTTTCCATTCCAAGGAGGGCTCCTGCCTTCCTCAGCAGACACCTTTGTCTTTTAAAACCAAGACAGGTTTCCTGCAGGGAAAGGAGCTCCAGCTCAGACTGAAGGACAGTTCTGCCCTCATGGAAGGCACCAGACAGAGAGGAAGATGCAGCTTAGGCACAGGGAATGGCTGCAGAGATGTCTTTGGAAGAATTCTCCACTCATCCTTTGCAACTCAACTGAGAACAGTCCTTGGAATGACTAAGAACTCCCTACAACGCAGGATCCTCCTGGAATCAAACTGCTCAAGTCAGGGTGAACCCTAGGACAGACTCTGAGGCCCTGTCATTGTCCTTGTGCTGCTTTTTTGACTTGGAAATAGCAACATTCCCTTCCAGGTTCATCTTACTCCTTTATTCCCTGAAGATAACTATTCTGATAAGTCCTACTGAAATAAAGGTGCAGGTTAGACATAAGGAGTCATAAGCCCAACATGCAAGTGGGAAAATAAAATTTTCTCCTTCCAAAGTGGCAGCACGAGGACTGTGGCTCAAGGGAATGCAGTTTTGGCAATGAGACACTGCAGATATTTCCACTGTTTAGTGGAAGTTTCTCCCTATTGACCAATAATTCCAAGCAGAGTAATTCTCCTGTTAAGAGAGTGATCCTTCCCTGGCATCTGCCAGACCATTTGAAATGTTTCCTTCCGCTGTATGCTCCCTCCGTTGAAAAATAAAGGCAAATATTTAAAACATTACACTTAAACCCCAAGATCTTCCCTCCTTAATTTGGCAGTTTGCAAAACATGGCATTTGTGAGAATCTGGCACCACAATTGTCGGAGCATCTCCATCAATACAAGAGTGGAAAACAAACTCCCTGGCAGCAGCAGGCACAGCTGTGGGTACCCACTCCCTCCCTCTCCTTCCTACCAGGGAGTGCTTTTTTTAGCCTCAACTGTTTGTGTGATTAGAGGGGGGGAAAAGTGAGATTAGCAATGTATTATAAAAAAAGAAAAGACCTTTAAATGCAGTTCAGGCTTCTGCAAAATAATTTACCACAAACTTGCCAGTTGCTCTTGAAAAAAAAAAATTAAAAATCAGCCACCTGCCATCTGGAAATAACTTAAAATTATGACAAAGGAATTCGACGTATTTAAAAAAGAATTGTTTCTGCATGAAAAATTATTCTTTGGCCCCTCCCACCTCCCTAAAGAGACTTCTCAGGGCCAGGATCCTTCAGAGGGAGTTTAGTGTCACTTAATTCTGGTTTTGGATATTTTGGGTGTTCACCTGAGCTTCCCAGACTATCACAGTGCTGCAGGTCTTTAAGGGAGACTAAATTAAAAGCAGCACAACTGAAATAAGATTAGGTTGCTTATGGCTGCACAAGCAGTTTCTGTGCATTGGGCTGCTAATTATAATGTTTCTCTTAATGCCATTTATTTGCATATCTTTGGGTGTATTATACAGCTTTGCAAATTCTTAGCAGGCATTTGGAAACTATTATCCATTATTACTTCCTTAAAATCACAGCACTTAAATCAGGTCACCCAGCTGTTTAGCATCTGATAACAAGATTAGAGGGATTGATTGTGCTCTCTGTAAGGCTGCAAATACCTATTAATCTAGGAGCCTTTGGAAGTTCATCAAAATGATATTTTTCTTCTGAGAACATTATAAACAGTTGAAAATACATCCATAATTTGCAATGGGTATTTTAGGCTCTAAGGTACATTATTCTTTTTGAATACTAATCTTTTTAGCTCTTGCTGTAATTATTAGAACTTCACACAGTGGATAGTTAATACTCCAAGTTTCTGCTATTTAGTATGGTGGAGCTGTCCCCGTTTTCATTAATTTCATCAATCAAACTTAACTTTCCTCCACCTCTAAGAAGTAATTATAATTATTTTTATGACCATATATATGCTAATGAAAGAACTATTTCATGACGTTTTAATTAATTTTCAAAATGCTTATGGACTCAACACTGTCATTGTCTTGGAATGAGTGGTGCAGAGAAAAAAGTCAAATTATAAAGTTATGGCTAATTGGAATAATGCGGGAAATACTGGCAAACACAGAGCCATCTTTCATAATTCACTTATTTTTTAATTCTCTTTTGTGTAATCATAAATTGAAATGTTTTGCTTTCAAGGTAGTGCAAATCAATATTTTTGAAAACTTTGACACATAGGCTTTTAATTTATTTTTTAAACTTTTTTGCATCTTCTCTCTCCTTGATCTTTTCTATGTTTTTAAAATTTGTTGGCACAGTCTGGCTCCCAACCCCTGTCTACACTGTAAGAAAGCAAGTGAGGAAACTCTGAAAGTAACAAAATATTTTTATGTAAATGGGGCTAACTAGTAAATAGAAACAACTTTGACTTTCAAAGGTGCTTTAAGGCTCATCAATGGCCAGAGCAGAACTTGCTGAAGTCAATTAAAATGTGTTTGAAAACCAATTGGATATTTTGAATAACAAAAAGAGAGGGAAGAAAGTTTCCAGATTTTTGATTTGGCTTTGAATTTCTTTGCTTCACCTCAGTATCTCAGCCATAAGCAAAGAACAAAATAAATGTGTTTTGATATTTCAGAATGGTGAATGACCCTCTGGTGACAAAGGAGTCATTTGTGATGGTGTTGCACAGGTGATTTATTGAGAAATTGGGTTTTGGAGAGCTGCAGAGAGGTGGGAGGGGAAGGCACATTCTGCTCTGTAGCGAGATGGAAGAGCCCAAACAGAAAAAAAATATCCTTGCTTATAGTGGGGATGTTGAAATTGGTGATCTCTGCATCCACTCAACCCAGACCATTCTGAGATTTATAAAATTAGACACAAATATGTGCCTTCAATCCCCTTTTGACTGACCTCCCAAGGGAACTGCCCCTGCCCTAGCACGGGGAAGCACCTCCAGACCTCCCAGTCCCCCTTTGATTGCCCCAGGTGATGCCCTCAGACTTGCTGATTGAGCCAGTCCTTGCTTCAGGTTAGATTTAAACCCGTCAGATCCTTCCCCTTTTCCTCCTAGGTTTGAGCTCCCATTTTCTGCTTGGAATTTCTGCAGCCTCATCTGACACATTGGTGAAGCAGCAGTGAAATTGCTGCCCTGAGCCCTGGGAAACTTCAGAGTCCAGGGGTTTGACAAATATTTGCTTTATAGCAAAAGAGTGAACGTTAAAGGTGTGAAATATGTGCCAGGAGGGTTTCCAGTGAAGAATCCCACAGAACCAACAATGTCATTTCTTTTTCCACTCATCATTAGCAATCCCTTTTTCAGCACACGTTGTGTTCCTTGGCCTGTTGCTGTCAAAACATAATTGAGGGCAAACACTCTGAGTTCAGCCATTTCTGGGGCACTGCACTTTTTTTCCTGCATGGGGAACCTAAAAAATAGTGTAAATTGTTAGAGTTCCGAGGAAGGCAGGGAAAACTCCAGATGTTTTGTCTTGCAGGGCAGCTAAAAGGGTCAGATTCTGGCCTGGCAGCAGTGGCACATCTGCTGGAGCCCAAATTTTATGTCTGTGCCAAATCTCCTCCTTCCCTGTGCAATTCAAGCACCTTTTAGCCATCACTCCTCTCA
This sequence comes from Regulus satrapa, assembly GCA_013396955.1. Taxonomy (NCBI): domain Eukaryota; kingdom Metazoa; phylum Chordata; class Aves; order Passeriformes; family Regulidae; genus Regulus; species Regulus satrapa. The sequence continues at coordinate 90,338 of VWZN01008711.1, forward strand.
GAACTTCTGACCCTACCTGCAGAAATCAGATTTTGCCCTTCCAACCTCTTGGATCCAGAGCCTGCCAGGCCAAAGGAGATTCAGCAACTGCTGAAGATGAAGCATCTTTGTCATTCCCAGGAGATGGGATGGGCTGGTTTGCTTTGCTCAGGTGTGAGATGAAGTTTTTGATGTCCAAATGGAAATTATGCGGGTTGAGCTCACCTTGGTTGTTTATTTCCCTTCTGTTCTGTTTAAAGTAATTCCTAATCTCTCCCCCTTCACACAATTTTGAGCTGAAAGCAGCTCTAGACCCTTTTCCATGGGTGGTTTGCTGGGTCAGTGAAAGGATGTGAGTAGCATCTCTTGGAAGTTCTGCACACTCACATGGAGACTGAAATGAGTTCCATCATCCTGCATCTAGAGCTTGATTTTTTGGTCAATAATTATTTCTTACCTAATGATATTCCCGTAGGAAGAGTTAATTTTAAAAGTTTACAGTTAATGCCTGGATACTGACTGCTATATCATATTTCAGGTCTTTCTGTGGGGTATTCAGGACATGTTGTTTCAGCCAACTTCTGAAAAAACCCTCAAAATAATATGAATGAAGATGTATTGGTGGAAGTTTATAGATTCCATGCACCAGATCTTACTTTTTTTTTTT
>VWZN01008711.1:94066-108923 GCA_013396955.1 Regulus satrapa
TTTTTTTTTTTTTTTCTTTTTCCCCAGTATAAACCTTTAAAGCCAAGAACTCTGTACTCAATTTTTATTCCTGCTGCACATTGCTGCCCCAGGCAGACACTTTAGGGACAGGTTTCTTTCTGCCCAACTGATTTGCCCCATAAATCAGTCCTGACACAAAACTCACAAAGAAGTGATGGGTCAGGAGGAAGTGAACTGATGGTGAAAATTTGCTTCCTTGCTTGGGTTTCTCCCTCTCTAATTTCAATTTTAACCATTTTTATGCCTCCTTCTAGACTGAACTTCATTTTAACCTCTAAGTGAGCTTGGACTGGGGGTGAATAAACTTAAGGAATAAAGGGAGAACAAATTCCAGTCAATGCTTGGAAGATCCTGGAGCTTTTTATTGCCTCTGGGTGGAACCCTGGCATAAATAAAAATATCCTGGCTGCAGCCCTTAATGCAGAATTTATTGTGAAAAAAATCCTAGGTGGATACACTAATGAAGTAACATTTGCTGCTACTAAATTAAAGGAGGGGAAAAAAAAAATCAATAATTGCTGTATTGCATCAGTGAATTAAAGAGTATTGATAAAAAAATATGAAGTGCTCCTGTTAAGTGTCAGTATATGGCATTATATTGGTTAAATACATATAAGCAAGATATAATAAATATAATAGAAAGCTTTTTAAGACAAGTAGATGGGGCTCAGTAACCAGGCATCAAAAAACCTGCCCAAGAACGTCGACCTCTGCTCAAAGGTGTTGGAGATGTCTGCAGCTGTGAGGAGCTTGTAACTTCCTCTACACTGTTTTGTGGGAAACGCAGGTTTGTTTTGAGAGTTGGTGGACAGAAATAATAATTTTGGAGGTGGTATCAACTAACTAATGGTTATACAACATGGAGGAAATTGTTCACCAGAAAAAAAAAAAAAAAGAAAATTTGTTTTGATATTCTGGTAGAAGTCACACTATCACCTTGGTGAGGTTAAGTATTCCTGTGTCTCAATGAAGTACTTGCTATAAATGGCTTTGAAATTCGCTGTATTTTGCTAGGCTGACGTTGGGTATCTAAAATGTTGCAAAACCAAGGACTGGGCTGGAGAGATGCAGTGCCGGATTTCCATCTCCATACCCAAATTTCTGCTGTGGTTGATGATTCAGGGTTGGTGGGGTCTCTTTGTCTGTCCCTGTACTTTGTATCTGCCCTGTCCTGGGAACCAGTCCATCCTTTGCTGCTCATTAATTCCCCAAAAAGAAGCAGGATAAGGGAAGTGTCTGTGGAGGAAGGAGCTGATGGATTATTATCTGCAAGAGACCTGAAGGGAAGAACTCCTGTTGGAGGGTGAGCGGTGACATTATGAACAGACACTCCAGGAGAGATCAGCTGAAGGTTGAGGAAAAAAGATATATTAAAAATTCATTACAGTGAGCATGAGCAGAAATAGGGAAAGGGGAGAGATTTCCATGGGATCTCTTCCCATCCCAGCAAAGGCAAACTGGGTTGGCAGCAGCAGCCACAGCTGCCTAGAAGAGGAGGAAGAATTTGGTGAAATGCAGTGTAAGCAGAAGAGAATGAAAGAGCAACATTGGAAAATCAACATTTTGCTCTCTTTGATCTCTGTCAATCTCTCCATAGCCTCACATTTTATCTTCATATCCACATTTCCCCCAATATTTCACTGCCTTGGCAAGTGCACGATAGGATTTTTTTTCTCTGTTTATTTGTTTTAAAGAGTTTCAGCTGTAAGATCAAATGCTTACTTTGAGTCCAAACTTGATGTGATTGTGATAGTTTCGGCTCTCGGGGTGGGGAGCTGAAAGCTGCTGAGAGAAGAAAATGCTGCAGGCTGAGATGGGAAGCGCCTGCCATAGCAGCTTTCCAGGCTCTCCCCATTGATTATGGCTCTGCTGCTTGCTTAAGTGCTTTAACTTTAATTTTTCACCTGTGATTCACTCAGATAACATCGTGTGCTGTATTATGTAGGACACACTTGCACACATATCCTAAATATATGGGACAGGAGATATTGAACTGGGAAACCATGGAAAAGGAAAAACAAAGAAACAGACACAGAAAATGAGGAATTTGTATCATGGTTTGTTTGTTTTTTTTTTTTTCTAGGAGGAGTTGCATGGCATGGCATGAAGTACAAGGACACTGAAGTTCTCTTTTAAATGCATGCATCTGACATAAATATAAAAAAAATATTAATTTTTATTTTGTTTTCTTCCTTCTTTAAATGAAGAAACCAAAAACCTCATTTTAATAAAAATGCTTCACCCTGTGTTCTGAAATATTTTTTTCTTTTAGTCCTAAAGGTTCTTCACAGTGTGTAGTAGTTTTTGGGGCTCCAGTTGGAGTTTAGTAGTGAAGCTTTCCTGTCTGAAATGAGAATTTTGTGTTAGGTGAAATTAGCGTGCATTTGTGTTTGAGTTTACTTCTAACTTGGGTCAGATATATCTGAAGTACCAGGTCAGCAAACTTGTAATTGTCTCATAGGAACAATGAAATGGGTTATAACAAACATCATCCTTTGCATAGTAATGAAGAAATAAGAAAAAAAAATTACTTGAGAGGTTTGAACTGGTCTAAATATAAACTCAAATTCCTTTAAAATGTGAACTCTGTTCCTTGATTTTGGGGAGGCATTCTGGAAGCTAAAAGTACCAAAATTAGTTCTTGGGTGAGTTATCCTCATGCGCTCAGCTGAGCATCTGGTTGGTAACTTTTCTTATCAGTGAAAACATAATTTTCTTCAAGTTAAGGGAGTTTTGCAGTCATTTCCCAGAGATTGGTATTACATCATTTCACTCCAGAGTTGTTCCTTGTTTGCATAAAATCTGACAGCCACTCTTATCAGGACGTGGCAAGAAGAGAGTTGGTGATGATGGAAGATAAATATGGGCAGTACTGATTAGTGAAAATGATTGATATGTGGGGTGGGGAATGGGAACAAACGTGAGACACAAAATGGCAGAAACAAATGCTCAGATTTAGAGTTCTGTCCTCAGAAAGTCTCTGCCCGTCAAATAGGAAGAAATAAATTATGAGAATGTTGGCATTCGATATTTCCAGTGACAGGGGTGACATTCATGAGATGTATGTTGGGAAGTCACTGCCCACAGTGGGTTTGTCCAGAGTGTGCAGCTCTCCAGGAATGGGGACTGAACTCAAATGTGTGGGAATGTTCTTAAAAGAAAATGGACATGTCATAAAAGAAAGGCTGTATAAAATCAGGCCTTGCTCTGCTAAATGAATAGCTGGCTTGACACTTCTGTGTACAGCGGAGTGGTTTGTGAGTTCCTGTGTGAAATCCATCCTGACAATGAGAGTTCGTAAACAATAAGTTATTCCTGGGTGAAAAACAATCTGCCTCTGCATTAAACAAGAGATTTGTCTCATGAGAAAAAGTGAACAAAATTTTTCAACTAACCAAGAATAGAAAGATTCGGTAGACAATTAAAATACTTTTACTAACCAATAGAGTAATTGGCAAGAAAACTGTTGACCAATTGGAGTTTTACATGAGGTCTGTAAAAACTGTATAAAAGTTGTGTGTGTAATGAATCAGCATTTCCTTGTTTCATATTGAACTGTGAGTGTCCAGTTCCTTATCTTCTCAAAATGTTTTTTGGAGGCTGCAGAAGAGAGATTTCCTGCTCCCTGGGGCAGGCTGGAGCCTTGGCTGGTCACACCCTGGGGCACAGGATCCTGAGTTGTCACGCACATGGCCTTAGTGCCACTGGTGTCCCTTGGGAACAGCCAGACAAAGCAGTTTCATGGAGTTGAACGATTATCTCAGAACTTCCACAGTTTAAAGTCAACATTTGACCTGGATCTGCCTCTCTTGACATTAGTGACCAAATGCCCATGAATTCTCACAGAGCTTTGTTTCATCCACACACTCCTGGTACATTTTCCTCCTGTGCCTGAGCTGAGTTTTAGAAAATGAATCAATATTTCATTTTCTTCCCGGTAAACCTTTTCTTTTCTTAGTTGAAATAACCCCCAAATGAAGAGAAGTAGGATCCTGGTGGCATCACACTCCATCTCATCAGGTTAATATTTTTTATTCTAATTTCTTGCAGTTTTTAGTCTACACCTGGCTGTCATATTTTATATGTGTACAGATGAAAATCTTTGTTTATTTGAGTCAGAGAGTCCCTAAGGTTGGAGAAGACCTCAGAGATCTACAAGTTCACCCATTAACCCAGCACTGCAGGTCCACCTCTAAACCCTATTCCTAAGCACCAAATCTACATGGGGTGTTCATTCAAGCCATTGAATCTGGAAATAACTAATGAGCCAAAATAATGATCCCTTATTATAGGTGTTATTTTTCTCTCATTATTTTATGAAAGGAAAACAACTAAAAGGTTGTAAAAAATTCTGCATGTCCTAAGCTGATGTTGGATAGTTTATTTTTTCAGTTACAATATTTAAATGTCAAGTGTCCACAGGAGAAATAAATTATTCATTATAATTAGAAAAAATGTAATTTAAAAAAAATAATTTACTGGTGACTAAGCAGCATCTTCAGTGAGAATGTTTCTTCTTTTGTACAATAGCTGTGTACTTTGAGATAATGTTCTAATTAACCTAATTGCAGCTATTGTATTGAACCGTAGGTTGAGATCCAAAGTGTCATGGCAACATGGAGAAAAGCTCTGCAAGCCTATGCTTTCTCAGTAGAGTCTCAAAAATAGCTCTTTATTCTAGGAAATAAGGAGGTAAATCTTCTTAACAAGATAAAGCTTGAACCAAGAAAGAATTTTCCCCCTTGCACTCGATGGTAAAGCATAAATTAAGGATTTCTGCTTCAATTTAATTAGCATAAGCCATCATAATAATGTACCCCATAAGTGTTTGCTTTTCCTGTCTCGAGCAAACCTCCTGTGCTCAAGAGATTTACTGTAAATCATTGAATATTAATTTCTTGGATTTTATTGAAGAACATTTTACACAGTCGGCTTAGGAGAGAGAACAATCATTTTCCTTCCTTTGCAGGAAAGATCTTATTTAATACAGTGATATTAACTAAAAGGGACTCCATGAAATGCTGCTCCAGTTTTATGATCTTGCTAAACTCTGGAGACTTCTGGGAGTGGGAATTGCAGAAAATAGGAAGAGGATGTTTCAGCTGTGTCTGACTTAAATGCCTGATGATAGTAAGTTTCTCTTTTCCCTGCAACTCATGTGATCTTTCATTTCATTAACACTTGTAATGCTAATTAGCAAACTGCTTCTCAGTTTAATTCATAGGAATATATGATTCCATACAGGCTGAGTAATGATTGCACGAGTGCCATAAATTCAGAAGAGAGCTTGGCATGAATAACGATCGCAGTTCGGGGCTAATAAATTTTATAAGTATAAAACATAATGGATTAGAATCTATTTGCACTCTGGTGCTCTGTTAATATCATCAAAGCAAAGGTTTTTACTGCATGTGCTTTTTCCCAGAAATTAAAAACCTTGCCTAACATCTACCACTCTTTCTCCACATCTGGAGTTTTGTTTGGGTTTTGGGGGTGCTCTTTTCTGTTTGTTTGGGGTTTTATTTGTTCATTTGTTCATTTGTTTGTTTATTTTCTCCCCAGGAGCAAAGTTCATCTGCACTGGACTCTATTTCTGCTGGCTCCTCGTGTCTGTGCTTTTGGGAGAGCTCAGAATAATGTCCTATCAAATTAAAATTTCATGAACTTCTCTGTAGCCTGTCAGTAACTGATTTTGGAAACAAATATTTACGAGGTCCATTTGGTTCCCATATGTTTGCCTGGGAAATTGGGCAGCTGGGAGACACCTTTTGCCAAGACCACTTGTGTTGTCCAGAGCCCTGGTGGGACAATGGGGCTTGACCTGAACACATTACTGGAATTTTATGCTTCCAAACCTCCCTTTCCCATCTATTCCATTTCCCTGGGTAGCTAACATTCTTGTTTTCACAGAGAAAAGCCTGCAGGAAAATATGTCATTAACCCAGGAGTTTGCCTTGGGTGGCTGGAAAATACAAACCAGAAAAAAAAAAAAAAAAGTGAAAATCTGGATTTTTTTTTCTTCCCTCCTCTAAAATCCAGCCCATATAGCAATTTACAAGAATATATAATATATATTGGCTTCCTATAAAACACAAAATGATAAAAATACAAGGGATTTTCCACTGGAATTCTGGAAATACTGTTAATTCCCTATGCAGAAGAAGATGGTTCCTCTTATTGTGGTAGATTTTGTTAAAATGAAGGCCAAATATTTATCCTGGTGTTACAAAAGCTATTCACAACATATTTGCCAAGCTTCTGGTGATGTACATTTCACATCCATCTGTTTAGTTTGTGGAAACAAGGAGTTGGAGACTTGAATTTCCATCTCTGCCATCAGAGAGCACAAATGCAACTTTTCCAAGGAATTCTGTAGCCGTAAACTTTTCAATTTGCCAAGGAGAGCTGGTCAGGAGGCAAATGCAGCTGAAATACGAGCGCAGAAGTGGTGACCAAAGCAGCACTGTCTGCTCCACTGCACTTAATTTCCTTTGTGAGACTTTAGGCACTTAAAGTAAATCCCAAACCGAAAAGTCGCCGCTTCTCCCTGGCTGTTGGAAAAGCTGGAACACTGGTTCTGGCTTTTATGAGCTCCAAAATAAATCTCAACAAGTCCTCCATGAATAAAATGAATTGCAGTCTCCAAAGTTTTCTCTTTTTGCTTTAAATTGAACTGGTACTTATTTCTAAACTTTTTTTTTCCCTCCTGTGTATAAGTGAAAATGTTTTCTCTAAATAGTTTTATGTGCTGAAAAGAATATGTAATTTTATACTTCCTAAACCCCTTTCTGTCAGAACATAAGAGGTCCACAGAGATTAAGGATTCAATTTAAAAGTAATCAAATACTCATTTTTCCTATGAATATTTAGACTAGTGACTTGTGAGAACTCACACCTGAATCTGTCAAATCCTGGGGGTTTTTCATAATTTTACCTCCATCTCTGCTCATTCACAGAATGCTTTTTTCAAGCTCTGACCACCCAGTATAATCCAAAAACACACGAGCAGAACCAACGGTTCCAAGAGCAGCAGGGGAACAGCTCCCAGCCCTGAACTTCTCCATCCCTCTGCAACCCTCCAAGGCAAAGGTGAATTCCAAGAGCCAGGAGCAGCATTTTCTGTCTGGAAAACTCTGGAGGCTCCAAAAATGTTGTATTGCAGAGCTGATGCTGCAATTTGTCGCCTATGTTCAGCTTGCTCTGCTATACAGCTGAAGACTTCTCTTTGTGTCACCCTGAGACACATTCTGTAACAACAAGCCCAAAAACGTAACCAGGCAAAATTCAAAATTTATTACTTTAATGCAACAAAAGCTTTTTTTTTTTTTTTTTTGCCAGTGGAGTTACCAGACTCTCAGTTCCTCCAGTGTGCTGAGGTGTGAGGTATCTGCACCTCATTGTCTGCAGCTGCTGGGAGCTCTTTTCTCCCTAACAAATGTCAAGAGCTGTTTTGCTAATTCTTCTCCTGCATGTCAGCTCTCCTCCTTTCTTGTCCCAATGAAAATGACATCTTTTCCACAGACACTTCCCCCTGATCTGTCACCTTATTTATTTCTTCCTCTCCCTTGCCTTGAGGAACATGATGAACATGAAGACAGTGCAGAAGGCTTCTCACTTTTATTTCAATTTCCTTAACCTGCTTGGTAGACTTGTCTTGAGTTTTGTCTGGCCAAAGCAGACAAAATAAATCTCTTTATTATTTTTTAAAATAAAACTATTTTTAAAAATATGTAGTATTATAAAAATTTGATAAAATTATTATTCTATTCTATTCTATTCTATTCTATTCTATTCTATTCTATTCTATTCTATTCTATTCTATTCTATTCTATTCTATTCTATTCATTTTTGATTTTGTTTTCCAGGGTTCTTTCAGACCATCCAGTCTGATTGCCAAATAGCACACCCAACACTTTTGCCTCAACGCTGGAGATCTGAATCTGATCTTTCCTCAAAACACCTGATATTATCTTAGAGAATTCAAGGAATGAAATACCTTTAAGACCCCAAACAAACTAACAACCACTAAATGCTGCTGTTGAGACCTTTAAATTTCTCTCCCCCCAAAATATTTTAAGCTTCTTGTAGAGTTCTGCAGAGATATTTTTGTTAGATTTTCCTGCAAAATTTATATTAAGGTGAACACCTCTTTCTAGATCTCATCCTGCAATAATTCCTACTGCTCTGAGAAACTCTGCTGCTGTTTTTAATCTTTTCTGTTGCTCAGTTCTCTCTCAGAGGAAACATTCTCTGCCCTGTTGCTCTCTTCCTCGCTCACCTTTCTTTAAATAAACATTTGCTTTCCACTTCTTCCTGCTTGGTGGTTGCGATGGTTATTGTTACAGTAAGACACTCAAAGCAAGAAAATAAAAATTAATTCATGCTCAAGTTTCTTCAAAGGTCAGGAAGGATCCAAGGAAAACTGATGGGAGCAGGAGGTGCAATTTACCTGTCTTGAAAATCCTGGCCACAGGAAATATTATTATCTATTAAGGAGTGGGAACATGAGTCAGATCCTTTCTACCACAGGAAGATTTCTTTTGACCACAGTAAAAAAAAAGCAACCAGTAAAAGAAAAAATCCCCAGAAGTATCTCAAACCTTATCTTGGCATATATGAGTCAGAGACAACAAAAGCTCTGAAAATAGAATAATTTGTAGCAGATGAGAATTAATTCAGGTTAATGGAACATCAGAGGAAAAAAAAAGGAAGGAGATATGGAGTTCATAATTTTGGAATAGATGATACTTTGTAAAGAAATAAAATTTATCTAGTACAAGGAAAAGTTTTGAGTACAGTTAGGAGGAGATGGCAGTTGGAAGAACAAAGAGAGAATAGTTAAAGGAAAATATGAGAAAACATGAAAATAAATATCCAGATTTATTTTACATAGGTGTGCACTGATTTATTGTATCTTACCTCCCCCATTAGTAACAGAAATTCTGCCAAATCCTCAGAAATATCATTAAATAGTTATTTACTTAAAATTTTACCTTTTTAAAAGATGTTGATTTGTACATATGTTTTATCAGTTTGCAGTATTTTTGCAAATGGGTATTTTTATATAAGTTTTTAATATTTAATTTTTTTTTTTAATTTTTTTTTTTGTTGCTGTTTCCCTCAGTCAAAGATCCCACCAGGATTTAAATCCTTGTCATATGCTTTGCATGCCAAACAATAAGGACATGGCCTCAAGTTCTGCCAGGGGAGTCTCATAATCGGAAGGTCGTGAGTTCCATCCTCACACGGGGCACCAAAAATGTGGGAGTTTTTCTTACAGCTGCTTCAGGACCAGGATTGAGACACAGGAGACGGTTTTTCATGTTAGGTTTTAGATGTTGATTCTTTTTATCAGTGCTACATTCTTACAAGGGAGTTAGCTCTCAGCACCTCAGCTTCTAGGTAGAAATGGCAATGATGGCTTCTAGCTACAAGGTTTTTAAGAGTAAACTTAACCAATGAATAATTGACAGCCAGATTATTTTTACTTTGAACCCAGTAACTAAACAACTGTGACCCACAGTGCAGCATTTTACACCCAATCCCACGATATCACCCAAACCCATGGAGAAGAAGGAAGAAGAACAAGGAGCCAACGCTCTAAAATATTCATCTTGCTCCATACACAGCACTACACCCTAAACCCTAAAGCTAGGAGTTTTCACGGTGTGCCGTTACACACTTCTGGTCAAACTCCACACCCATAATCCCAGTTCCATCACTCAATTCTGGGAGCCTTCTCCACAGCCTCAGGTGAAAAGCAGTGTTCTGCTGAGGGTCTGTGCCTGTCAGCACAGAAAGCCCAAATTCCTCTGTGCTGGGGTTTCAACAGTTTAGATTAAATATTATGAAAAAAAAAAAATTCTTCATGGAAAAGTTGCAAAGCATTGGAACAGGGTATCCAGGGAAGCACTGGAATCACAGCCCTAGAATATTTGAAAATGTGTGGATTGAGGACTCGGTTTGGTGGTGAGCATGGTGGCGGTGGTTGATGGCTGGACTTGATCTTAAAGGTCTTTTCCAGCCTTAACTATTCAGTGGTTGGGTTTGAGGGTGGTGCTGAGGATGTGGCAGTAGTGCCAGGCACATTCTCAGTCTTTTTGTGAAATATTTTGTGGAACCGTCAGGAGAACGAGGGATTTTTTCCCTTTGGTGTCAGCTTTTCTGCACCTCTGAATGCACATCGCAGCCTCCAGAACTCCCAGGGTGCCTTGAAGCTGCCCATTATCTAAACTCACCCAGTGCTGCCCCTGCAGCATTAATTCAGGTTTTTCACAAGGGTGCTGAGTAGGCGTGGTTTGTTCTATTCCTCCCATAAAATAAATAGTGTGTCGTGAAAACGCATTTTCACTCCACATGGAAAAACAGCCTGATGTTGTCCTAAAGTGAGATCCAAGATTCAAAGCCTATTCCCCAGTAAAGAATCCTGCCCACACCTGCTGTCTTAAAAATTAAATGGAATTCTGGCTTATAGAAAAAACCCAAATAGAATTTTTCCATTTGCTTGAAAAGCTTCTCCATGGTGGCTGTGGAAAAATATACATTTATAATTATAATGGGATGGCATTTCTTACGTACAGCTGGGTTTTTATTTCTTATTCAGGAAGCACAACCTGTTTGAGTTCTATGCAAGGGTCTTACTGATTGCATTTATCCAGCAAAAAATCCAAAGGGAAAATCAGCATTTTCATCCTTCTCCCCAAAATAGTACCTCAGTGTGCCTGACCAGCCTAAAAAAAAGGTTTCAAAGTTAAAGACCCTTCAAGGACATCCTGAAATGGACTTTGTGTCATTGAAGTGTTTGTGTAGTTTCCAGCTGATTCACAGTCACTGTAATTCAAAGGCAGCCACTCCAGGAAGGTTCAGCAGTAAAATATTTCCTCCTCCAGGACTCTGAAATGTTTTGCTCTTGTACATTCCAAAAAAGACATTGGAAATTTGAGCTTTTACTTAAAGAAACAAAAAACAAAAAATCCAACCGCAAGACCAAACATAGACACAAAAAACTCAAATACATTTCAGAAAAAAACCCCAAAAAAGCAAAAACCCCCTTTGTATTTACATATTGGAAAAGGCCATTTACCTCTGTTCAGTGAGATAATTCAATCAGATTTTGGATTCTGCATCTGTTTTACTTATCTATCTATTTATCAAAATTTAGAAATAATGTCTATTTGGGAGGAAAATGAAAAGAGCCTCAAAAGTGAGATGATCTTTAATACTTCAGCAGAGCGGACAAGGACATTATTGAAACACTGATTGGAATGTGCCCTCATCCTTATTTTATATACTTATTTTAACTTGCCCAAAGGAGAACTTTGTGGGGAAATGTAAAGGAATTTCTGCAATTTTCCAGCAGTGGGTGAATTACCCCATCCCTCAGACTCCCAAGGAAGGTTTGTCCTGTGTCAATCTGCAAGTTTTGAATGCAGTTCTGTCACATTTGCAGAATAAATTCAACCCAATCTTCCACACATTTGGAGCAAAGGACAGAGGATTTCCTGCCTTTTAAACTGCTGGAGAAGGTAAGAATCAGCCTGTCTGTAGGAATATGAAGTGCTGGAATACACAATTAGGGGAGGTGTCTAAAATTTTAATTGAACAATGCCATGCTGTCACCAGCAGCTTAAATGCAGTCCTGTAATGCCATTTGCTATAAACCACATCAAAATGAAGAATAGGTGTGAGCTGACGTGTGGAGAGTCTGAGATCTCCGTGCTGTTGATGGATATCCCTTCAGAAGGAAAGCAACTGACAGGAACATAAACTGCATAGGTGTTTACCCGCAATTAAATGCGACTAATAGAGATCAGGGCACCAAATTGTGGGGCAGGACCTGTGGAAATTGGAGCAAGGGGTGACTTGATGGCTCTGATGGAAGAGTTGGGGTTTAAAAACTGTAGTGGCTGCTTGCCTCTGGTCCCAGATGTTCTGGGAGTTAAAGCTATGAAGGTGCTTGACAGCTGGCCTACAAGTCAAACCGAGTTAGTAGAAGAAACAGCAATTGATAAATTAAGAGTGTATCTGTAGCAAGGAAGAAGGTCGTTAGCAGGGAAAATGATTAAAAAAGATACCTGAAGAATTCTTGCAGTTAGACTACGTACAAAAGTAAATGTGTACATGTGCCTTATTAACTTTTTGCAAAAGTTTTGCCAAGTATATTGACACTAATTACTTTGCACCAATGAATATAATAAGCTGTTGTGATGTAGTTAATGACTTAAGATCCCTCTGTTGGGGGTGCATACATTGAAGAACATGCAGAATACAGAAGATGCATTGTTACTCTGTTCAAGTGTGCGTGTGTGTGATATCCACCCAAGGGTGACACAGAGCAGCCCATTCCCTTGTCCTCCATACTTCCCCTCACGGTGTCACCTCACACACAGCTTTAGAGCTCCTTGGAACTGGGAGGGACCAAAAGATCTTTGGCTTCTGCTAAAAACACCCCTCTCCATGACCACAGCAGCTTCCCTCCAGCAGGACTCTCTCTGGGAGCAGACACACATTTTGAACATATCTTTTTGTCCCAGCTGTCAGGCTCCAGCCTGATTACCAGTTGTATAGATCCCTCATTAAACCAGGAGATCTCTCGGGTTTATTTTAGCACAGACAACCAAGTGCTGACTTCCGAAGCCAGGATCAAGAGTATTTCTTCTCTCCATCTTGCATGACTTTAATTTCAAATCATCTGAACTCAGAAACCAAAAACAAACAAACAAACAAAACCCATAAAATCATCCAGCTGCTTGAAATTCTTCAAGGTTTGAACATGAGGTATTGAAAACCTCCTGTTTATTAGGAGATAATAGCAAGTAGAATTTGTTAAATAATGTCAAATAGCATTCTTAGTAAAAAAATTAGGATTTCTTTCATCAAGCACAGCTTCTATTCTTTACCAACTCATAGAGTTAATTTTAATAAGCTGAAAGCAAGTAATTCTAATAGTAAATAGTTCCCCCTAAATTCTGGATTGAATGCAGCAGACCTTTACTAATACACATTTTGCTAATCCTCACTCTTTATAACACACAAGAGCCTCTCCCTTCCCCTCCTGCTTCTTTGCAAAGATTTACTATCATAATGTTTCAGTGACTTCTCAGACTGTTGGACTATTGTTATTTATACAGCATAAATAATTAAATGAGACCCTCTTTTTAAAATTAAATGAGCCATGATTTCTGAACTGGGTACCTTCATTAGAAATTGTACCAGGAGCTGATCCCCTCTCACAGGGAATTCCATGACCTCTGGCTCTGAGGCCTCAGAATTGAAGGTCAGCACACAGAATATGGGCAGAAAGGTTCTTAGGATTTGTCCCCCTCCTTCCCATCTTCTTGGAAGCCAGAATTCCCTATTTATGGGGTGAGTATATGTCCAGGTTGTTCTGCTGTTCCCCAGTCATTCCCATGCTCCACACTGGGGCTGTTCTCGCCCACTGCTCCTTGGGGAAACCTCAGTTATCAGTATCAGATTTATAAATATCAGTTTGTCACTTTCCCCCTTGCTCTTCCCATTGCCAGTCCATCTCTCAGCAGAGCCCACAGCCAAGGCTGATGTGGGGAGTATTTCCAATGGTGATTCCTGCCCTTTTAGATAATTGTCCAAAATTTTATTTTTAGTGTCTCACAAATGCCTTTTCCATGCATATTTTAAAATATGAAAACATAAGTCTGCACCCCGACCAAGTCCTTTGCCCATGGCAGCACATGGGCAGGGAGGGTGTTTAGTTATGCAGGGCAAGCTGGAAAATTCAAATGCATGGCTTGTTTTAACCCTCACAGAGTAATACTTGCTTCGAGTTACCTGAATAAATCTTTGCATAATCCCCTGGTGATGACAGTCAGAATTTCTCAACTATAAGCTTTCTGTGTTAACTCACAGAAATCCTGATTAGCCACACAGACACTTGGAGGGGCAGATCCAAACAACAGGCCTGGCTTGGGAAAGCTGTTTGTAGGGAAATAAATAAATTGTGCTGCCTTCAGCCCTCCCTGCAGCCACTTGGGCTGGGGGTTTGGAACTGAAAAACACCCATAAAATAAAAATATCTGTTCTAAAGGTGGGTAATGTCTCACAGCCAACACTCACCAGCACTCAGGACTGGTCATTATTGAATATTGAAGGCGTGAATATGCTTCAGCTGTGCAGAGAAAACTCCAAATTAATTCAGTTTGGATTACATGCATGTAATTACAATGGCTTGGCCTCTCTGTGCATGTGTTAGCTGCAAACAAATGAGATTTGTTTGATGTTTCACATTGCACCACGCATAAAAGATCTGTAGCAAATAGCAAACCTATTGCTTTGATCCTGTGTTGAAACACAGGAATGCAGATTAAGGTCTAAATCCAATTCTCAGGCAAAAGGAAACTTTTCTGATCATAGCACTGGCTGAAGGAAGGGTTTATATCTTGGGGTTTTTTAATTACTAAAAGAAAAAAAAAGACTGAAAAGGATCTATTTTTTTCTTGTCTTAATTACTTTCTTGCACTGTGGTCAGCAGTGCAGACTCAGAGATAAAAACAATCTCACAAAACTCAAACAGAGGGGCTGCTACATTTAGAGAAAATAAAATATATATAAACCACCCTTCTTCTGTCCTTTATTATGGAGGGTGCATTGCATTTAATTATCCAGACACTGACACACTGAAATCCACACTGAGGCTTTATTAACAATTTGGATGGAATTTTTTGATGTTCACAGCAATAGCTGCACACCTTTGAGAGCAGAGAGTGACAGGAAAATCAGTTTATAAAACATATAGAAACTGCAGCAAATTGGAAGAGAATTGACAGAAAAAAAAAACCCAAAAACAAACAAACAAACAAAA
>VWZN01008711.1:115697-131603 GCA_013396955.1 Regulus satrapa
TTTTTTTGGTTCCCCATCCCCCCCCTCCCCCAATCACTTTTGGCTAAAAGTAATTGCTGAATTTTCTCATCAGAAAATTCATATGCATCAGGAACGTGTATGTCCCTCTAAAAGGAAGCAAGTGTCTCTCTGCAGGACACCACCGGCACTGCCAGGCTTCTCTGCAGCCTGGAACGCTTCCATTTCCCTCTTTGTCACTGGATATCTTCGTCTGCAGCCGGAATTTCTCCCTTTCAAATCAATTCTCAGACACAGAAGACAAAATCCTCTCGTAGTAGATGGTGACAAACACTTTGAATTTTTCCATTGTGAGTACAAATAATCAAATTAGATTTTTCTTAGGACACCAATTCATGCTAGGAAGTGTGACATGTTGATCCCAATGCTGAAAAAAAAAAAAAAAAAGAAATTCAAAGTGTTCAAAGTTAGTGTTCAAAGAATAGAACAACGCTCATTTCTCCAGCTTCCCTTTTCAAAATTAGTTCCTGTGTGTGATGTGCAGTGAGAACTCGACGGTCAGGAATGCACCAGAGAAAAACTTTTAGTCAGTCGCAGTTATTTTTATACCTCTTGATTTCCTTAAATAAATGATAAGAATTGGATTTTCAGGCATTGGTGTTTCTATATTTAGTGCTGGAAGGGGTAAAAGGAGAGAAAGAAAAAAAATCCTGATAGTGACCGGTGGGCAGTTTCATTGCCAATTAAATGGATGTTGTTGTGGAAAGATTAATTTAGGAGACATTCCATAATTTTTGCCAAGTTCTTGGCTTGCCTTGTCTGTGGACCTCACCATCCAAGTTCTGCAGAGAGACTCAAAGAACCAGAACTGCTCAGAACAAAAACCAACATCTTTTGAGCTGTTTCCCCTGCCTAAATCCAAATACCAGAATTAGCTCCTGCTAGGATTTAATCATTTATGCTTACAGGCATCTAAAATTAGGTGATGTGTACCTGGAGATAAATTTGCCTGTGCTGCACGATGCTACAAGAACTGCAAACTGAGGAATAATTGAGGGTAAAATCCTCCGCACTGGAACACCTGAGGGATCTGTGAGTACACAGGGTGGAATAAAACTGAATTTACAGTGTAGGAAGTCAGAGGCCACCTGAATTTCGGCTGTGTAGTAAATAATGGTGGATGCTGAACTGCTGGGTGTGGTTTATGAATATTAAATGATCATTAGCATTCGGAATGCAGGGAGGGACTGTGTGCTGCAGGTGGGGCTGATTGCTGACAGGGACAGGGCTGTGAATATGCAACAGCTGAACTTTACTCCTTTACTGGAGTTTGTGGCTCAGTATTTTTTATTATTTTTATTGTTGTTTTCATTTTTCTTTTAAAATTTTTTTGGTGGGGTTTATAATTTTCCTTTTTATTTATATTATTTTAGGTTGTTTTTTTGTTTGATTGTGTTGGCTTTTTTTTCAAATTTTCTATGATAAAAAGACAGCTGGCCCCAAGATCAGCAGTTACCCTCAGAGCCTGCTGTCCTGGATTTCCTAGCAGGGTGCAGATAGATTTTTTCCCTGCTGGCGCAGTGAGGGAATTTTGGTGCATCCCATGTATGACACACTGTGCTCCTGCATACCTACAGCCCATCCCTAGGCCAGAATTTCCTACTTGGGAAGAATTTTATTTATTTTATTCCTCCTTCTCTCCACCTGAATTAATCTCCCCTGCATCCCACACCAAGACCAGAGGGACTTGAAAGTCCTGACAGATCCAATGAGGTCATGAAACTGAGATAATTGGACAAGACCCCTCATTTATAACTTTTAAACTTAGCTGTGTGAATCTTTGGTTAACCATTTAAGTGAAATCTTCCAATTTCTGAAACTGTTCCAAGGGAAATGAAGCATTCAGCATTCCTAACAATTTTGCCAATCCAAAGACAGATATGGATTACTTAATACCCTTATAAAGACTTCCATTTCAATATAAACCTGGCTCAAACTTCATTTTAGACATTGATTCAGTCAGCATGAATTTAAAAAGGAAGAAATCAATTATTACTTTATGTGAATAACAGCTACTATAAGAATAAGGTATAAGTAATCCTATGCTTTACACTAATTAGTCATTATGTCTTAAATTTACCTAAAATAGTCAGGATTTAGGAGATATTGCTATTGTTTTAATTTAGCTTTTGTATTTGCTTATTTTTTACCAATATTTCCTTATTTAGCAGGTGCCTCAACACAGAAAAAAAAAGTCCATTGATCATCAAATAGAAAAACAAAAATACTAGGAACCTTGATTTCCTGGAATAAATTACAGTTATGTGTGACATTTACATATTTTTGTTATTGAAATTATGTCCAAAATACCTATTGCAGATCCCAACAGTTAAGAGTTAATAATTTATTTTCAGCATATCTTTCTCTCGCTCTTTTTTTTTTCTTTTTTTTTTTTTTCTTTTTTTTTTCTCAGTGAGNNNNTTTCTTTTTTTTTTTTTTCTTTTTTTTTCTCAGTGAGTTCTCATTCCCTAGATAAGTAGCCCATCACTGTTGCTGGGATTTTTTTCTGTAAGGTATTACAGATGATGAGTCAGAATTATCTGTTAAAATTAATTCTATTAGGAATGCACTCGTTGCATTGTTCTAAAGTAGCAATTTATCACATTTGAGTTTAATACATTGATAAATCTCCCAACACTGACAAAACAGCTTCCCGGGATTTATTCCTCCATGTTCCAACAGACCAATTTATAATTCCTACACATTCTGGGGTTCAGAGAAATATACTGGAGCTGATGTGGGATGGCAGCCACTGAAGTCTGAGGAAGCTTGGAACATAATTAAGAGATAATAGTGCTATCTGCCTGTTTTATGAGGCACTAACACAGCCCTGAGTGAATAAACTCAGAATAAACTCACTCCAGCCAGGGAACTGGAGCCCTGCCAGGAGCCTGGCTACAGCAGCACCATGACATCAGCCTGCTGTCAGGGCTTAATTAAAGAAAATTGGATGGACATTGCTGAAAATGGTATAGAAAATAACCCAGGGTTTGAGGATGAGGAGATTTTGGTGGGGTCACTCCATCCGAGGAGCTCACTGTGGGATGAGTTCCTGCTCGACATCCCTGGGGATCTGAGAGGGTGTTTGAGGTGCAGAAGGCACCAAAATGAGAAAATTCACAGGTAGTGTCAGAGCAGGGGGATGCTGATGTTATCCTCAGTGCTGCTTTTGCTTTTCAGCCTTAGAACCTGGGGATTAAGGGGGAGAAAAAAAAAATCCAACTAAATGTGTTGTAAAGCAAGAAGCTGATACTGTGGTGCCTGGTCCTGGGTGATGGCTGTGATCATTATCACTCTGTTCTCTAGAAAGGACAGATGGAAAGAAAATGGGAAGATGTGCTGACCACATCCTGAAAATAGTTGGAAAGTTACCCTGAAGGCAGGACAGGGTGAGCACCAGCTTGGTTCCCGAGACAAATCTCCTTGACATTCAGTCCTGACAGCTCTGCCCAGATTTCCAGGTAAAGGTGCTAATTTAATCTAAATATTTGGATGCAGGTGCCCACTTCCACCAGTAACTGGATGGAGGCCACTAATTTTGTGTATTTAAGTGATGAAACAGGTGTCAAACTGTCACAGTTTTGGTCCAAATCCAGCTTTAGAAGGATGATCCAGAGAGAAAAGTCTGGGGGGGTTTGGTGACTGATCCCCTGCTGTACCTCACCTCCATGGAAAGCACTCAAGCATAATGGAGCAAACAGAGTGCACCTATTTCTTAGGAAGTTTAAATGAACTGATAAAAATGCTACTCCTGCCACAGGCACCAGCTCAGATTTCCACTTTAAGTGCAGGAGGCAGCAAAATCTTACAAGGCAGAGGCATCAAAAGTCTTTGGATCACATCAGACAAAAATGCTGCAGAAATTAAGATGATGGCATCAAACAGAACCAATAGCATTCAAAAGGACAATGTGGGGAAATGAAATTTAAATAAAATAAGAATGGAACAAGAATAAACTTGCATTTCTTTGTAAGTACTTCAGAAGTCCAGGCTACATCTTCTGCTTTGAAGCTCCAAGGCTGAGAAACATTTGCAAGGGGAAAACAGAATTAACAATCAACACAATTGATTAACACAATAAGTTGAAGCATTTCACTGTAAAACCCAGCATTTTTTTGACTGAAAATTTAACATGAAACTACTCTTTTGAGATGTTAATTAAAATTTGAACAATTTTCTAACTAGTCCTATTAAATACTTTTCTCACTGGACTCCAGCAAACATAGTAGAGAAATGCCCTCACCATCATTTAAATGCAGTAGACACTTTTCCATAAATTTGGCCTGATGTTGGTCCTCAAGAAGGTCTAATTTTATTCAAGGGTATAAAATTAAGATGAGGATTTGTTCAAGGTAGAGTAAAACCCAAAATAATGACAGGTTTTTCCATAAAGAACATTTTGGTCAATGATGGAACAGTGCCAGGAAGGATGTTGCTGTTACAGCAGTCTCTGATCTGCTCATAACGTTGATTTTTATGCCTGGGCTTTATTCACAGCCCACACAGTTACACAACAGCACCCTGTGGCTGAGCACTATCCCATATTCCCCGAAACTCCACACTAGCATGAGTGGCAAACAGCAGCTGCACAGGGGGATCTGCATTATCAATGGCTGTCTTCTTTTATGTTCCTCACACAAATTTTCAAGCAGAATATTTGCATTAAAATGAATTTATATAGCAGATAATAGGAATGTGATATTAATGGATAAGGAACCTATTGAAACATCAAACAACAATAGCTAATTCTTAACAAATGTGCTTTTTTAAAAGTGTGCTGCAGATAGATTGATCGATCCAGCTGGAAATTCCCTCATTTTTGTATGACAGAATGCCCTGGTGGCTGATGCCAGACTGCTTCAGCATCAGACTCAAAGGAATTTGTACCACAGACCAATTTCCTAATTCCCACCACTTTTCCACTTGTGGTTCCATCACCCTCTTGGCACAGTGAATAAACTGATCTAATGAAAGCATGAAAGAACAGTTGCTCTGTGTTATAAAATGATTTTATGGTTTCTCAGTTGGGAAAATTAGAGATCAAAGGCCACAATTTTTAAGTTTATTTTTAAATAAATTATTTTAAAGTTTTTTTTGCTGGTTTTTTTTTGTTTGTTTGGTTGGTTTTTTTCTTTGTTTGTTTGGGTTTTTTAAATTTTTTCTTTTTCCTATAAAGGAATTAAATCATTGACTAATAAAATGGAACCTCTTGCTGGCAATCTTTCCTATGCTTTGCCCTCCAAATATTTTAAGATAGAATGTGAAAGCTAAAATAAATACAGCCACCCTCTTCTTGCAGTCCATAGTTCTAATTTCCAAATATAGGTTCAACTTCATCTTCTGCCCTTGAGGAGCTGGGCTGTTTCATCCTGGCCTTTCCAGTTGAGCTAATCAGTACTTTTTGTCAATTTTTTTTGGGTTCAATTTTCTGCATTTTCTCTTCTCTGCTTAATTGGAACAAAAATAGTTTGGGCGGCTGAACTGAATGGAAGTAATTTTTGTCCATTCAGCACAATCCTGCTGCCACTAAATGAGAGATGTTAGAGTTCATCCCGCCAGTTTTCTCTTTCTTGGCCAAGAAAATATTTTTTTTCATTTTGTAGCTTCTCAAAAGATTTTTGCTTAGCTGCTGTTTCGAGGTGATATTTGCAATCTAGGGGCTGATAGAACAAGCAAAGATGTAAATATTGTCCTGCTGGTAAGCGCTGATTCATTGAAATGGAAATTATTTGTGCAAGAGCATCATGTTTTGGTCATTATTTGTGTCAGAAACCAGGAGCAAAAGTAATTTAAAAGCAGGTGCTCTGCATTACTTTGTTTTAGAATGTCTTTCATTAGATTTATTTATATTCTGAAGATTATAACCTTTCTGAAGAATGAAGAAGGGCAATACAAGAGATAACACACACACACAAAACTTTAACCTTATCAGCTTCACAGAATGAAAACAGATCCCTCCATAGAAGGGGTGGGGTGGGGGTTGATCTTCCCTCTTTTTAGCCTTTTTAGGAAGAAAAACAAAATTAAAATCCCTTTGATATCTCAGATCTGAAACTTAAAGTAATTAACAGGCTTAAAACTTAAACAAGCTTTAGCAAACAAAACTTTAACAAGCTGAAACTTAAAATACTTAACAAGCTCTAAAATAATGCTCCAAAACCGTGTTCCTCCCAGGCTGAGCTTTCACAGGATGTGAATAATTTCTCAGTGACTCGTATCATTGAATCAATTCTGAATTATTTCTCTGTATCATTGAATTAATTTTGAAAGCATCATCCCTCAATGATTCGCCACTGAATCAATTTTGAATTAATTATTTCTCAATGATTTGTATCACTGAATAAGTTCTGAATGGAACATCCCTCAATGATTTGTGCTACTGAATCAATTTTGAATTGATTATTTCCTAATGATTTGTATAATTGAATTTATTTTGAAAGCATCTTCCCTCAATGATTTGTGACATTGGATCGATTTTGAGTTGATTATTTCTCAATGATTTGTGTCATTGAATCAATTCTGAATGGACCATCCCTCAATGATTTGTGCCACTGAATCAGTTTTGTATCAATCAGATAAATAACTACATTCCTCAATGGGAGCTGCAGGACGGGCTCCTGTGCATCCTCACCCTGTTTCTCCTTAAAATTTGCACATTTTGGAATTTACCAGCTCCTTTGTGTGTTCCTGGCATTTCCCATATTTCCTATGAGCAAACCCTATGAACTTGTACAAAAACCAGTGCAGAATGGAGAAACAAGATTAATTTTGCTTGTATTCGATTGGTAACAAGAACAGATAATATGATGTTCTGCTGAAACAATGACAAGCAGGAGCCAGGAGAGCGTGTGAATAAATTTAACTTCCAGCTGTTAAGACACAGCACAGGAATTGCAAGAGGAAGATAAAGAAGAGCCCTTGTGAGTGGTGCTGCTGTGCTGGAGCTGGGCTGTGAGAGCTCTTGAGTGCTCCTCCAGCAGAGGAGCTGTCCCACAGAGCTGCTACCCTTGGCTTTGCTCCATCCTGGCAGGGAGCTCTGCTTGAACTCCTGATCAATCTTCCCCGTGGCTTTCCCAGCCCAGAGAGTGACCAAGGGCTGGGCAAGGCAGCCAGGGCTGAAACAACAGCTCCACTTCAGGGGGACACTCTGCTGAGTTCTGCCAGAGCCAGGCAGATTTCTGTGGGTGTAAAGCGGAGTTTGGACCAAAATCAGAATATCTGAGGAGATGGAGGTAGAAGACTGGGAGAAGGACTTAAAGGCTGTAATTTGTAACTTGTACCAGACTTCCAGGACACAAAGTGGTTCTAAGAGAGCTGGGGAGGGGACAAGGGATGGGATGGAGGTACAGGACACAGGGAATGGCTTCCCTCTGCTAGAGGGCAGGGATGGATGTGGTACTGGGCAGGAATTGTTCCCAGGGAAGGTGGGGAGGGGCTGGGATGGAATTCTTAGAGAAGCTGTGGAAGAAGATCCCTGGAAGTGTCCAGGCTGGAGCAGCCTAGGACAGTGGAAGTTGTTCCTGCCATGGCAGGGGTGACACTGCGTGAGCTTTGAGGTCACTTCCAACCCAAACCATTGTGTTTCCATGAACTGCTGAAGAAATTCAGACTGGAATGAGCATTTTCAGCTCAAATGAGTCAATCATTGATCCAGCTGCATTTTGGTGACTTGACCCCAATTTTTACATACTGCTAAAATTTTTTCAATGTATTCAATGTAGAAATGATAGTGTTTTTTACAATTTCAGAGTTTCACTAGCTTTACTCTGCAGGTGTCAAAACCAGTTGCACAACTCCTTTTATTTCAGAGCAAATACACTTTAAAATCTAAATATTCATCCATACTCTTGCTTTTGAACAAGAAAAAAAAAAACATATATATATATATAACCTTAAAATGCAGTGATAAAATAAATTGAAGGTACTTCTTGTCTGGCAGATTTCAAAGCAAAGTTGTGAAGTAATAGGAGTTGTGCTCTTTTCCAAAAATATTCATAGAAGCTGCATTTTTAATTTCCAGAGCATCTCTCTGATGCTTCTGTAGCTCTGTAGATCCACGAACAGGAATATCTAAGCAGGAGAGGTGTGTGAGGAGGATTGGGAGAGGTGGACAGGGTGATGAAGGCCTGGATATGTCTCTGGCATTTCCACAGGAGCAGCTCACAGGGGTGTGTGGGGCAGGTGTCAGCTCCTGAAATGACAGGAGCTTTTGGTGTGTTGGCATCCTCAGCGAGCAGAGGAGCTTCAAAAGTGAAGATGTGGGCAGGGGAGTCACCCTGCAAAACCAGCTGTGCTTCAAAAAGCCCGTGCTGGGAGCAGGTTGTGTGTCTGAGCAGCCCAGAGGGCAGAAGTTCCTCTGAGGCACGAGTCCTCTGCTCTGACAGGTCACCCCGCATGGCTGGGGTAACTGGGGTGGAGCTGGCACCCCCACATCCCACCAGAGCTCTGCATGTCTGAGAGCTCTGCCTCCCTCTGCCTCCTCCCCAGGGAGCAGACAGTCAGATCTGTTGAAGAGCCTCCCTGGAACTCGTTCAGAATGGTCTGCAAATGACTGTTATTAATGATCACTGCTGCAGCAGAGGCACCAACTTCTGCAGATTCAGAGAAACCTGTAAAGAGCAGTGGGGCTAATCTTATTTTCTATTCCTTTTCTATTAGTGGTGGCTTGGAAAAGCTCTGCTTCAGGTGCTGATTTGGTCTGAGTCTCTCAGGTCTCTTTGTTGTAAATGTGATCTCTTTAGAGCATGGAGGATAAGATTCAGCAGGAGATGAAAACACATGTTCCAGCAAGCTGCAGCTTTACCCTTTGGCCATTCTGCTCCTCTGCCCTTCGCCCCTCAGAACAAAGCCAGAGAAGATCTTAAAAACAGGGGAAGGAAATAATAATAAAAGAAAAAGCTGATTTTGTTTACATTAAAATTCATGAACACATGGTTTGGCCTTTAATCTCCAAAAGTCACTGTATTTGCTCAAAAGGACAGTTCCTCACAGACAGACCAGGCTGGTTTAAAAAATTCAGCACTTACAAAGACAAGAATGACCTTTTTTTGGAGCAAGGGAGAGGCACAGGGGAGGTCTGTTTGTCCAGCTCTCCCCTTTCTTTTCTCTCTTCTCATCTCCTCAACCTCTTTTTCTTTCTCTCTCCAACACTAAAAAACCAATTTTTCTGAAAAAAAAGAAAAATTGTTAAAAAGGTGTGTGGCAATGATGCTGATGACATTTTCATGTTCATTTTTGTGCATTACTGCTCGCACATAGATTATTCTCAACTTGATCTGCAGGCTCATTTATTTCCTAATTTTTCTTTGAGAAGGGAGAATCTACAAATGTTAAAGCTAAAACTATTTTTTTTTTTTAAAAGAAAACTGAGCTTAAAGATGTTATATTTTTCTTGAGGGTGCGGGTAGATAGACAAGATGAAATGTCAGATGAATAATTCCATATTTCAAAGAACAGCAAATCATTTGCAGGGGGTAGGAAACAGTGTCAGGTTCTCCTATATTTCTGGGGAGAAAATATCCATTGTTTTATTGGGAGCACTCGCAGCATTTTTCTATGTTTGGGGAGCAAGGACACCAGCCCAGGGGGAAGCAGGGCATTGCCTCCCATGGATCCAGGACATACCATGGAAGTTTTAAAGCATCATTTCCATCTCCTGAATTTGACAAGCCCACAGTTTGGGGTGTTACAAAAGGAAGGGCTCTGCTGCATCCAGGTGGTCACCACCTTCCAAAACAGCAGCATCCCAGTGCTGGGTTCCACTTCCCAAATAACTGCTGGGAAGTGGATGAAGTGATGTGGTCCCACCTTGCATCCTCAGGACACTCCCAGGACAGGGCCAAGGCCTTTTATTTCCACCATGGCACCCTGGCATTTTGGCTGCCAGACCTAATGGGGAGTGACTGGCAGCCTTAATGATCAAACAATATTCCGAGCTGAGCCAGTGGCTTGCAATAACTGAGCACAGCTCCTGGGACAGCTCTGGGAACTTTCAGCGTGAACAAAAAGAGTCCTGCAGTTTTCTCATTTAATTAAATTTAAATCTAAGGGGACTGCTAGTGCGTGGCTCGGGCTTATGGTTTTTTTGTTGTTGTTGGGTTGTTGGGGTTTTTTTTTGAGTTGTTCTTTGCAGCTTAATGTCATTGTGAAGTAGTTTTTAATCAACAAACAGTCTCCATTGGAAGTGGAGCTGACACCTCGTTACCTTTAGAGGAGGATTTTTATTAATTGCAGCACAAAGTACCGGGGAAATATCAGGGATGATACATAGTAAAAATCAGCAGATGGTAGCACGGGGTTCAAAAGCATTTCAGCATTTCCTCTTATGGGTTGCACTTTTGGTTGTCTGGAATTCTTTATGGGAAGGGCTCACTTTCATCTGGTTTTATTGTTGCAACCCAAATTAGTAAGGGGTAGTTTCTCCATGAGGCTGAAACTTGGGAGTATTTTAGAAACATCTGCTTTCTAAAGTACCTCAGACATTTGTGAGTTCGAGGGAAACTGCTTTCAGTGCTGTTTTATGGAGAAACATTATTTCTATGTGATGGAATGAGTTGTATACACAGATAAAGATAGAGATAAAAATATAGAGGAAAAAA
The DNA here is from genome assembly GCA_013396955.1 of Regulus satrapa. NCBI lineage: Eukaryota > Metazoa > Chordata > Aves > Passeriformes > Regulidae > Regulus > Regulus satrapa. The sequence goes on from VWZN01008711.1 coordinate 126,314, forward strand.
AAAATACCTGCACCCACACGAGTTGGTATTTCTTGAAACAAATTTCTGCTGAACTATTCCTGAACTGCTGTGCTGAACTGTCCCTGGCAGGAGCTGTGCAGAGCACAGGGAGCACAGGGAATGGAATTATTCATGTTGCATTAACATACTAGTCAGGAATGGTGCTAATTGCTACATCCAGGACCTTTTAAGTTTAGCTTTTCCTAGCATAACATGGGATCTTTTAATGTAATACAGCTCTTTTTAACATAGGGAAACCCTCACAAAATATCTCTCAGATACAAATTTGGCTCTGTAACAAGATATTTCAAACCCCAGTGTGCACAGAGATGCTTGTTAGGAACCCAGACAATGTGACAACACATCTGACAGATTATTGTCATTTCTGTGCTGTCCCTTCTCTCATCTTTTATTTACTAATTACTGATGGTCACAGAATGGTTTGGGTTGGAAGGGACCTTAAATCCCACCCAATGCCACCCCCTGCCATGGTAGGGACAACTTCGAATGTCCCAGGCTGCTCCAAGCCCCATTGTCCAGCCTGGCTTTGGACACTTCCAGAGATCCAGGGGCAGCCACAGCTTCATTCCAGGGCCTCCCCACCCTCCCAGGAAACAATTTCTCCTTAATATCCCACCCAACCCTTCCCTCCATCAGTTTGAAGCTGTTCCCCCTGTTCCTGTCACTCCATGCCCTTGTCCAAAGCCCCTGGACAACCAGACCCAGTGCAGTAAGAGGCAAAAGAAAAAACAAGGGGGTCTTCCTGGCCCTGCTACTCCTGTGAACAGCATGAACAGGTTCTGACAGTAACAAAAGGGAGGACTGGTGAACCTGAGAGAAATCAAGAACCACGACAGTGAACAGGGGCAGAGTGACAAAAACTGAGAGGAGCAGGAGGAAACAGGGAGGAGAGGTGGAAACTGGAACACAAATCCTGTGAGGAATGGCTGAGGGAGCTGGGGGGTGTTTATCCTGGAGAAAAGGAGACTCAGGGGTGTCCTTATCACTCTCTGCAGCTCCCTGAGGGGTGGCTGTGCTCAGGTGGGGTTGGTCTCCTTCTCCAGGCAGCAACTGACAGAATGAGAGGACACAGCCTCAAGCTCTGACAAAGGAAATTTAGGCTGGATATTAGGAAAAAGTTTTTTATGGAAAAAAGTGATCAATTACTGGAATCATTTGCCTAGGGAGGTGCTGCAGTCAACATCCCTGGATGTGTTTATAAAAGACTGAGTGTGACACTCGGTGTCATGGTTTAGTTGAGGTGTCAGGGCTGGGTTGGGATGATCTTGGAGGTCTCTTACAACCCAGTGATTCTGTGAATTCTGTGAAATTTGTGGCTTCTGACAGGAGGGGTGCTGGAGGTACAGGCAGAAAGGAGAGAGGGAAGGGAAGGAGCCACATTCTGCTCTAAAGAAAGATGCTGACAAAAAATCATAATAAAAATATCTGTAGAGAAACCAGGTAAAACAAAGCTTCCCAAAACTACAGGAAAGGCTAATTAGAGGCAGCTGGAGAAATAACAGAGTTTTACCCCCTGCAACACCTCTAAGAACCAGGCAACTCCTTCCTGAGTTTTAGTGTTTATTGAACAAACAGCTGTGATCTGTCTGCCAATCCACATCACCCCTCACCTAACAGCTTCCCACTTAGGCTTCCTAAAGTGAAATTATCAGCAAAACAACATCCTTCCCTTTCCCCAGCCTCCTGTCAGGGCACACTCCACTTTGTTCTTCCCTGCTCCTCCTGCAGGGCTGGAGCTTGCAACATTAAATGGGAAGCAGGGATCTGGTTATAAACAAGATAAAGGGAGGGATTACACTTTTTTCTTTTCTTTTTTTTCTTTTTTCTTTTTTTCTTTTTCTTTCCCAGCACTTCTTTTACTTATGAAGGAGAGATTGGACTGCCTCATTTCATGTCCTTGTTGTGCTCAGAGCTTCTTCCAGTAGAGGCCTTGTGGCTACTCATCAGGAGATTTTGCTGAATGACAGAAACATCCAATTTTTGTGTCCAGCCCCTCCAGGCTGGCTGTGTTTGGACAGCTCTGCTAAAGATCCCTGGGTTAGAAATTTGTTCTCTGTGTATGGAAAAAAGAACATGGATTTCATGTTGACAAAAAACCTCTCAAAGTTGTGGGTTTTTTTTTTTTTTTGCTGGAGGGATAATCCCAAACTTGTGCTGAGGATGCTTAAACAGACATGCCACAGCCAGAGCACCTCAAGAGCAAAACCCATAATTATTATTTATTACATGATCCAGAATTACATCATGCCATAAAAAGGGTTTTTTCCCCATCTTCTTAGGAATAACCACCTAGTTTTAAAATATCTTCAATCAAAGGCAATGAATACATCAAAAATAAAGTATTAGTGTCAACATTTAATAACTATATTACAGAGCAGTGAGAACTAGATCAGTTGAAGGTAGCAGGACACAGTGGAAAAAAATAGGATCTTCTCTTGTAATGAAAGGCGATGTCTAATAGCAAAAACCCCTGTGACGTGATTTAAAATCCTATGAGTGACTTTACAGGCAAAGGCATGCCTGAGTTGAGTGGTTTTGTGTGGGATGCTGCTGCTCTTTCCATACACATTTTCTATTTCTGGCATAATACATAAATCAATGTCACAACAGAAAGGGGAAATGATGCACACTTAAAGCAAAACATAAAATTACCTCTTTATCAGCTATCTGCTCCTTAGATATTATTTAGAAAGCACAAAATAAAATAGCAGAGCTCTTTTGGAGCTACCTTTAGTGCAGGAAGGGAGGAGGCAGATTTCACAGAGGTGAAATCTCTGTACTCACATGTGGTGAGCAAACACATCTGAGCATCACCTTTGTGCCGTCTGCCATCAGGGAAATGCATAATTCCTCTTCCTTGGACAACAGGGGACAAATCTACTTCAGGATTTGCTTCCCACTCTGCAGAGAGAGCAGAAAGTACTTTATGTCCAGCTGAAGTCTGGTAAGAGCACTAACTCTGACTTTGCTGTGGTTTCCTGGGACTCCTCACAAGGAAAAAGCTGGAAATCAGAATTTGATAGCTCTAATATGAGCTTTGATAAGTAGTCTGAATCTCTAGGAGTTTTTGTTGTGATATGGACAGATAGATAAAACGAATAGAAATGTCTTCATTTGTAATGTTCACCTAATCACTTATGGATTTTTACTTGAATAAAATGTATAAATAAATAAAACTCCTTGTTCACAAGACACTTTGCAAAAAATTCCTGTCTTATACTGAATGTGGGTTGATAGAACATTCCCTGGCAAGGTTTTTTTACGGCAAATGTAATTTTTCTGTCCATTTTATCCAACCAAAGTAACCAGGATGAGATCAGAGCAGAGATTGATACTTGATCATCACAAAGACATGAGGGCATTTATCCAGGGAGAGCCCCACCTAATGTTGTCTAACCTGTGTCTTGGGTTTAAAGGACAAAGGTGTCTGCTAAGTAAGGCAGGAGCCTCCCTTGGAATGGAAAATGAAACCCCCTCCCTCCTAATTATAATTTTGAAATTAAGAGGCTCTCAGGCAAAGATATGAGAATAAGAAAACATTAGCCTGAGCCAGTTTTCTCTAGCAAGGGGGAAAAAAACTACAAATTAATAGGAAAATCAAAATAAAATGCAGTAGTTTTAAACAAACAAACTAAACAAACACTGACAGAGTCANAGAGATGGTGACAGAATGCACACCCTGGCACATCCTGCACTGTAACCCCAGACACTTGTTATTATCTTATGGACAAGTGGGAAATGCAGTTTGTTCTGTGGGAATAGTTTTTCCTGCAATGCACCCAATATGGAAAGGAAATGCCAANACAGCCCCCAAAAAGGAAAAAAAAAAAAAAAAAAAAAAAAAAAAAAAAAAAAAAAAAAAAACCAAAAAAAAAACACCAGCAGCAAAAGCTGCTGCAGGACAACATTTCTGGAATACTTTGGACCAAACTTTCTTAGCCTAAGGTACTAATGTTTGCAGTTCTACCTTGACTCTTTTGGGAAAGATTTATAAACTGAGCATGCTGCCCATAATTCACTTTAAAAAAATAAAAGTCATTAGAAATAAATGGACTTTGCAAAGAATTTCAGTAAAATATATCACTGTCAACCTTAGGAAAGGTATTTTGGAAAAAAACATAACAAGATATTTAAATACAGAGAAAAATCACTTGATGAGGTTTGTTTATTTCCTTACTGTAAGAAATTCAATTTTTGTAAAGGTGGTGTATTTAGAGCCTGATTTGTGGGGGTCTCACCTCCTCACCCTTTCTCCCCTTATCTGTTTAGAAGATGATAAAAGCTTCACCTGCCACAGCTCCATCCTCTTTAAGCCCAGTCTTGAGGTTTAATCCATTGTAGGCCTAGTTCATAGAAAGGGTTTTACCTCTCTCTTTCCCAAAAGAGAGTCCAAGACATAATCCAATTATCAACAGTATATGGCTGTTATAGCTGAAGACTTTTGGTTTTGTTGGAAGTAATTTTTGAATGGTGTTAATATCAGTGACAACCAAGTTTTCTATGAAGAAAAATAGGATTTATTTTAAAATAGGATTTAAAAACTGTCCCCCCCCAACACAAAAAAAAAAAAAAGTGAATTTTGCTGTCTCTTCAGATGTAAGAGCATTGATAGAAATGTCTTTCAGTTTTATTTCTTCAGACAGAAAACAGCAATAAAGAAAACTGCTGCTTTTCCTATTATAACTTCAAGGTTTCATAAATTGGTTTGAAATAAATAAATAAATAAATAAATCAATCAATCAATCAATCAATCAATCAATCTCACACCCAGGCACTAAACCCAAATAAGAACATGCTATGTTATTTTAAAAGCTGTTCTCATGATAATCCAATACCAATTAAACCTCAATATATGTGTTAATTTCTGAAACAAGGAAAAGTTGTTTCCCCTTGCTTATTGGTGCTTGTACACATTCCTTCTGTTGGAGTTAATTTGCAATTATTGTGAGTTTTGGAGCAGTCTGGGGGAAAGGTGCAGAGGCAGCTCTGCACCTCTCTGTATATTCCTTTTTTTCCAGGTGCAGCATCTGTTGCTAAGCTCTAAATACACATCACAATTTTCAGGTAACGCTTTCTCATCCATTGCAAGGCTTAATTTTTTTTCCCATGTTCCCAGAATCTCTCCTATTATTTCCAACACCGGGTGATTGCCTTGCTAATCTTGCCATTGACATGTGGCCTTCATCACCTTTTGGGATGGCAAAATTCTTCTTGCAAGCAGCTGTAATCCCTAAACTCAAACTTCTCAAAGATGGGAGTTGTGCGGAGG
>VWZN01008711.1:145067-159086 GCA_013396955.1 Regulus satrapa
GCACAGCAGTTCGGTAGCCTGAGCTAAAACAAGCACGAGGATTTATTGCAGAAGGGAAGTGCAGAATATTTGCTGAGTAAGCCAGGACTCTTTGCTTTATTCCAGGGATTTAAAGGGACAAAACCAAAAACCAAAAACAAAAACAAACCAAAAACAAACAAACAAACAAACAAAAAATCTGTCCCAGCAACAAATCTCAGGGCACTCCACATTAACCTCTCTGTATGTCAATAATTAGACCTTTTTCCTTCTCCTTTGTTTTCCCTATCTCACCAATGCATTTTAATCCATGGCAGAAATTTACCTTATACCCTGAAGTTTTCAAATTCCCTTAATAGGCTCTGGGTATGGATTGGGTCAAAAGCCTTCTGAAACCACCACGGATGATGTCCTTCAGATTGCTTTTATTCTGTGAACCTTCCTGATAACCCTCACCAGATCTGTGGGGCAAGATTTTGAATGAGTCCAAAGGGAGGGTGAGGGTTTCCCCCTCATTCCCCACTTTGTAGATATCCTGGAGTTTAATATTAACATTTATCAGCCCATCTGAAACTCTGAACTCAACACAGCAGGAGCTGCTCATTGATAACTTAGACAGAAGGAAATCTGAGAACGTCTAACACATAATTACCCTCTTTGTGAAAGGACAGATTCACATCTCAGTGACATAGATGGACAGGAGCAGGCTCTGACGTGCTGCTGTGAATTTCAGTAGCTAAAAAAATCTGGTTGTGTCCTTTGGGAGACTGTTTTAGGAGAGAAAACCACTGCACAGCATATAACCTGCTACTGAAGTAGTGCTCTACAAGCCAGGACAGCCCCAGTTCCCACCTGGGAGCTGAATAACCTGAGTTGTGTTCCTTGTGTTCTGACAACTCCTGATCTGCTGTATTCCCACCGAGGTGCATGGAAGAAAAGGATTCTTCCTCCTTCTTTTCAAGCTGAGCTAAAAGCTTTTTCCTTTGGAGTGCTTGGAGGAAAGGTAGGAGACAGTGGGTGTTGCATCAGTTGAGGAGGAAAGCACACAACGTAGGAAAACTGCTCAGCACCAGGGAAAAAGTTCAGGGGTATCTGGGGAAGAATCCTAAAATCTTTGGGAATATTAAGAGGAGAATAAACAATTGGATGCGGAGTGATGCAAATTCAACAAAATCATCTCCAAATTTGACTCTTAGTTATTTGCTCTAAAGCTAATGGTTTGGGGTCCCAGTTTGGGTTAGTGTGGTGGGATGGTCTCATCTGTCATGTCACAAACCCATAAAACTGTTTTTATTCAATTACCTGCATTTCTTGGGGAAGGAATCAGGATTCAGCCGTGAGTATTTGCCAGGTTTGCTTTTTCCTTGGTCACATGGGAGGCTGGCAGGTGGTGGCTTCAAAAGCAAACTGAAATGAAGTTTTTCACAGCTCATGGCATTCTTCACTAATGCAATGGATCTGGCACCAGATGTTCCAGATGCCAAATATTTACAAGGTTGCAAAAAGTGAATTTAAGGAAGCAAAACCTTTGGGTGGCAATAGGAGACAAAAACATCACCTCTTACTGAGATGCAGGTTTTTGTTGGCTAGAAAATTTTGCTTGTGTAATTCTGTTCTTGGCCTGGTCTTCTGCTTTGCTTCTGCAAACTTCCCCAAAATTTGGAGTGAGTCCAGAGGAGATACCAGGATAATCAGAGGGATGGAGCAGCTCTGCTGGGAGGAAAGGCTGGAGAGCTGGGATTGTTCAGCCTGGAGAGGAGAAGGCTCTGGGGAGACTTTATGTGGCCTTTCAGTATCTGCAGGAGGACCTAAAATAAGGGCGGAGAGGGAATTTTTGTAAGAAATGGAGTGATAGGACAAGGGGAATGGCTTTAAACCAAGAGGGGAGGTTTCGGTGGGATATTGGGAAGGAATTGCTCCCTGTGAGGGTGGGGAGGGGCTGGGATGGAATTCCCAGAGCAGCTGTGGCTGCCCCTGGATCCCTGGCAGCGCCCAAGGCCAGGCTGAACATTGGGACTGGGAGACCCTGGGACAGCGGGATGTGTCCCTGCCATGGCAGGGGTGGCACTGCGTGACCTTGAAGGTCCCTTCCAATCCAAACCATCCTGGGATTCTATGATTTGTTATTTTGTCTTTGTTCAGATTCTGCATGGCCATTCTTGAATATTCTTTATTTAATGAAAAGTGTTAGTATGCCTTTGTAATTAAAACATCTCTTTAGTCAGACAGGTGGAAAGTAATACTGGGTCACTCTTATCTGAGGTGCTCAATCCTTTGGAAACAAATCTGTTCCATTTAGTGGTTTACTTAGCAAATATGCACTGGGAAACCTGAAAAGATTGATTTTGTTTAGAAGTTTGTAAGAAAAAGATATAGGTTTGGTATAAACTAACAAAAAACTTGCCAGTTTTTGAGTGAGCTGTGCAGTGTTTGCATCAAGGGTATGCTGAAGGCTGATTTACTTTAAGTAATTTTATTTATATTGTTTATTTTCATTATTTTAATACTTATAATTTTAGTGTATTTCTTTCTTTTTCCCACACAAATTTTATGGCCAGCAAACCCTGTTGGTGGCTTTCAAAGCGAGCCAAAATTGGGGGAAAATTCAGAGCTGTATAATCCGAAGTGAAAATGAGTCTGAGAGAATTGGTTTTCCAGGATTTTGGGTCTTCCCAGACAAACTGCAGCCAGGAGCTGAGCACAGCTCTGTGGTGATGTGCATTGCTTAAGGGCAACAGCACAACCTGGTGGTTTGTGGTTATTCCAGTGCATCAGGACCTGCACAGGAATTTCCCTTCCTCAGAACCCAGCTCATTGCCAGCGCAGGACTGAAGCCTGTTTTCATTAATTCGTTTGTAAGGTTCCATTTTACCCAAGGTTTTCAGAATAAATATAAAAAAAGCAGACTGCAAGGGCATGTGCAAAAAAAGATGAAGTAACAGGTCCTGCCCAACATCCCTGATTCTGAAACCTCATGGTGCTGGATATGTCTGAATTTTGCTTCTAAGATAAAAACTGAAGGGTTACAACTGAGAAAAACAAATCTTTCAGTATGTACTATGCAATTTTTTGGGGGGAAAAAAACCAAAAAAGGACAAAAGGGAAGTGTGAGCAGAAAAAAATTGCAAGTTTGTCTTGCTTTTTCTATTATGAAAAAGTATATAATGCATTTACATAGACTAATATTCAGACACCAATAGTAATATTTATTCTCTTTCTTGTGTGTCTTCAGGGTAAGTGACGTTGGTCAGAGTGTAACTTCTGAGGTGGCAGTGAAATGAAATGGGTGGCAAATGTGCTCAGAGAGAATTTTCAAATAAAATTAATTACATTTTCTGTTTTGCTTGGTTGTGAAGCACAGGCTGTGTGATTGCCAGCAATGCAGATGTGGGTGCTGAACAAAATGTCTTGCAAACTGTATATTCAGCTCATTTTCTGATCATGTAGGATGGAACAAAAGCCTCTGGCTGTAACTACAGAGGGGGTTCCAGTCCAGTGCTATTGTTCTTTTTCATAGAGTTATAGAGTGGTTTGGGTTTGAAGGCCCCCTCCATTTCACCCGGTCCACCCCTGCCATGGACCTGGACACCTTCCACCATTCCAGGGTGTTCCGAACCACACCCAGCCTGGCCTTGGGCACTTCCAGGGATTGGCAATCCACAGCCCAGGATTGGGTTGTTCATCCAAACCAGAGCCTGCTCAGTCCTGCTGAACTTGGTACAAAGAACCTTTGATTTCACTTGTGTGGCTTCGCAGCTGAGAGCAGAGGGATTTTCAAAGCCACTGGAGGACTGAAGTGCTTTGGGGCAAAAGGCTCTCACTATTTTTACACAGTGAATACTCCTATAAGATTGTCTCCACACGGAATGCTGAGGTGTCTCATTGCTTCCTCTTTGTCCTCTAGCCCAGTCCATGGCTGAGGAATGACTCACAATCACTCTCAAGAAAGCACTGGAGTCCACTGGAGATGTGACTCATGCATTTAAACTGACTCTTAAGCTTTCTTTTAGGTTTCACTTATGTTAGTGTGACCCAATGCATACTAATTCTGAAATTAATGAAAATCCATATTATTCTGCTCTGGTTTATTACAGAATGAACACATTGTTACATAAATAGACATAACACTCAGAACACCGGTGAAGATATTTCTGAGAAATTGTACAGAGATTTGGAAAAGTGTAGAAGGTGGGGCTGGGTAAAGGAAGGAAGGGAGGAAGGGAGGAAGGAAGGGAGGAAGGAAGGGAGGAAGGGAGGAAGGAAGGAAGGAAGGAAGGAAGGAAGGAAGGAAGGAAGGATTGTCTTGTTTTCCTTGAGTGCTGAACTAGAGGACAAAATGATCAAAGACCAAATGCTGCTGTTCACAGCCTTTCCCCATATCCCACTGAGGCACAGGGAGGTGATGCAGCTCCTGAATCCCTCTGCAGTAGCCATGGGAAGAATATTGAGCTGTGTCTCTGCTAACCATAACCATGGGCAGAACCCAAACCCCTGTGATGGAAACTGTCCCAGCTTCCTACACATCCTGCTTCAGACTGGAGAAACCAGAGTGGTTTTCAGATCTCTAAAAATCGTTGGCAAGCACAGGGATATCAGGTGTCCCTGCCTGACGTGCTTTGTTCACCCTGTAATTATCACCAACCAGTTCAGACACTGGTTTGTGCCTTGCTCAGTGTTGATGCCTGGATGAAGAAGCTCAGATTAGCTGGGCTGAGCTGACATCTCTTCCAGCCATGGGTGCTGGGTGATAACTGGAGCATCACTGACGGGGTTAATTCCGTGCTCTCCTTCCCCTACTGTTTCACAAAGCTTTTCCATATTTTCATGTTAGGACAAATGATTTGTCAGCAGTAATTTAATGTTCTATCAGGAGTATCTTCCTGTCGTGGAATCAGTAAGGTTGGAAAAACCCTTCAGGATCCTCGAGTCCAATATTCCCTCAGCACTGCCAAGGCCAGCTACCAAACGGTGTTCCTAAGTGCCACACATGCACAATTTTTGAACATTTCCAGGGATGGTTCCATTGCCTTTCACCCTTTCAGTGAGGAAATCTTCCCTGTTATCCAGTCAAACCTCCCCTGGGGCTGCTTGAGGGTGTTCCCTCTGGTCCTGTAATTTCTTACCTGAAAGACAAGACCCACCTGGTTTGATTCCTTTCTGATACTTCTGGAGACCAAAATGTTCACAAGTTAGTGTCAAACACCCACTCAGAAAACAATGCCAGTTTTCCTGCTGGGATAAAAGAAAATTGTCTTTTTTCCACACTAAATTGAGGGATAATGGAGAGGGTCTGCACTGTGTTTGCCCCCAAAGTGAAAGCTGCTTGCAGTACATACAGATGGTGAATATTCTTTTACCCAGAGGAGCACAAATTCTGTCCTACAAATTCACTGTGTTCCCATATTTGTCCACCAAATTGTGTTCTCCCTGCTGTAAATTTTGTATTAAATTATTTAGGTCAGCTTAAATTTGGAAAGCAACAAAATGAGCACCATTTTTTGCCTCATTTACATATCTGTGGTAGCTATAACATGGTTTGCTTCCTAAATTAAAGTGATGCAAGCAGTCTGCCAGGGAAATGAGCGGCAATATTTTTTGGTTATATTTTTGAAAAGCTGGTGGTAATTCCCAGTCATTAACTCAAGAATAGGTGGACACGTGGAGAATAAAAATTCAGATTTCTTCCAGCATGCACTGGATCTGTGGATTCTCTGGTTTGAAGTTTCATAATTTTCCTGTGAATGAAGAGCATTTAGAGTCTTTGCTTAATGGTTTAAGCATATCAATAGCTGTGATCCTGTGATTAAGGTCTGCCTAATGGCAGGTACTGTCAGGATGCAGGGGATCACATTAAAAGCCATTAATAGCTCCGTGCTGCACTCTGACATGATGCAATCCAGCAGCTGCCCTGTGGAGAAACACTCTAGGCATCGTGTCAGAGGGACACAATGATAATAACTGGGTTAGAATGGGTTTATTTCATCCTGATGGTGCCAGAGCCCTTCCTGTGCCTTCGGAAGGACTCCTCCTCGAGGCCTGCCCTCATCCCACCTCTTGTTTTCACTGCTTCCCAGATTCCAGTTCCTGCCAAAAACTCCAGACCCCATTTCTGGCTGGCTCTGTTCCAGGCAAACACCTCTCTGTTCCTCAGTTCTTCCCACGGACATTTCCACACAGCTCTGTCAGCTCCTGACGCCTGAACATTCCTGTGGGGACACCCTGTGTGTGCTGACAGAAGTTGCTTTCCCTGACAGAAATGGGTTTCCCTGCATGGGTCCCACTTTTCTGCTCCCACCAGATGCCACTTGTCATAAATGGAAAGGTTTTTGGCTTTTTTTTCCCACTGTGGCTCTTTGTAGCTGATCTCCCTTGCACGAATCCAGCCATGGAGTGACCCAGCACAGCTTTCCAAGCAAAAAGGTCCTGGTGGTGTTTGCACTGCAGGCCTTCTGCTTTCTTCTTATTTACTTATATTTTTTTACATTTGTATTTTTTTTTCCCACTCTGGAGAGCCTCTGTGCTGCTCCCAAAGACTGAATCCCCATTTCTCATGCACCAGATGCTCAGCACAAACTAAATTCCCCCTGCCCAGGCACCCATCATGGTAACACCTGTCTCAGCATTAGCTGAAAATCATTTGCATGATGACATCTAAGCCCAGAAGGACAATGATTTGGGAAGCATAGAAAGAGCTGGATCCATTCACTTACATTCCCTTTGGTCAAACATCTTGTTTCCTGTCTCCTCTGGTTTAATTATCCCAGCAACATTTGATAAATTTTACTCCTTGCTCATGTTCTCTGGAATAGCTTCCAGGTTTCTCTATAAAACACTCAGATCCAGGCCCTTTCCTATCTCGTGTACCAATACTTAATTTTTTGTACAGGTTTTTATTGATTGCTTTACTTGGTGTTACTTTATTTTGCTGTTTTACGGCTGCTGTTAACATTTACTACAGGAATTATTTTATACTCTGCATGGAAGGACATACTGCAGATATTTTGGCAACATGAATAGTAACTAAAATCTGGGGAGGGAGGTGTGGAATGAAAGGAGGAGGAGAGGAAAGGCAGCATAGGGAGGGTGAGCAAATTGCTTTTCCCTTCTCAACGGTTAAATCCTAACCACCGGTAAATGCCCTTTCAGTGGGGAGGGCAGCTCATTTGTGATACAGGTACAATTGGGCTCAATCAGAGAAGCAACCCCCACTGGCACTTCCAAGTCTTTATGTGGCATTCAAAACCTTCAATGTTTTCAGCAGCTGGTGATGGGATTTGCTCTTTTTTTTTTTTTTTCATTTTGCGTGAACATGAAAATTAAAATCACTTGAATGCTTTTACTGAGCAAGTCCTCGCCATCATGCCTTGCTCTTCCACGGGCACTGGGAAATAGACTGAGATTCTTTGCCAGCCTTAATGATGCTGTGATTCTGCTTTATGGAAGCTGTGGGAAGGCAGTCCATGTGAAACTCAGCAGCGCCCACCCGCCCACCTGTGGGTTTTCTCCAGTGTGAGCAAGTTGTTGCTTTGGCAAAAATGAAGGCACAGGAGTTTGTGCCACGAGGTTCCATCTGTGCTTTCTGAATCCACTTCCAGAGAGAATCCCCACTTCAACCTTCTTTTGGGTTGATTATTGTGCACACAAGATCCACAGCTCTGCTGGTGGCTCCAACAGGCAGCACTGGCAGCTCCTGTGCAGGCTGATCCCAAGTGGTTTTACTTCCCCAGGGACTGGCTGCCAGCTAAGGAGCTCAGGAATATTCTGCATAACATCATTTGGCTATTGCCTGTAGTGACTTCTAGAAAATGCAGCCTCTGAATCCCAAGGGCTGACTTCTGTTTACTGTGGAGAACAGCTGGAAATGATGCTTTTATTCAAGATTGTAATCATAAGACCCTTATTTTTGGTGATATATTGAGAGAAAATCCAGAAAACTGTAGCTGTAAAAGTGGGGTGTTTAAAACAAACCAAAAAGGATGGTGGTGTTCTGAAGTTCTGGATAACTGAATGCAATCCAGTCTTTTCTTATCTTTTTGGGCACATCTTTCAATTTCCCAGGCTCCTTAGTCTGACAACTTGAAAGTCTTTCAGGCCTTGGACTCTCTTCATGCACTTTGCACTGAACCTGCCTCCAGGCAAAAGGAAGAAACTGAGCAGAGAATCAGAACATTCCTGCAGCCACGAAAACTCCTCTCCCCAGCCAAGGTCCATGAACTCTGCCAGGTTCTCCAGCACTGCACTGAAATTTTCCTTTCCTGTTTTGACCTCTTGCAGCTCCTGCTGAGGGAAAGTACACTCAAGGATCATTTTTGGAGTTGAAATGCTCTGACATGATAGAGGGCAAGGGACTGGAAAAGTTGGTATTTTAGGCTTGCATGGTTCCCATCGTGTAAATGAAAGTGAGAGGAAGGAAAGATAAGTTTATGGGATGCATGAACCACCAGGGATCTGCATAGGGCAGGAAGATCATGAACAGAATGTACTGTTATTAAACTGATGAAAGATAATTCTAATTCCTCTATAGTAAAGCATTTCCTAATAGTTCTACATGGATAAGCTTTGGAATCAATGTGGCCTCAACATTTTGACTTGTATCCTTAAAAATCCATACTGAGCACCATATTTTGCACATCATCTTACCTTTCATTTAATGTTATGTACTTAATATATAAACATACAGCAACACCTGAGGGAGTCTCCTGTATTTTAGCAGGAAGCCACCTGTTCTGACAGGGCTGTTTTTTCAAGCAGATGGCCCCGTGATGGATTATCCACTCCCGCCCATTGTGGCATCTTCCTGAACAATTTGCACAGTAGTTTATAATGAGATTTTCCTGCTTACACAACACTTGCACATCCAAAGGACAAAGTGGCCTTCTGCTGAAAAGTCACCCAGCCTGAGAAGTTTGTTTCTCTGCTGAGAAGGAGCTTCCCCAAGCCCATTTCCCAATGGCATCTGGGCATGACTCTTTGGAAGAGGTTGGCACGTGCTGCCCCAGCGGTGACAAAATGAGCACAACCTCCTCCAGGCTCATCAGTTACACCCAAAGTTATACTTCTTTCATGAAACAAAAAGGCCAAAAAGATCAAATCTGCTGGGAATTATAGAAAACAAAGGGAAAATAGCTCTATTGTGGCTGTAATATTTTTTGTAATGATGAGGAAAAATTAAGTGTGTGCTGATGTTAACCAACATATCACAGAATCATTTACATTTAAAAAGCCCTGCAAAATCAAGTCCAACCACAAACCCAGCATTGCCAAGCCCACCACTAAATTATCCCCACGTGCCACATCCACACATCTTTTAAATCTCTCCATCCTCGCTCTTTTCCTCCTGCTGGAGCACAGCTTTTGGGAAGGTGCAGGCTAGCTGCATGAAGGATGCAGGGACCTCTCAAACCTCATCTCCACAAACTTCAGACTGTGGCAGAGCACTGTGGACCTGAGGCTTTATCTTATGACAAACACCCAATTATTCCCACTAAAATCCATGATTGTGACATGTTCAGGAGCTGTGACCATTTTCTGGGATCCTGTACTGGGACACAATTAATTTGTATCCTCTGTAACTTCCCACCTGCAGGTCCTGGTGTAAGGATCAATTTTTTTCATTCCTGTTTTCACCCTGCTGGATGGAATTTGAATCTGAAAACTGCAGTGGCTTAGGCTGAACTTTTGAACATCCTTATGGCATTTCCATCAGAGACGTCATCTCTCTTGTGGTGCAAAAACTCAGAAGCAGATGTTAAATGTTATACAAAGCCTAAAATAGTGAGAATTGGGAGGACTGGGAAGAATTCCTACTTTTTAGATACCAATTCTACTTAAGAGATTCAAATTAGCTCATTGATCCACTAAACTTCTTTATTATTTGCAGAGTTTTGGTATGGGAGGACATAAAATGGTGAATTACAAGCTCCTGTTGTTAGGTGATCATGGGAATTTAAATATCTTTATTTTAAACAATTAGAGCTTTACTAGCTATAGGAAAGAAACAGGAAACAAAAAAGGAAGAAAGTTATACAGTCAATAAATTAATTAGTTGTCTGTCAAAATTTGTGAACTTATATTTTAATTAGTTTTTTTCTTGGCAGCTAAACACCAGGCTGTAATAATGGTGTGCAGGTCACATTGAGTACACATTAATCCTTTATTATTTTCTTCATTGAACCTGATCCCTATATGAGACAAAATACAGAATTATATAATACCACAAGGAATGAAGAATATGTGAATACTAATAATAATAATACTACTACTACTAATAATAATAATGACTTTCTATTTTCACTGGCTGTATTTTCTCATTGGCTCTGATTTCTCTGAGACATTTATAAAAGTACAGACCATAATTGTGCTAATAAAGAGGAAATTATACCGATCTATAATTAGAGTAATAAGGAGAAAGGTACAGCAGATCATAATTGAACCAATAAGGAAAAATATAATAATGTTTAATGGCTTACATGAGTGTTAGTGTCTTCGGTATATTTAATAAATTGGTACCCATTTTCATGGTGTGTATCTGAAACACCTTTTTTGATATTATCAAATTACCCTTCAGATCTATCTTTGAGCACTTCTGCTGGTCCTGGATTTTCCTCTGGGGTGAGGACTTTGGAAGAAGCAGAATAGCAGAATAACAGCAGAATTTCATTTGGGTTTGACCATCAGCTACAATCATCTGTAGCAAGACTTCATACCTGTCCAGGTTTTTTAGGGTGTCCCTTATTTAAATCCATGGATATACAGGTGGGCAGTGTCATGACAAGAGTGAGATTTGGAAAAAAGAAATAGAGAAGTGGTTGAGAGGTGTAACCCTTCGGGGTCACTGTGTTAGGGCATGGAAAGATGCTCTGCAAGCAGGATATGCTCAAAGGACAAGGCAGTGATTTATTTCCTAATATTCACAGCAGAATAATGTGGCTACACGCTCCAGAGCTGAGCAGCAGTAATTCCTTGCTGCTGCTGTTGTTGAGCTCCCACCTTCTGCGGGCATTTTTTTAACCAGAAAATTTCACAGCTTGCAGCTTTGATGTGTTTCCCTGCCAGTCCTTGAGCTGCTAACTGTCCCTTTCTCAGCAATCTTCCCCCTGTCTGCAGTTTGACCTCCGGGAGCTTGTAGAGCTCCAGTTGACTTGTTTCCCTCGCAGCTTTTTCTCACGACATGCTGGTTTGCTCAGAGGTTCGAGCCAAGGTCACGCAGATGCTCAGCGTGGAAATCCAGCCAGGGATCAGAGAGAGAGCTGAGCCCTCTTGGGGCAGTTTACCAAGGCTGGAGTTTAAAACAGCCTCCCCACATCTTCACAGAAATTACATCAAATATTGTTTGGATATAATTTGCTTATTGATTTCCCTCTCAGCCATGAAAAGAATGAGGATATTTCCTACTTTAACAGACTGTGAGCGTGCAAATATTTCCTCAGATGTGCCCACTCTTGCTGTGCAACATCCTTTACTTTGAGGTGACACCTGCAAAGATTTTCAGCCCAGTTCTCCTGGCAGGAGCCCAGGTGCTGTTTTTGAGTTGTGGATGGCTTGGAAAGGCAGGACCAAAACTGATGAATGGGACCCTCTCTTCATGTGCAAGGTCAGAGAACATCTTGGGAGAGAGGCTCAAGTTTTCCACCAGAAACATCTGAGATATGTATTTTTACAAATATTTTTCTCTCTCAAAGATTTCTCAGCTCTGCTAAGTTCTGAAGACAAATGGAAAGAGAGGACTTACAAGATCATGGAGTGACAGGACAAGGGGGAATGGCTTTAAACCATGAAAGGGGAGGTTTACTGGGATATTGGGAAGGAATTGTCCCCTGGGATGGTGGGCAGGCCCTGGAATAGAATTCCCAGAGAAACTGTGGCTGCCCCTAGATCCCTGGAAGTGCCCAAGGTCAGACTGGAGCAGCCTGGGACAGTGGAAGGCGTCCCTGCCATGGCAGGGGTGGGATGGGATGGGATTTAAGGTCCCTTCCAACCCAAACCATCCTGGGATTCTGTAATTCTGTGATAATATGGAATGTGGGCAACTTAGGTGACTAGGGTGACTAGGATATTAATAGTACCTACATAACATCCTGAAGGGAAGTTAATAGTGAACTAAATCCTAACATAATATTTTACTTTTATAGTACATATTTTTATGTATTTTCACATATCTCTATATATTTATATATTTATATATGATATCTATTGTTCCCTAAGCTTTTTAGACTAACAAATATCCATTTTCTCTAGAGCTGAACTTTGCTTTCATTTCTTCAGGCACTAGGACCTTTCTTTGATCAAAGTCCCTCTGTCAATGTGACAATGATTTCACATGGACACATGAAATAACAAAGAGACATATTATATATTTTTGTGGTGATTTTTAAGAACCTTTGCTAAATAAAAAAAAATAGCATAACCTTATAATCTCTCATTAGATAGGTGGATAGAGATATTCTTAAAAAGAAAGACAAAAATCCCATAAAGTAAGAGAATAAATACATATTTGTACATAGGTGTACAGCATATATAAATATAAAAATATTTCATCTACTGGTTAGCACCTCCTTTTCTTCCACTCTCCCACAGGATCACTGAGAAAATGATGACTCTCCACACAATTACTGAGGGCATTAAATGTATTTAATCTCTAATTTCGCACAGGTATTTTTAGCAAGCTAAGTAATAACTAAAAGAAGTGTTTCCTCTCACAGCACACAGTTGTGAAACTTTAATTTATATGTTAATTTTTTTTAATTAAAGGGGAAAAAACTATAGAATTTGGCTTAGTTTTCTTTAAAAGTACAGCATAATAGTCTAACATTAGGCTGAAGGACAATAATTCAGAAGTCTGACAGTTACCTGGAGACATCCAGGTAACCCAAAGCCTGAACTTGGGAGCTTCCTGGTGCCTTGGAAACAGCATGAGACAGTGGATTCACTTATCCCAGGGTCACCTTGTCAGGAAACTCCACATTTTGCATTTAGCAAAGCAGTGCCTTGGAGCAGGAGGCTGCCCCGGGTGTCTTGGGCTCTCTGAAGAGGAGCAGGGAAGGGAAGGCACAGCCCTGACAGCAAAGGAAGGAAAAAGCGAACCATGTTTGAAAACAGACGAAGCCAGAAGCAGCATTTTGAGTGTTTGAGTCTCCTGCTGCTTCTCCGCTGCCCAGGGCAAAGAGGTTGAGAGCACAAGCATGGTCATAAGCATCTGAAATTTGCTTTAAAGTGGCCTCTAACAAGATTTGGGGGTTATGATTCATCCCTCTGATGTCACAGAAATGGAGTGTGTGTCACCTGGCCACATCCCCAGATGGGCTGAGGAGGAAGCAGAGAAAGGCAGGGAATGCTGAAACGTTGAGAACTGCCTCAGTTTGAGCAGCATCATTTAGTGTTTCCTGCACTTGAAAGGTCTTGATCAGCAAGAGTCGCCACCAGAAATAATTCTGAATGAATCCTATTTTTGTTATTAAATATTTCTATGACACTGTTGAGTTAGCAGTCTTAGTTGAGAATTCTGAGATCTCACTGTGTTGGACAGTTCTGTGCTGAAAGTTTAGGGATTTCTCATAGAATTATGGAGTCCTCAAAAGGCCTGGGTTGAAGGAATCGTAAAAAGCAGCCAGTTACAACCCCTACCATGACGGTTTAGATTTAGAGTGGGACATATTCTCTCCAGTGAACATATGCATGCAAAACACCCGTGGAAAGTCTGATCCTAAAGGATGTGGTAACAATACCAGTAGAAATTAAATAATCCTGCTTTCTTGAACTTTCCTCTGTTAAAACACTAATTGCCATGCTGGCTTTAAAAATCCCACTTGTAATCTCCATATTAAAGTCTGTAAACTTCATCCTTAACTTTTTATTTCTGCTTTATTCCTTCTCTATGCGTTGCCAAATATTGCTTTTGCGTAATTGAAACTGAGCTGTAGTTTGATTATTAAACAGGGAAGGTAATTGTGTTCGGCTCTAAAGGGGGAAGCAAATGTGGACAGCAGGGAAAAAAGCTTAAATTGAGGAAAAAATGCCTGGTTTTTTCTTCTTTTTTTTTTT
>VWZN01008711.1:159164-170907 GCA_013396955.1 Regulus satrapa
TTTTTTTTTTTTTTTTTTTCCTGAGCAGAACTAGAGAGCAGATGCTGTTGGGGAACAGGTGGCTTTCTGCTTCCATGGACTGGCTCAGGGAAGGGGCTTTGAAAGAAAGTTTGTAAGAGTGGTGCATGGAATTTTTTCTTTCCCCCACCCCTCTGTTTTTATCTGTATCCTGCAGAATTTTTACATTTTAATGTTGTGTTATAGGAATGTGCCCCAGCTGTGGTGCTGGCTGGCTTTGCAGCTGCAGCGTGGAATTCTGGTGGGAGCAATGCTCAGGAGCCTGGGGAAAAGAAGGATGTCAGGTGTGCTCAGCACCACGGGGCACTTTCTGTTCGGAGCTTAAGAAGGGAGGGCAAGCAGAGTGTGACAGCACATGGGTCCCTTTTTTAACCCTAAAGTCAGAAGGGGACAATGAGGATCTGTGCCATGGCCTGGATGGGCATGAGCCAAGTGATGCAGCTGGTGCTTGCCAGTGGCTGACATGTCCGGGCAGGGCACATTCCTCTTTTATCTGACACCGCCATTAAAACCAAAAATAAACACTTATTTACAATGAAAATCTGAGGTTTGAGTACAGAAAAACAAACAAACAAAAACCACTAAAACAAAAACAACAACAACAACAAATAAAAAACCCCCACAAAAACAAGACCAAAAAAAAAAAAAAAAAAAAACCCCCAAAAAAAAAAAAAAAAAAAAAAAAAAAAAAAAAAAAAAAACCAAAAACCCCAAAAAACAACAAACCACAAATGGTAGAGTGGTCTAAGTAAGAAAGCAAGACAAAAGAGAGGCTTGAATTATTATATTTGCATTATATATTTGCATTATATATTATTATTATATTGCATTATGCATTATTTTATTTTGTTTTCTATTATTATATTATCTGTTACTATATTATATTAGATTACATTATATTACGTTATATTGTGTTATATGGTATTTTGTTATTTAATGTTATTGTATATTATTATACGATGTATTATTCTATTGTATATTATTATACGATGTATTCTATTGTATTCTATTCGTATTAATATTGTATTTAACACAATATAAATATTACTACTGTGACATCATTTAAAATATTAATTGATTAATATTTAATAACATTAAACATAAATCCAATTAATATTTAATAACACTAACGTTATTTACAGCGATAGCAACTATTTGAGTGGTTAAACGCGATTTTTTTCCTGTACCGCAGTATTATTCGTATTGCACATTTCAGCGATTACGTTCGCGCTCCTGTTTATCCCGGCGGAGCAGATGCGCTCCCGCAGCGCCGTGCCCGGCTTTGCCGGCGCGGGGCTGTCCCTGGAGCAGCGCCGGGAGCAGATGCGCGACGGGAGGCAGAGCGGCCGCCCGCTCTCGCGAGCTCCGTGTCCCGGAGAGCTGAGGACAGTGCCGGACAGTGCCGGACAGTGCCGGACAGTGCCGGACAGGGCCGGCACCCCCGGCCGCTTTGCGGGCTTGGAGCAGCCGGGAGCCGCGCCGCCTCCTCCGGCCGGGAGCGGGAGCGGCGCTGCGGGCGCTCGCCCTGCGCTGCCCATCTGTTGCTCCCCGGGGGAAGCTGCCCCTGCTCCGCAGCCGGAACGAGTGAGCAGCAAGACCTTGGCATTACTCGCGGGATCCTGGGCTAAGTAAATTAGGCTGAGCTAGAAATCACTTATTCTTTCGGCCCCTCTTTCCTATTTGCATAGCGATTGTGTCGTCCGGTGTATAGATTTTTTTTTTTTTTTTTTTTTTTTTTTTGGTGGGTAAAGGTTTTCAAGGGGGGGGAAAGAGGCGTTGAAATAGTGTTCCCTCGCTGAATAAGAATGCAAAAGTAGAGATTGTTTAACTTTTGCTGGGGGAAACTACTACAGCAGCAGCTTTATAAAATGTGCAAAATGCACAGTGTGATATAGCTCTGCTGGGTTGGTGTTGATGAGCTAAGGCAATCTTCTGACCCTCTTACTCTCATTGTAATAATCAAGTAATGTTTGTTTTGCTCGGTGTGCTTTACGTTGCTGAGTTTGGTTTAAAGCAGCATTAAAATCCTTATTAAATCTAATATTTGCCAGGCATTCAAGGTGTAATAATAATAATAATAATAATAATAATCCTCTGTCACTTTCTACTTTTGTTAATATTAACAGAGTAACCTGAGAGTAGATGAGTCCTCTCATTCAGTGAGAAACACAACTTCTGTGTTTTTCAAGCTTGATTCAACTTTTTCTTTGAAATGTCAGAGCTAATTTAAAAGGTAGAGAACTGAATTTTGTTACTTTTTTCTCACTAATATTATGCTCTAAAACTATTGTCTCTATATTCTGCAATGCTACATTGTTTCCTCCCATTTCTTTTTAATTAACAGGAAAGTGCAGGAGGAGAATGAATTTTAATTACTATTTAGATTAATCTTGAGGAACTTTAAAGTATCTTACTTTTTTTTTGCTTCATTTTCTCTTCACAATGACAATATTTTAAATTTCTTATTATTTCCAGCTTGTTGTGGTTTGGTTGTGATCAGATTCAGTGAAGTAACAGTGTCACAACATTAGACTTAGAGAAATAACTTCTTCTATCTCATAGCATTACTTGGTGCTCCAAAACCCAGCTGGATCCCTCCTTCATCCCCTCTCCATCATTATCCTTCTCCTAGCTCCACTGGCTTTTCAGGATTTTGGGCTTGGTTTTGCAGAGGGGCTGAGAGAAGCCCTGGGATGCTAAACACCAATGAATTTTTAAGCACTGATTTACAGAGCAAACCAAAGCATTCTTCTCACCTTTCCTTCCATGGCCTCTCTTGAATCTTCTTGAGAAAGCTTTAGAATAAAACATGCTGTGTTAAAATAATAACCCCAAGTCTGTGTTGGAAATATTCAGCAGACTGGGGAAGTTATGCCCAGTTCTCTCAAAGACAGTGGGATTTAGGCTTGAACGTTTCAGCAAACTGGACTAAATACAGGCTCTTGTTTTGGTCTCTATGCAAGTTTGGGGTGGAGATGAGGAAAGGTTCTTCCCCAGAGGGTGCTGGGCACTGCACAGATTCCCCAGGGACTGAATTCCCAACTCTGCCAGAGCTGCGGAAGTGTTTGAACACCACTGCCAGGGATTCCCAGCACGCTGTTGGAGGTTGTTGGGGGCTGTGGGAAGGGCCAGGAGCTGCACTGGATGATCCCTGTGGGGCCTTTCTGATTCAGGATATTCTGTGATTCCATGCACAGGGAGAGGGGAGCCAAAAGACAGTGAATGTGAGACTGAGCCTCCTGCCTATGCCAGGGCGAGTTGTGCTGACCCAAACTCCTTGGGAGCTGCTGGACCCCATGAGCTGACAAATTACATCTCTCATATTTAATGAAAAAGGGGACAATTGCAGGTTTCTGTCAGTCAAACTGAAGACTTTTCAGAGTGTGAGACCAACTCTGAAGTCCACCACTCCAGTCCGCCACCTCATCTATTTTGTTTTAATAAAAACAACCAGAGCGTAAATGTTTATGTTTTCAAAAAATTATCTATTTTCTCTCTGTTTAGATGAATGCTAAAAATACTGTCCTTGAAGATTCCTCCCTGCTCCTTTGATGCTGTCTCAAAGTTAGGAACCCCTCTGCACAAAATCTTCCCTTCCTCCCCTCTGCTGCATTTTCTTTCCAAGAACAGGCAAACATGCAGGAGGAGCTCAAATTAGGCCACAGCTGTATTTTCCAGAGAAATTATCCTCCTTCCTTTTAAGGACACCAGGGCTCCTCATTAACAAAGAATGGCCTGTTTAAAGGGACAGGACAGAGCATGCAATGCGTGACACAGAAAGAGGCAAAANAAAAAAAATTAAAAAATAGAAGGGAGCTTTGTTAAGCATTTTAAGATATGCAAACCATAGAAACAGCTTTATGCAAAAGTGAATTTTCAGTTTCAAGGGGATGGTGCTGAGGTTTTATTTTTAAAAGGTTGGAGTAAATGAGATTATTAGGGTGCTTAAATATGATACATAATCAACATTTATATACTTAGCTTTAAGGTGATACTGATTATCACTTGGAAAAGTTCTCAGGAAGGAAAGAGCAGACCGTACCCAAATTATTAGGCACTATCTTAATTCGAAAAGAATTCAAAAATCCTTGATGTTTTAGAATTTTAATATTAATTCTAAATAGTAGAAGTATGACTGCTTAATTTGACTGCTGGTTGTAAAACTTGGTGAAGATGCTCTAGAAAAACAAGGTCTTAGTAGAAATTATTCATTTAGGTTTTGATCTGTAGTGGTCAGGGCCTGCTTGTATGATTTCATCACTCCTGGTTTGTCTTCCTCAGTTCTACAGTTTTCAGCAAGATAACTTTTCTGAAGTACTGACCAAATACTGAACACAATCATTGCAACACTAATAACCAACAAGAACTTACAGTTAAAAGCTTCTGTATTTTGTGTAGCAGCACCTTCTTATTTTCAGTGTCCCTGAAGGGTGACCTACACCCTTATTTGACAGACCATTGTGGTACTAATATATTGAAACACTAATTCTAAATTTATTTTTTGTCCTGTGTTCCAGGCACCATGATTTGGACAAATGGTCTAAGCCTCTCCACCAGATTTCTGATGGTGTTTCTTCTCCTGTCCATGTTCACCAGGAAGGTGGTGCCTGAAGAGAACATCATTGCCACCAAGAAGGGCAAAGTCAGAGGGACCAGCCTGCCAGTGCTGGGGGGGACAGTCACAGCCTTCCTGGGCATCCCTTACGGGCAGCCCCCCATTGGGAGGCTGCGGTTCCAAAAGCCAGAACCTCGGGAGAAATGGGCAGATGTTTGGGATGCCACCAAGCATGCAAACTCCTGTTACCAGCCCATAGACACCACGTACCCGGGCTTTGCTGGGTCTGAGATGTGGAACCCGAAAACCAACCTAAGTGAGGACTGTTTATACCTGAATGTATGGATTCCTTCTCCCAAGCCCAAGAATGCCACTGTCATGGTGTGGATTTATGGTGGTGGCTTCGAATCTGGCTCGACTTCCCTGCCTGTCTACGATGGAAAGTTTCTGGCCAGGGTGGAAAGGGTGGTCGTGGTTTCCATGAACTACAGGACTGGTGCACTGGGATTTCTGTCCTTGCCAGGAAACCAGAAAGCTCCTGGAAATGTGGGCTTGTTTGATCAAAGGTTGGCACTTCAGTGGGTCCAGGAGAACATAGCAGCCTTTGGAGGCAATCCCAAAAGCGTGACTCTGTTTGGAGAGAGTGCTGGCTCAGCCTCTGTCACCTATCACCTCCTTTCTCCTGAAAGCCACCCTTTATTCACCAGGGCCATCCTGCAGAGTGGGTCTGCAAATGCCCCCTGGGCTGCACTTACATCTTCTGAGGCCAGGAACAGAGCAGTGGCTTTGGCCAAACAGCTCCAGTGTCCCACCAGCAACGAGTCAGAGCTCATTCTCTGCCTCCAAGACAAGGACCCAAAGGAAATACTGGAAAATGAAATTAATGTCATCCCATCTGGTTCTCTTTTACAAATATATTTCTGTCCGAGCGTGGATGGCGATTTTCTGGCAGACATGCCAGAAGTGTTGATGGAGAATGGTCTTTTCAAACAGACCCAGGTCCTGGTGGGTGTTAATAAAGATGAAGGGTTATCATTTCTGGCATACGGAGTCCCTGGCCTTGACAAGGATAGTGGTGGCTTGATCAATAAAACCCAGTTTGAAGCAGCTTTAGGTCTGGCCTTCCCAGGAGTGAGCAGACTTGCCATAGAATCGATCATCTTCCACTACACGGACTGGGAAAATCTGGGGAAGCCGGAGCACTACCGGGATGCCATCGATGATGTTATTGGGGACTACAACATCATCTGTCCTGTGCTGGAATTCAGCACCAGCTTCGCCCAGCTGGGCCACCACGTGTTCTTCTATTTCTTTGAGCATCGCTCCTCCAAGCTGCCCTGGCCCGAGTGGATGGGCGTCCTGCACGGCTACGAGATCGAGTTTGTGTTCGGGCTGCCCCTGGAGAGGAGAGTCAACTACACCAAAGCTGAGGAGCTCCTGAGCCGCTCTATGATGAGATACTGGGCAACTTTTGCCAAAACTGGGTAAGTTTACTCTGGAAGTTTGGTTGGTTGGATGTTGTTTCACCTGGGAAAAAAGCTTAACTTTTTCAGTGCTGCTTTGGAGCCTGACTGGAATGATGGAAACAGATTAATTGTTCAGTTATCCAGAATTCCTATTTTGGTTCTGAACAAAAGCACTGGTTTAATAAAATAAACTGTTGATGTGTTGCTCCCTGTATTGGGCAAGCTTAAGGGAACAATATTTATCCACTCATAAAAGCAAATGCAAAACATTTCTTTGCTAAGGCAGCAGTTGTTCCAAAGGCAGGTAATGGTTTCAAGTGTTAAAAACAAAATATTTCAAACACTAGAAAAGACTTCTGGCAGTAGAAGGTAGGAGGAAAAAATCCAAATTTCCTTGAGGATGTAATTTGCTCAGAACATTCAGGTGCATAACAGGGAGGTGTGTTATGTTCATATGATGAAGAGACTGGGGTTTCAGAAAGTCTCTCCTCCCCATGTGCTGTGAGTGCAAGCCCACAACAAATCACTCTCCAATTCCAGTCCACTCATCTTAAGGTGAAATACAGCCCGGCCTGCACAAGTGCAAATAAGAATATTTCATTTTGGGTGTTTGGAATGGATGAAATTCAACCCCTTTCCAGCTGGAGTCAGGAGAAGTGAGGCAGCCCTTGCTTCTCTCAGCAGGGCTGGGGCCTCTCATTGAGATGCTCAGTTTGAAATGAAAACACTTCAGGGCAGTAACAAAAACAGCGCCCAACACAACAATAATATAGGATTAGTCCCAAGCCTGGTGGGAAGGGGTGGTATCTTTTCCCAGAAGTTTGATTTGTGCTCTCTCCTGAGAAAATAAAATATACAAAAATCTGTGCCTTGGAGAACACACAACCAAACAGTCAATTCACACTCTAAAAACATTTCTTTAACTTTAATTTTACAATCCAGCATTAATTCTGCTCCTAAGGTAGATCTTTGGTTTATTTGTCAAGGATATATAGATTTTTAAAGGCTGAAATCAACATTGGAACAGGATCTAATTAATTTTTTGAATATATTAGAAACCAGAGGGGACCACTGTGCTCATTTAGTCCACCCAACCTTGTACTTAACACAAAACACAGGTAAGACTGAAATGTTCCCACTGATTAAAAATCCAGAACAAACATTGTTAGGTTGTTTTAAATCTTAATTCCACTTTAAAATGTTACATTATAAAAGTAAGTGTTTCTAGACTGAATTTGCCTATTCTAACTCTGCATTTTCCAGGTTTTACATGTTGTTTGACAATTTCTAAGATTATTTTTATGATTTTTGTTCCATAGAGGTTGATTATTAAGCATCTATTAAAATAATCCTTAAATTTTATTTTTTAAAATTGTTTGTTAAACAAACAGGTCACACCCTTGAGACTTGCACTAATGTGCTTTTTCTCAATAAAAGCTGTGATTCAGCCACACCTTGTTGGAACTTTCCCTGCCAGAATAAAACACTGCCATCCCCACAAAGCTATAATTACAGGTATCACCTCTCCCTCCCAGTTCAACCTCCTAGCCAGTTCAGCAGCTCAACTGGTCCCAGTTTATCCATCCAAGGCAGGCACTGTTTGTGCTTTTTGGTGTTATCTTGGGGCTGCCATCTCCCAAAGGCTCCCCACCCATCCCAAGTTTATGTCCCTCCCCACTGGGGCTCTCTCCAACTCCAGGACACCCCAAACCTTGGTGGCTGCCAAACTCCAGCCTTGTATTCTCACCTCATCCTCCATGGGGAACTCACTGCTTATTTTTAGGTGCATTCCTTTTCTAACAGATTCACTTATCAATGGGTGTGAGTGATTGGTTAATTGATTGATTGATTGATTGATTGCCTATATTTTTAGGAGGATTAATTATCTTAACAACTCCCATCCCTTTGATATGCTGGAGTTTATGCTAAATATTTCTCCTACCAGAAGAGATGAGCATATTAAAACTCAGAGAATAACTGTACCAGTAGCTGTACTCATCACTGCATAGTGCTTTCATACAGCTTTACTGATTGTAAAATTCATTCTAAATTTAATCCACAAGCTCTTGCTGCCTCACTCTCTGCTCAGAGCCTGAGCACTCCCCTCTGTGTGAGTCTGGTGGGGAGGGCTCCGATGCAGAGCACAGCTTTCAGTGGGGTTCACAGTCTGGAATTGAGCCGTGAGGCTGATTTATCAGTGTCAGAAATGGATCTGATCGATCCCCAAGATGAATTCTGATGCTGGGAAGGGCTTGGTAACATTTCCTGGCCAATTAAGATGTGCTGTGACACCTCTCCTTTGGGGCTGGTATCATTAGCTATTGGTGGAGAGCAAACTGAGTGAAAGCTCCTTGTCCCACCCTGAAGCCCCCCATCCTGCCCTAGAGGAGCTTGCATCCAGGATCTTCTGCCAGAGACAGCACACCCTGCCATTAAACAGAACTCTTTCTTAGTGGAAAAAGAAAAATTCAGGTCAATATTTGATTTTGCAGAGTGGCATTTACATTTCTTTCAACTATTGGTTTCCACTGGATTATGTATATATTTAATTATCATGTACATAATTTATATGTATATATATATATATATATATAATTCTTAAAACCTGCTCTGCAAAACACTGTTCCTGTCACTGCAGCTCCCACAATCAGACAACATAATGTACTTTAGTACATTCAGGTTTAAGTTTGTGGAAGAGAGTCCTGTCACCTACTCTGATCATCATTCCCACTGTAATTTGATTACACCACAGATTGAATTTTAAATTGTTATATTGAATAATCCACACAATCCACAAAAATAATCCCTCCTTCTGCTCCCATCACCAGGATCCAAACCATCACTACTGGGAAAAACAATACAATCCAGCAATTTCTGTTGTAAAAGATCAGATGAAGATTAACCCTCTGTGCAACCCTGCACTCATTATCCAGAGCAGAGACACCTAATATGCCATTATTCAGAGTGTGCAAGGAGTGAGGAAGTAATAAAAATTCCTAATAATTCCAAGATTAATAAGTGATCCTTTTTCCTCCTGGCACATCTGAGCACAGGATTTACATTTACAAGGAGCTGGGGAAGCCCTGTTTTGACATAATGTTTATAGGAAACTCTGGCATGATCAAAGGGCAAACCTCTGAGGGGAAAATTACCATTGATGTCTCCAGCAGATGAAGAGAAAATCAAGCAAAAATGAGAAATATTGTACAGCACATTTTTTCGTGAGGGTGTTTGACCTAATATTCTAATGTGCTGAAGTACAAAAGCACAAGGGAGGGGAGAGCAGCCTGCAGAGGAAAGGAGATGAAGTAGAGTGAACAAAACTGCAGGAAATCTTGTTTTTCCTGGTGTTTTCTGGCTGGGAGGGAAGGAGAGGTGCCAGAGCTACTTCTCATGAGGGGCCTTAAAGACCAGACTTTGGCCTTTGTGATCTCTGGGTTTTATTATCATGTGAGGAATAAAAATGCTGATTGGAAAATTGAAAAAATGCACTTAGGAGCTGTTTCTGTCATGGCTTAACCCCAGCCACCAGCTAAACTCCATAAAACTGCTGGCCTCTCCTCCACAGAGGGATGTGAGAGAGAGAATAGGAGGGATAAAAGCAAAGAAAACTTGTGAGAAATCCTTAATGTCATGTAAGGACAAAAGAAAAGATGTTAGCGACAGAAAGGGACTCCTTCAAAGCATCCCAAGAGTGTGAAATCCTTGATTTCTGCCTTTCTCAGTGACTAAAAGGACACTGGCAGCCAGCCCAGGGGTTTCCCAGCCCACCACCATCCCCAACAGCAATTTTCCAAATCTCTGGGCACTTCCTATTTCACATCATGGCAAAAAAATAGACATCAGCGATTACTGACCATTTTCTTTGGAAAATTATGGGCATTTCAATTTTTGAATATAAAAAGGGGATGGAGATGTAGAGGATTCAGCAGGAGACAGGAACACACATTTCTCCTGTGAGCCTTGGGGTTAGTGCTGCTGCTAGACTCCAGTATTTCTCTCCAGATTCCAGGGAATAATATCATTTTTAGGAATCCGACATACATTTACACAGTCTGTGAAGATCCTGCTCAAAAAGGCTTTTTCATGACTGAATTTGGGGATCAAGTAAGTTTGACCAAACGTCCCAGCCATTCCTTGTCCTATAAAGATATTCCATAAAATATTTTTATTTTTCATGCATTTGAGCCTTGAAAGAGCAACATTTTCATCATGCCCTGAAAAATCCGTGTTCTACCAGCAAGGCAAGAAAGAAAATTATTATTTCTGCTGTTTGAATAAATCAAGGCTAATAAAATATTTTGGTTATGGGAAAGAACAGATTCCAAAATCAAAGTTCTTCATTTACACTTTGAGGTTACTACCGTCACCTTGACCTGGGGTCTCCTCAGCTTATTATTGCATTTGAGAGTATTAGCAGTTGAATATCAACTCCTACCCTTAAAAATAATTTCATAAAATACCAGATATTATCACAGTTAGACAAAGAGAGATGGGCAGGTTGGATTCAGCAGGAAACCGTAATGTGGTGTCAAGAAAAGTGCTGGATCTGGTCTGGTCTGATATGATAATGTTTGTGTGGAAATAACATTTATTTTAACAATATTGTTAATTTTCAGTGGTCTTCTGAATTCTTCCCAGCATACTTGATTTTAAGCCACACTTTTGAAAAAAATGTGAATCCCTCTTTTTAAACATTTTAGAAGTTAATTTTCCTTCCTGCAACACTTTCATAATTCTTCAGAAAGCTTTTGAAAGCAGGCAGGTGACACTAACAGATCCTACTATTCCCAAGCTCCAGAATGCTCTGCCAGCTCTGGGAAGGGGAAATTTTATTGATCCTGAAAAACTAGGTGGGATCCCAAATCCGTAGGTGCCTTTTCCATTTCTTTATGCATTAGATTTGGTAACTGTGTTCTTCAGTGATGAGAGATGCAAAGTGACAAGAGCCAGACAAACCAGTGAGCTGAGAACTCAAGCAAGAATATAACGGAGCACACAAAGATAGTATTTTTTTAAGGCTTTGTGAAAAACGTTTCGGATAAAAGGAAACGGGCAAAACTTGTCTCCCTGCCAGTTTTACAACTGCTGAAACAAATCTTTGCAGCTTTTTCTATAAAGTGAAGCCTTTGAAATATTCCCTCCTATGTTTTAGGGGAATTTGTGAGGCTTTGATTGTCCCACTAAAGCTGTGAAGCACTTTGTCTGGTTATTATTGCCTTTCCCTGATGTTCCACTGGTAGACACATAATAAATTTCAGTGCTTTTGTTACCAACTTATCACAACCTGTTTATAGAGAGTAGTTTCAGAGCAGTGAGAACAAAACCAACAGCCTCATATAGAGTCTAGGCAGCACTTGAACTGGGGACCTATATACTCTGGATATGGGAAGTCTGAATATACTGGGAAAAAAATAAAAATATAAAACTCCAACCACTTTTAATTTCCTTATACTTCAGGAAGTTGGAAGTTTTATGTCCTTCTGAGTCATTTCAAGGGAAGAAATTTACTGTGGGTTGTATTTCTGCCAGAGATTTGCTTGTGTTCACAGGGATAGAGGAAAGTTTTTGGGTTGGAGTCATTTTGATCCTCACAAGGCATTCAAACACTCCAGAGCCTGAGCTCAGAAAGAAAAAGAGGAGCCTTTCCCTAAGGCTGCTGCTGAGATCTCACACCCTTACAGATTTTTTTTTTTTTTTTTTA
>VWZN01008711.1:178772-191582 GCA_013396955.1 Regulus satrapa
TTTTTTTTTTTTTTTTTTTTTCAGTACAAACAAGTTTCTGTAATCGATCACCAAAGATTGTGCATTCAAACCTAAATGGGCAGTGACAAGTATGTGCAGGATGTTGTATT
Source organism: Regulus satrapa (assembly GCA_013396955.1). Lineage (NCBI taxonomy): Eukaryota > Metazoa > Chordata > Aves > Passeriformes > Regulidae > Regulus > Regulus satrapa. The sequence continues at coordinate 178,883 of VWZN01008711.1, forward strand.
CCTGTCTGCCCACTGAAGATATTCCCACCCTACTTCCACTGTTTTGTGTGAACATTATTAGACTTTGAATTTGGTGCAAAGAACAGGGAATTTTACAGACTGTTCTGGGCACTGCAATTCTCATCATGAAGTTATAAGTAAGAAGGAATGAACAGTAATTGTGAGGGAACAACAAGGTTATAATCATAACTTGTTCCAAATTATACTCCTGTGATCTCGCTTCTGCTCTGACTGGGGGCTGCTTTTTAGCTTGGGAAATTTTCAGTAATAAAGCCAAGAAGGAAATTACTGGGCATTTCTTTGAACAGTAAACTTCCTAGAAATGCAGAGATTGTCATAATCAGCAGGTTCTATGGGCTTCAAAGTGTGTTCACCTGACAGTTCTCTCAATCATTTTTTAGTAAAATACATCTGTAGCCATCGAGGCATTGTGTAATCCCCCCACACACCTGTAAATTATAATGTGGGATGTCATGATTTATTTAATAGCATAAAAGCTGTTAAATGAATACTGACAGCACCATTAGTGTCCTGATCTTGAACTGAAGTGCAAGTCAGCTCTGCTTAAGTCATCATTCTCAGGAGCCACAAATAAATGTGCACTTAAAAAAGGTGCCATGGGTTAATCAGAGCTGAATTAGTCAATAAAAATCCATGAAGAAGGGAGCAGTTCAGGAAATGACAGCCTGAAACTCTTATTCCAACACTGATTCTTGAAGTAGCCTATGCCAAAGACCCCAGAACACAAAAAGGTGGTCTGAAAGCTTGATTAATTGGGAATTAACTGAGAGATATCAATATTGCTTCAGTATCTTGTTCTCTGCGTGCTCCCTCCCACCCACACTTCTTGCCTTATTTCCTCTCTTGGGATCAGAACCCAAGTGGGTTCCACTCCCTGGACTTCTCTTTGCCTTCTGCCTTCCAGGAAGAGTCCTGGGAAAAAGTAAAGCAAACAGAAGCAAATGAACTCAGCTCAGAGTTAATTTATGCTACCAAGAATCATCAATTACTGTTGTTCTGCCCTAAATCCCAGATTCCTTTATATTGACTTCTAGGAAAGAAAATGGCTCCTTGTTCTTGCACTGAAATAAAATGTTTATTTTTTATTCTTATCATCTTCTGAGCTAAAAGTGGTCTGTGACTGCTTGAAATACAAATCTACTTATTTTTCTAAGATTCATGTTCTCTTTTGTTTGTTCCCTAATGGAACACTGCCCATTTTGTTGCTCTCCTACACATTTAAGCCATTTTTCCCCCCTCATACAGACATTGTCATTTCTGGAGGTGAAATCTGGATGCCTGTCCTTCGAGCCTTATGAATTCTGTTGTATTATAAATATTTATCACAACTCTTTAAATACCAACAGCTGTGCTCCTTTCACATGCAAACCTGGTTTTATAAAGGGTCAAGCCCTCTGTACCTCTTCCCAGTTTCCACAAGGTTTCAGATTTTTCCATTTGGCCCTGCACAAACAGGACTCAACATGCCTCCAGGTTGACAGCTCCTTTTTAGTGAGGAATATATGTTCTCTCTCCCAGTATAGATCTTATCCCAGTTCAGACATTATTTCTACCTTTACTTGCATGTTTATACCAAGCATTTATTCCCATCGGTTTGTCCATCTAAAGGGATCAAAGGCATTCAATCTAGAACACAAACCACTCAGCCTCTCAGACTAGCAGGCTGGTTAGTTCTAGAGTCATCCCTAATAATTCAAAGCTTCTGTGAGAATCTCCAGATTCAAAACATTGTTTGAATTTGGTCATTTATTAAGTTTTTCCCTTTGATGAGCCTTCAAATGAGGGTAAATGAAATTTATCTGGCTTTTTTTCCCGTTACTTCCATTAGTCACTCCAAACTAACACACTTAAGCTGAACAATTTCTACATAAACCCAAATCATGCTTTATTGTGTGCTGAGGTGGTTTCTCATTCTAAAGAAAGTGTTTGTTTTCCCATTTAGAGCTCCAAATGGGACCCTGACTAATGGAATAAGATGGCCAGTCTTCACTCATACTGACCAAAAATATTTGACACTGAACACCAACACTTCTGAGGTCCTGACAAAACTACGAGCTCAGCACTGTCGATTCTGGAAACATTTTTTCCCCAAAGTTGTGGAAATGACAGGTAACAATTATTTTCTGGGTGCTGTTATATACAACTTTTATGCAAAGATCATTTGCTGGATGTTGATGTGATAATTGAGTTCAGATCTTTATATTCCTGTCTGTAACTGAGATGTTCAGTTGGGTAAAAGTGGATTGGTGTTGGATAAAACTGTCCATGCTGTGTAAGCTCCAGAATGTGCTCTGTGCTTCTGGCTTTGGGGTCACCATCCTATTTTGTACCAGGACAAAACCTGGGGACACAGCAAGGGCCAGAACTTTTTGATATCGAGTTTTTCTGCCCCAAAATTCAGATGCAGCCACAATGTGAGACACTGAGTGCTTAAACCTCTGTTCTTTGGTACCCCTTAAAAGAGCCTTGGTGCCACCAGGGTTGCTGGGTGCTGGAGAGAGCAGGAAAATCAGTGCTAAAGGAGAGTTTGCACTGGGAATTCTGGAGGTTTAGATGTCCTGTATGAGCTGTGGGACATTACAGGATGTTATATTTGGCTTATATTATCTATTATTTATGGGTTTCTATTTTATGCAACTGATCCCCCACGGATATGAAGTGCACTGCCACTGCCAAGAGGGGATTCTGGTTTCCAGCTCACGTGAGAGCCCTGTGTTTTATTTCTAGAGTGTCATTGCTGACAACCCAGAGGTGCAGGATTTGCCTGCAGAAAACTGATTTGTGCCTGCCCATGAGTACAATGGATTTATGAGATTTCACTGCCAAGAAAAGTATAATTCTTTGAAACTTTAAGGTCATTTGAACACAGAAGACCCAAATTTTTTAAAGACCAATGGCACTGTTTTACCAAAGCCCAGCAACAGATGAAGCCCCTGTGCTCTGAATGTCAAAAGGAATTTTATTTTATAAAGTGATTTTGAAGCTCTGGAATCACATTCTGCAGTTTGACTGAGGGAAAGTCTCATTTAAAAAATGAGATACATTTTGAAGATGTTAATTAGTAATTTAAAATCTTTCTCTAAGACTCAGTTTGAATGCTTGTCTTAAAAAACACGTAAGCCTTAAAAATATGTAAACTGTCATGGTGCACAGATGATTTCTTCTGAAATAATTTATTCCTTCCTCATTTGAGTCTGTGACTGTATTATGGCTCAACTTTTATCCCCTCTCAATTCAACAGATGTTTTTCAATTAAATCAAGAGACGCAAAATCAGTAGGTAAAATGAATAATTTATGAAGCCTACTGTGTGATTTTAAAATCACAGTATTCCCAATTACGAGTGGATTTCAGGGAGGTTTCAGAGATTCTGAGAACTTTGTGCTGAGCCAGGAGAACTGAACTCTTTTATATATTCCTTTCACCTGGCTGGGAAACCCTAGGGGAAAATGTGGGTCTTACAAATGGGCCGAGCTTAGCTAAGTCCATAGGGAGCAGATCACCAGAGTTCAACACATCCTCGGAGAGAGGGAGGCTGCTCTGCCTGGTCCTGGGGGGTGAGGGATGATGAAGCAACACTCGGGATCTGCCAGCAGACATAAACGCCTCACTGTGCCACTTTCAGCAATTCGCAACATAAATTTACATAATTTAATTAAAAGAAATTCATGAGCGTATTCTTAGCAAAAAGAGAAGAATTGTCGTGTCTGGATCCAAATTTAGAACTGAGGCAAGAATGTTGTCAACAAGTGGTGCTGCCTTGTCTTGTATCATCTGTTAGTCCTTGAAGCATTGCGATAATAAAAGCAGAGTATTTCCATTATGTTCTCCATACAATATCATCCAATTCTGACAGAAAACCCTTTAAAATCCTGTGTACAAATCTGATATAATAGCTTATATTGCAATAATTCTCTTCACTGAAATGTTATTTTGCATTTTCTCTCTCCCTTTATGCCCAGAGGACAGTGCACACCTTTAATGCAGAGATTTCCTCTTCTTCTGAGGGTCTCTTGTTTCTATTACTACTTTCATGAAATATTCTTAGGAAAAGAAGGTTGCTTTAACATGAATTGATATGAGATGACAGGGAACAAGTAAGAAATTTTTATGTTCTCATTGTTACAAGTTCAAGTAAGGTTCAGATAGGCAAAGGAGAATTCTCTCAGGTAGAACCCAAAGAAGATAATCACAACAACTAATTTTGCAGAAATTATTATTTTTTCAGCCTCAGATTATCAGAATTTGCCATGGATGTGCTTGGTAACCTCTTGCTTAATTCCTGACCCGCTCCTAGCCCAAGCCTTGCCACCCACTGAGGGATTTTAAAGCCTTTAAAGGTCAGCTCCAAATGTGTCCTGGATCTGAACCAGCCTGTTCCCATCACAGGCTGGGTAAGACAAGTTCCCTGAGGCAGTTAAATATATGAGAAATATATATCTTTACTGTTAGATAATTGACATTTTCCTCAAGCAATCATATCAGATTAAAAAAAATACTATGGTTGTGGAGTAGGAAAATTCTGAAGGTCATGAGTTCGTTCATCACACGAGCACCAAGCTATCAGTGTTAAAATGGAGCTCAAGGTCTCTCTCTACAAGGCCTTTTAAGAGTAAACTGCCCAATTAACTAATGCCAAACAGATATTATTTTTATTTTTAACCCAATAGCCAACCACTCATGGTCTGCATTGCAGACTTTTCCCTCAATCACACAATATCACTCAAACCCAAGAAGAAGAAGGTGAAAATAGATAAGCTTATGCCCTAAACCCTCCGTCTTGCTTTATATATGTATTATTATATCCTAAACCTTAAAAATCTAAGTTTTTCACCATGTGATCTCACACGCTTCTATCCAAACTCCCCACCCATAATCCCAGTCCCATCACTCAATTTTGGAGCCTTCTCCACAGCCTCAGGTCAATGCAGTGTTGTTTTCCTGGGGGTCAGTGTCTGGCAGCACAGAAAGCCTGAAATTCTCTGTGCCCATGGCTCCAACAGAAAATAATAAGAAAAAAATAAGGCTCTCACATTAACCCAAGAGCAACAGCCATATATGAAATATGGCCTGGATACCTCGGGAGTAATTTGTATGATTTTGGAAGGTTTCTCAAGGTCTTCTCCTTGAGTTTCAATTCATAAATCCATTAGTAAAGACACAAATCAGAACGTGTAGTTTTGTGTCCAGCTTGATAACAAACACTGGACAAGTAGACCTGGGCTCTCAGTTACAACCCGACCCAATTCCCACATGGATTTGCACCCAGTTCCCACACACTGCACCCTACCCAGCCCAGGACAAGCTGGGAACACTCAGCATTTTCCATTTTATTTGGAAACCAGAAGGGTTCCTGCTGGCTGCTGCTGAGAGAATCACACTGGAGGGACAGTAAACAGTAAGTGACTTTTAAGTAGCTTTTAGAGCAATCATATGTTAATTATAAAAGCGTCTGTCTTAGACTTAACCTCCTCAACATAACCTTTAATGAATCTAAAGCCCTTCCTATTTATATCAGCCCATTTCTTCTTGATTATAGAATGTTACAGGCAGCCAGACTTTCCATTTACTCTGCCATTACTACTTTAGTTTGCCTAATATATTTTTTTTGTATTTTATTTTATATTACTGTATCATGTATCATCCATGAAGAAATCAAACTCATATATAAATACATTACTTTTTAAAACCAACCATATATATATATTTATGTGGAGGCAGAGAAATGTTCAACCTCTTGACCAATGAGCAACAAAATTATTGTATTTGCTGTAATCCTCCAACCAATATCTGGATTCTACAGAGATAAGCACTCGGGGTGGTAGGAATATTTTTTTAATTGACTAAATAGAAAATTCACCATCAGAATTAAATTTCCACAGAGTTGGATAGATGAAGAAATGAGAATTAATCACAAATAACCTCACCAATACTACCACACCTCCCAGCAGAGACTTTACTCATTGCACCTATGAGCAATAAGTTCCTGTACCTATACCCCCTGATTTCTTTCTGACATTTCATTCCATGTCATTGGAAAGATAAAAGTCTTTAGCAGAATTAATCTCTCAGAGAGCTCTGCTGACTTCTGGAAAAACTAAAAGTAAAAAAAAGAAAAAGGGGATTTTTTTACTCCTTAAAAACATGTGAAAATGATTATACTGCTGTGGCTAACAAAGCTTTGATACCCAGAGAGTGTGATTAAATAATAATGACATTATTTGTTTTCTCCTTTCTGGACATTTGCAAAGAAACTCTCACCATGAGAATCTACAGCATAGACCAGTGGCATTTATCATTCTATTGAACTCATAAACTTGTGGGTACCTGCAATCATGAGCTGTTGAAGATGGAAAAATGAATTCTAATTTGTCATCCCTTATTAATTAACAGCTATATGGCCTTTATCCTAATCCTAAATGTATTTTTGTGTGTTAACATTAAGATTAGCACTTTATTGGCACATCCAGCAGTTCAAAGGATGGGATGGTGATAAATTTAACTTTGCTGTAACACCATTGAATAAGGGATAGATGGAATGAGATGAAATTCCAGCTGATTGCATTGGCATTGCTGAAGAATCAAAAAAACCTTTTTCAAAATGTTGATGTGTTGAACTGGAACCCTTCAGAACACTGATTCATTGCCTACAGAATCTCCCCTTTTCGCCTTGTCAGCCTCATCTGGCTCTGGATGGGCTAACAGGAATTAAGGTAAAGTTTGGGATTGCCCCAGTGGCTTATGGAAAATTCCCTGTTTTCACTGTTAGCTGGCTCCGTGGCTCTGCAGGCACCCAGAGCTCTGAGCTGTAATTATTGGTCAGCTTGGACTCTCTAATCTTTTTCTTTTCTGCCTCCCAGCTGTCAGCTCATCTGAGTCATGGGTGGTTGCTTCCCAGAGATTGATGATGTTGGTGATAATGGGATGCATTGACTTGTGACTTCAATTTGGATCTTATCACTGGGGGGGAAAAAAGCAAACAAATGGGAATCTAAGTTCTTATTTCAGTGTTTTCCATCCCCCTTTTGTCTTTCAGATTCATAATGATGGCGCCCCTGAATATTTTGATGTCTTCTTTTCTAGCTGGCTCACTTGTTCACCATAATCTTTAAAAAGGACAGAAAAGCTCCATAGTTTATCCTCCAGAACAGTGACTTTTAATTCAGGATGTGACTATGGTAGAGATATTCCAGTGTCTTTGGGCAGGCTTTAAACACCTCTACACCTAAATAATTAGAGAAGTTTTTGAGTTTCCTTTTAAATTAATAAGTGGAGGTTTTGCCTGAATAAATACATTTGGACACCCAAAATCAAGAATAAAATGAGAAACACAGTTCAGGCAGTTTTCTCCAAATAAAACCGCGACAGTTTCATACACTAAATTACCAATCCATTTGACTTAATGTGAAAAATTTGGCTTTGCCTGATACCCTGACTACATCTTTAAATTAAATATGTGCAAAAAAGAGTTCTTAGAGTCAAGAAACAGAATGTTGTGCATGTTTTGTCCCCGTGTTTCTGAGTTCTATCTGCATAACTTAGCAATGAAAATGAGATTTTATTGTTACCAGTACTTTCAAATCAGCTCTGAGTATATGGCAGTTGTGGCCTGCAGAAAAAAAAAACCCAACAAATCTGAACTTTCCTTTGATCTCTGTTGTAACCAAGCTTATTTACAACTTTGAGCTGAGATAGAAGGATGCAGTGAATTTATTGACATTTTTCCCCATATTTGTTCTTCACACTTTCTTCTTTTTGACTGCATGTAAAAGTACAGGACTTCACGGAGAAAAAGTATCTTGGTTTTATTTCTGGTCTCACTGGAACCAAGAAGTAAATCTCATTTCAAAGTCTCATTAAATTGCCATCTGGATTTCCAGACCAAAAAGGTTTGGAAATGTTGAGCTAAACTGCAGATAAGCGACCAAATTACTGGATGCTTCTCCAAGCTAAATCTCTGAATCAGTGAACTCTCTCTCCTGAATATTTTCTCTAGTGATGTGTAAAACACAGAAGTATTTCATTTTCACATCACCAGTTATACTTGCAGTGCTGGCAGGTCATAAAGAAGGGGGAAGGGGTGTATTTATGGAGGGAGAGGGCCGAGCCTCTGCTGCAGCAGAAGAACATAAAAGCCAAAGGAGCATAAAGAAACCACAGAGCTGTCACCTCAGGAACACCATTCCTAAGTTTTTCTGGAAGTGAGCCATGCTGGTGTGGGACACCACCAGAGCTGGGTCCAGAATGAATAAAACATTCACAGATCATCAAGGGTTTCTGAGCTTTAGCCCAAAGTCTACAGCTGATACATAATGATGAGCATCAGTGACTGATGCAGCCTGTGGGTTTTATCCACATTTTGGGGGTGTCTGGGATGTTTCTGCAGGGCCACTGCCTTTCTTCATGGTGTTAATCACCTCCTTGGGTTGCAGGAAGGGATCCCTGTCCATAAATACTCTGGAACCCCTGCGAAATGTTGGTTTTTTTATGACTCTTCTCATCCTCACCCTCTGCTCCCATGCTCATAACAAATTTGGCAATAAATATTTACTTGGGACTCAGGATTGCTTGGAAAAATCTTTAAAGGTGGGGCTGAAAAAGAAAAGAGAACACTTAATGATGACGTAGAGCACATTTGGCAGTATCCTACTCCAAACCTGTGCCTTTTATGCTTTAAACTTGGGGATTTATTCCATGGAAGTTGAGATCCTGGACATCCATTGAAATCCATTAAAACAATGGAAATCCTGTTGTTGCCTTAAACAAAGCTGTGATTCCACCTTATCTTTCACCTATCACCTTATCTCAAAATGAGAGAACATCTCTCTCATTTCTGTATTATTTAGTCTTCAGGGTGTGTGGGTGTCCATGCAGGGTATATTGAACCCAAGGAATATTTTGAGGGGAAAAAGAGAAAAAGAAGGGACTTTAAAATGATGATTTTGATGGATAGAAGAATTATCCAAAAGGCATATTAAAAATAAATATGTGTTAAAAATATATTTTTAGAAATCCAGGGTATATTAATTGCCCTGCCAGAATTATATCTTTGCACTCCTTCCTTTCTGATGTAAAGACAAAAGGCTAATCACTGAATTTTCAGTCATTCCAGGTTTAAGAAAAGAAGCAAAAGACCATCCCATAATGTATTTGGAGCAGATGACATTGATAATCAAAATTATTTTTCAATTAGCATACAAAGAGATTCAAATTTAGATTAATGTAACCCATTTCATGTTTTACAGGAAATATTGATGAAGCAGAACGAGAGTGGAAAGCAGGATTCCATCGGTGGAACAATTACATGTCAGACTGGAAAAATCAATTTAATGATTACACCAGCAAGAAGGAGCTATGCAGTCTCTAATTAATATGTTTACTCTTTACAGTTTGTCCCTAGAACAGTTCATCAGGAAAATATCCAGGTAGCTTCCCAACATGTCGAGCATTAAATATGTTATACAGATTAAAAGGAAATGTTACAGATACAATTTTGATTTCAGATCTTTCATTTATATTTTAACTTTTCTCTCAATAAAAAAAATATAAGGCACCCACACCCTTTGAAGCTTCTCTGGGTTAAGTAGGATTGTAGAGATTAAAGTCTAGAGATTAATGATGTACATATTATTATAAATACACGCTGCTTAAATTCACCCTTCAAAGAAACAACAAAACCTGTTAGAAGAAAATGGAATTTATTTTTTTTTTAAACAGAAACAGCAGTTTTACAGCATTGCCATGTAGAACACAATCAGATTCAATCTTTAACTGCAATGCCACCGCACTCAAGCCTTGTTTCAGACATAATTTCATTGACATAAACGTAACGATACAATAACTTTGCTGGACGCACCAGGCAGTATTTGCTTGTTAGACCAAAAAGTTTTAAGACTGCCATATAAGTGAATCAGTGCTTCTATCTGGACAAATCTGTAGAGCAAAGCCATGGTAGGAAAGGATTTGACTCATGTATTGAAAGTCTAAATCAAGTGCTACAGTGAAATAACCTGATGCCTTTCCTACAATCTTCATTTTTCCAAGGAGTAAAGAATTATGGACTAACAAATAATGAATTCACACCTTTCCAGTTCAGGCACCCTGGGGAAAGTCCCTCATATGGAGGTGAGGTCCAGTTATGGGTTTTTTTGTCCACTCAGTTGTCTCCTGGTTGAGGGGTGCCCCACACTTACAAGTGGCAGGTTTTCTTACACCTGCAGAAGAGCCTCAGGCTCTGTGTCAGCAGATTTCCAGCCCCAAAAACTGCCAGGAGAGTGGGGTCTGTCCAGAAATCTCCTGGGTGGAAGGCTGGGAAGGGGATCCTTGCAGAGGGATGCTGTGACCTTGGTGGGAAGGATCCAAAGGACTCTTTGCCGTGGCCAGGTGAGTTCCCTGCCCTGTGAGCTGGCATCTCCCACACTCCTTTCCACCTGCTTGAGCTGAACCAATTAAAAACTTCTAAAGCAACCCATGGATAATTCTTCCTACTTCCCTGCTTCTGGATGGGGCTGGAATGTTTCTGCCTGAACACCACCTTAATTGGTTGCTTTTCACTGGCCCAACTGGGAAGAATAAATGCCAAGGATTTGATGAATGTAAGTCGTATGTAAGAGCAACAAGCCATCTCATAAATAAATTATTCTGAAGCTTTCTGTAAGTGCAGCAGCATCTCAGTGCATCTATTTTCTGTACTAGTGATTGCAAAATGCCTCCTTGGATTGAGCTGAAGAACTCCAGATAATGAACTGAGAGTGTTCTCTTCCTGGCAATCAGTTTGACCACACAGGATTCCTGCACAGAAAGGGTTTATTTATAAATAAAGGACAAATTCTGCAAGAGAGGATGGCTTCTCATCTTTCCAGTTATTTCTAAGAGAACACAATTATTTCCCTGACTACATTATGGAAAACAACCTTTTAGCACAGGATTGTCAAAGGCTGCGGTCAAACCCAGAGGGAAAAAAAAATCTGATCAGTTTTGGACATTCTGGTCAAAACTTGAAATTATCTGAGATCCAAAAGCTCTCTTTATGTAGCACTGCATGCTTAAATTCCAGATAATTAGCCATTACATAGCTTAGTGTAGTATTTATCAAATATTCTTCAGGTTAACAATGGGATACTGAAAGCAAACACAGAAGGGTGAACTTTTTGTCCATCCCTGAGCAGTTCTGGCACTGCCTGTTTTATTTCTGTTCTTCACAGGTATGTTGAGTGCTGCTCTGCCACAATGACCTTTGACAGCACCATCCAGGCAGCATTTTTATTCTTAGTCATCTTCTTCACAGCAATATATCCTTATCCATCTATCTGATCAGCCTAATCAATGGGGGAAAAATATCTGAGCCAATTAAATTGTAGAACAACCTTTGGAGAGGTGGTGAAGCAGTTTATGAAATTTTTGGTGGCAAAGGTGGTTTTTGTTTGAGTAAAACAATGGTTAAACCACTTTTTGAAGGGTTTACTGATTGTCTTTGTGTAACTTGCTAGCTTTCTATTTATTCACCTGCTGGGAAATAATACCTCAATTTCTCATACAATTGATATAAATACATCATGTAGTCATTCATGGCTCATATCTGAAAAAAACCCCAATAAAACAAAAACAAACAGAAAAAAAAAAAAAAAAGAAAACCAAGGAAAACCTGAAGTACTTGGATGTAAATAGTTAAGCTAATGAAGAGTGGGGAAAAGACTGTGATTGCTGAAAATGATGATTATATATTAGAGGGATAACTCACCCAGATCTTCCTGAAGATGGAATGTTGTTAATTGATGTTTTATCTTCATTCCTGTGAGCCAAGAAACACAGGTTTCTCTGTGAAACCTGAGAAAATGTGTTGATTCTTTCTTACCATCCTTGATACTCAAAGCAAAAATTCTGAATTTAGTTGCAGAGTTGATGAAAGATCAGAGCATAATGAACTGCAGTGCCAACAAAACTGTTGGCATTATACCAGTTGTCATTGGGTTTATAATCTCCCAGGTTTAATGACAGATATTTCATGCTTATTTTACATATTGGCATTGGAGGACTGAAGTCAGACATTTCCCAGCAATTAAACCCACTTTTTTTTTTTTTTTTTAATTTCACCTTTTTGTTAAATAAGGTAAGCATTATTAGTGTGAAACCAAATCTGTTCTCCTGCTGGAGTATCAAACTCTGAAGGAGTTGGAATATTCACAGTATGTGATCCATGCCTGGTCTGCAAAGCCGGACCAACCAATGCTGAAGATTTCTGGTTTTCAAAAGAGTCCAAATTTTTCTCTAACAAAACTTAACCCTCACAAAATTTCCAGGCTTCCTCCCAGCTGTAGATATTACCCTTATAACTTGTAGCCCCTCATAGTTTTTTTTACCCCTCATAGCTTGGAATTTTGGAATGGAAGTTCAGGCCTTGCCATCCCAAACCTTGGCCAGCACTCCGATGTTATTGCACTAAAAAAGGCAAATTTATCTTGAAGGGGAAGCTTGGGGTTTGGCCTTCTTTGGTCAGGAGAGGCTCAGTCTATTTATATAGCAGAGATTTCTGCTCTATAAACACATGGATATATGTACCCAGTTAAATCTTCTTGAAGAGACAGCTCGTCCCCACCAACTCAGAGCTGCAAAGGTATATTTTCAACAGAAAGAATTTGTTGTTTGTTTTTAGTTTTTTCTTTTTGGTTTTTTTTTTTTTT
>VWZN01008711.1:197962-214945 GCA_013396955.1 Regulus satrapa
TTTTTTTTTTTTTTTTTTTTTTTTTTTTTTTTTTTTTTTTTGGTGTGTGCATGCGTGCATGTGTGTGTGTTTGTATGTGTACATGTGTATAATAGTTATCCTGGTCAATATTTAGATTATTAAAATCCAGCAAGCTACACAATACGAACACATACAATTTTTCTACATCAGAATCTAGAGTTCAGCTGATTGACACACTTTCTAATCTCCAGTCTCAATCCAAATTCACATAAGTAAAACACTTAGGTAATTTTCTTTTGCCATTAATTAATATCTCTCACTAACCCTCAAGTAATCTCTCTATTTTTCTTTTGAATCCCTGTAGCAAATTGCATCAGGTAGGCTTCAGTTACTCATGTATTTTTTACCCTTTCCTTTCTGTTTCATGCTTTTCCTCTCTGTTGCCTGGACTGCTATTCAGTATTATGGAATTTTGAAAAATCAGTTCTCTATCATTTTGTTTGATGATGAAAAAAAGACAAGGTGATTTTCCATAAAGATTACCAACCAAGGTGTTCCCATACAAAGAATTCATCTGCAATAATTTCTTCATTATTTCTTCATTCTGTCTTTCCTACTACTCCAAGTAGTTTATAACTCTTAAAACTTCAGCCTAGAAGAGCTTTCCCTTTCCCCAGCTCCTGCGTTTGTCCTTTGAGCTCTCAACAGCATTGAAATCCAAAGATGCAAGGAAACTTTATGGTTTTATTTTCAGACATCTTCTGATTTCATTCCCTAAGATTTTTTTGCTGCCAACTGCTTCAATGTTTTGTTTCAAAAACTACATATAAAAGTGACTGAAGCCTGCAAGCCTTGCAGTTGGGGTTTGTGGCCTTTAAAGTGAACCCTAATTTACCAGCTGAGCCAGCCCCAACCTCTTCAGCAGTGTATCCATGGGTTGTGCTTGGATTCAGGCACACACAAACTCCAGAACAATTAAGCATTTATTTATAGTTGAAGTTGAATGTATGAGTAAGTCACACACGCTCAGGAATTGCAATGCTCTGTTGACCATAACACTCCCCAGGAAGATTTAGAAAGGAGTGAGGAGCCAACTTTACTTTTGCAGCAGTTGCCTCTCCTCTTTCTGCTGGGAGAGGCACAGCCTTTAAACCTGGTTTATATTTACCTGTCTTTCCTCTCCTCTTTTCTTCCTGTGGTTTTTAAGCAAGAAGCTTTGTTTGAACAAGGACTCTTTAACCTCATCACAGGGAGGTTTTTTCCCCTCATTTCAAAGTTGTGATTAATTAATACAATCCTGCTGCCCCTGTCTGTAGAGGAGCTGACAGTTTGCATTTTGATGAGGATGAGGCAGTCTCCAAACAGAGCTGGGGCTGCTCAGCCTGGAGGAGGGAAGGCTGAGGTGTGATCAGGCTGAAAATCACTGAAGGGAGAGAGCCAGGCTTGTTCCAGTGGTGCTTCAGGATAGGAGTCAGTGGGCAAAACCTGAAACCCAGGAACATCAGGAAACACAAATTTACTCTGAGGAAGGCCAAATACAAATTTACTCTGTGGGTGGCCCAACTCACATTTACTCTCAGAAAGGCCACACATTTACTGTGAGGGTGACTAAACACACATTTACTGTGAGGGTGACCAAACCAGCTGCCCAGGGAGGTTCTGGAGTCTCCATTCTTGAAATTATTCAAAAAAGGTCTGGACACACTCTTGGAATTATGGAATATTTTGTGTTGAAAGGCACCTTAAAGATCACCTTGTTCTAAGCCCACTGCCCTGGGAAGGGGTGTCCCTCACTAGACCAAGTTTCCTGAAGTCACATCCAAGCTGACCTTGGCAACTTGCTCTGGATGGTCCTGCCTGAGCAGAAGAGTTGGACCAAGTGATCTGTGGAGGCTCCTTTCAACCTGAACCATCCTGAGATTCTGTGAATGTGTCCATTAATCCAGATCCTCAATGTGAAGCACATCAGACATGAAATGTGAGGATGTCAAGCATCTCTGAGGCCACCCTGGAATAAAAATGCACCAAGAGCAGTGAAAAAAAAAAAAAAAAAAAGTCATGTTAGATTAGGTTCCTCATATCCAATGAGGTTCCTAAACTGTGTAGCACCCCAAACATTGTGATATTTAGATCAATTTTTTTTTTTTTATCTCTTTGTTCACTTATGAAGCCTCTTGCCTTGTTCTTCTCTGCTCTCCTATTTCTGTAATAAGAAATAAACATTTCTTTGCATGGCCAGTTTTTTGGAACTGAAAAATAAACCTGTTACTTGGGGTGTGCTTGGAAGTGCTTACAGATGCTCAGTAACCCCGTGAAGACTCTCCTGTCCCTTTGAATTTAATGGGAATTGACACCAAATTCAATGAAGTGCGAATTTCCCTCTCAATTTCGGGAGCTCTTTCCCTGGATTTATTATGCCTACAATTCCACACAGTGTCTATAAACAGTGTTATAATGCAGCCACCAACTCAGCCAGGGTATTCCAATTGAGAATTGAAACTAAAATCTTTTGCCATCAGGTGTCTCCAGTGCTCATCTAGGGTGGATAATCTGAATTTAACACTCTTGAGATCAGCTTTTTATTACTAATTGGTTTCATTTATTTTGGAGCATTTCTTACTAGAAAGGGTGAGTCCTCTGCTTTTAGGGACAAACCAAATTTTTCACGCCCCATCCCTGGAAGTGCCCAAGGCCAGGCTGGAAGGGACTTGGGTCAGTCTGGGAGAGTGGAAGATTCCTATGGCAGGGGTGGAATGAGAGGAACTTTAAAGCCCCTTCCAACCCAAATCATTCTCTGATATTCATAATATATTATAAGATGCTTCAGAAGGGTCTCACAAACCAGAGGGACGTCAGCATCCTTCTCCTGAGGATTCATGTCAGGAGTGGATGGTAACAAACCCCACCGCGGGACAATCCAAACCTCTGCCCATCTCACAAACAGTGTGATACTGCCAAGCCCGGTGTGCCAGCTGGGGAGCCTGTGGAGATCACCTGCTGGGCTATGACTTCAAAATATGCATTTTTTTTTATTCATTTATTCATTTTTTATTTTATGTGTGTTAGTAAATTGCCATGGACAGGATCACTGCAATCCTGGATCGTGTGTGGGACAGAATATTTGGCCTGCAAGTTCCTCTTGCAGATCTGGCAGGGGGAGGTTTAGCTTGTTATCCTTCTAATCCTGCTTCAAGCAGGTGCCTGGAAGGAAATGGAGTCAGAGATCTGATTTCTGTCCCCACTGTGCTCTGAGGAGTGATGACAGAGTTATCCTGGGACAGGGGTGAGCGGGAAATGGAAGGGAATGGCAGAAATGCTGTGCCCGGGTCACGTACCACAGAATCTCCCTGGCAGAAACATCTCCTTCCCAGGCTGGCACAGTGACAGACCTGTCCCTTGGCCAGCACACAAGCTGAGGGCTCAGAGAGAGGCAGAGGTGCTGGGCTGGCAGGGAGCAGAATCTCATCTCTTCGAATGGCAGATGCCTCTGCTAGGAGAACTGGGTGGCCTGTGCTAAATTATTCTCCTGGTTTTAGTTTCAACAAACATCTAAGCAGCAAAGCCCTCTTAAAATCAACCGAGAGCTGAAATAAGTGCTTTGCTGGGAAAGGCTGGGCTTGAGCTGGAGTCCTTTGCTGCACAGAGTTCTGAGTCAGTATTTCAGCTGGGCTGTGCAATTTGCCATCGTTTAATTGGAGGCACCTCCTCGTGTCTTCAGTCCCAAACAGTTCCTGCACATATCAGAAATGCTGTGCTCATCCTATGCTTTATTATGAAATTGTAATGCCACTCTCTAACCTTGCTGGAGGGAGAGTTCTGAGCAGAGGCAGGAGAGCTGGCCTCCCATACTGATGAACAGAGATTTTAAAGGAGATATCCCTGATTCTCCACCTTAGTGCAGACAGCTGCAGTGGATTTCTCTTGGTTATCTTAAGAGAGCTGGAGTTCATAGCTTTAAATATCACCAGCCCCAAAGTCTGCTCAGAATATTAGGAACTTAGTTTGTGGGGGTTTTATCTTGTAGGGCATTCCTTATGTTGCCTAATCATGCTGTTTGCACATTTCAGCCCCAAAATGATATAAAATGGTAGCTGTTCAAGCAGTCTCTGGGAAATATTTTGCCTTTCTGTTTGCTTTTGGTAAAAATCTGCCCAAAACCCCCTTCAGCCCTGCCAGTCAAAAGCATTAAAATATAAAATTCAAGAATCAGGTCTTTTGAAAAGGCTAATCTGGCCTGAGCTGCTAGAGGCAGAACTTCTCCAGTGCAATAAACAGTGGGAACATTCCCTGTGAGCCTGATAAAACCTGCTGATGTCTGCAGGGAGCTGTGCTGCTGGAGAAATATTGTAGCTACTCCATCACTGCTCGTGTTGCATATACAGAGTTGGAGCCAGCTTGGAAATGTTCAGGCAAGTTATTCCCAGTCTCGCTGACAATAACCACTTGTCTCATGTAAAATATCCACTCCTGCAGGCACAGCAGTTGCTTTTCCTAGGCTGGGATATTCAGGATGTCGTGTTGCCTGAGTGATTTCCAAACATGTGCAAGTGGAAGGAGAAGGAAAATCTATGGAAAGCTGTAAAACCTTGAGTGCAGTCCCTGAAGTCGGAGAAATAATTCTGTGAAAATTATTCCCCCTTTCTTCTTGTAGTCTCAACCTTTCTATTTCAGTACAAAAAANACCCAAAAAACCCAAAAACCAACCCAAAACCCCAAAAAAAAAAAAAAAAAAAAAAAAAAAAAAAAAAAAAAAAAAAAAAAAAGTGTATTTGGAAAGCAGACTGGCATAATTACAGCACAGAGAAATTTGTGAGAAATAGCAAAATAGCACTAAGAAAAAGCTGCTGGGAATTACAAGCAAAGGGGGAAAAAACAAAAAAAAAACAAAAAACCCAAAAAAACTCAAAACCCAAACCAGAAAAATATTTGTACAAAGTTTGTGTGCAATAAATGCAGCTAGGAGAACTCTGCTGAGTAAATTCAGAATTGTCCTGCTGGCCTGTGCTGTGCATTAGGCAGAGTTTAGTGAGGACACCCCCAATGGGATCCATAGTATTGGCTCTGTAAAATTTATGGAAGAGTTTAGATTTTGCCCAGAAATTGGTTAAAATTATCTGGGTTATTTTCAGGGAGAGCACAATGGCACTGTCAGGTTTGGGCATTGAAGATGTGTTGGAAAGGTGCTCCCCAGAGAAGATCAGTAAATGGGGTTTAAAATCCCTGGAGTTTGCACAGCTCCAGCTCTCATTCCACGCTTCCCCTGACTTAAGCAATAGGAAACACCAGAGAAGAAGAGAATAAATATTTTCCATTGCTGGTAATGTGTGTACCTGGGTAATCCCCATCCCGTTGTCCAAGGATTTGCCTTGGCAGGGAGCAGAGGAGCCGCTCTCCTCACCATCACCCCTGATCCAGTAACCTGAGCAGCGGTGAGTTTTCTCCAAGTCCTTTCAAGTGGAGCTTGGCTCTCCTCACACCTCATTTCTGGAGTGTTCCTGCTCACTCCCTATGCCCCTGGGAAGCAGCTGCAGCATTCTTGCTCCTCTCCCAGGGACTCCCTGAGGGCCCCCCCTCTGTCCCAGGGTGTTTGACAAGGGACACTGAGACAGGAATGGCACGTCCAAACTGCAGCAGGAAATCTGGGTGTGCTGAGGCTCCTGTTTGATCTGTCACACCATCCCCCTGCTCTGACCCAGAGGGAGGAGCGGAAGGAATAAAAATCCCATTTATTCCTGCAGGGAGGAATGCTGTGCACACAGCTGTAACACAGCAGGTTCAGCCCCAGCCTCCTGAATTTCAACATCAGAGGCAACAGTGAGCTGAACGAGTTCATTATTGGAGATGTTGTAAGCTGGGCTTTGCAATTAATTTTCCCTTTTTCTCACAGAAACCCAAGCTTACTTGACCTGCGTTACACTGCACTTTCTCTGACAAAAACACCACAGATAAGCCTCTCATCAGCAGTGTCCTTGGTTATCTGGGTCTGTTTGGAAACAGAAATGTGCTATCAGGATATATAAAAAGAAGTCTGCTTAATGTCAGGGTCTATGCCAAATTATGACATGAAGAAATGAAAACATTTCTGATACGATTTTCTTTTTTTGAATAAACTAAAGCAGGAGAGATAAAGAGCTGCTTCATGAAGATAAATGCAGAAATAAAATTTTGACGGCCATGAAGATTACAGAATAACAGAATCATTCAGGGTGGAAAAGCCCTCCAAAATCACAGAACCAAGATGTGCCTGATCTCCACCTTGTCCTCACCCCAGAGCACTGAGTGCCCTGTCCAGCCCTTCCTTGGACACCTCCAGGGATGGGGACTTTAAACCTCCCTGGGCAGTCTGTTGCAATGTCTAAACCTCCCTGGGCAGTCTGTTGCAATGTCTATCAACCCTTTCCATGGAGAAATTCCTCCTGGGATCCACCCTGAGCCTCCCCTGGCCCAGCCTGAGGCCATTCCCTCTCCTCCTGTCCCTGTTCCCTAGGATAAGATCCCAATTCCCCCCAGCTGTCCCCTCCTGTCAGGAATTGTGTAGAGCCAGAAGGGCCCCCCTGAACTCCTTTTCTCCATCTGAACCCCTTCCCAGCTCCCTTAGGAATTTTCCAGCCCCTTCCCAGCTCCCTCAGCCACTCCCCATAGGACCATGAATGGTCTGGGGCCAAGACCTGAAGTCTCTTTTGGTCTTGTGCTCTGTGCAGGGTTGGTTTGGAAAGGGTAAATATCAACCAAGCTGCAGAGATGGGAACAGGGCAAGGAGGGCTTTGCCTTTCAGATGTGTATCAAATGGAACTTTCTGTAACATTTCCCAGATGGGCAGATTCTACATTGTTCACAAATTATTCCTGTGTTTTCTGGGCCCAATTCCCCTGACAGATTCCTGTTTCCATGCATCCTCAGAAAGCTGTTCCTGTCTCCCCTTCACGCATTTCAATTTCTATAAGATTTTTACATTACATATGAGATAACTGTAATCTGTGAAGGGATAGCAAGATCAAGAGAAGAACGAGATTATTCTCTTTGCTTGTCAAAACAAACAGAAATAGCATTTCTTCTTCTCTGCAATGGCTGATAGAAACAGAAACACAGCAAATATATTCATTTTTCTGCTTCTTGAAGTTGGATATGGTTCTTATGAAAAGTTCTCAGTGGCTTCTAGCTGGTAGAAGAATTTGACCTAAAATATATTAGACTAACTTGTAACCATTAAAAGGAAAAAAAAGGAAAAGCAGTGGCAGCAATAAAAATGCTGACAATAACATAGTGTCTTAGTCCACAGAGATTTGGCAATAATCAATACATGATGCCCTCTCTAAAAATACTTTGGCTTTTGGCAGCTTTAAAAGTTTTCCTCCCCATAGGTGCAGATCAGACAAGTTGAAAAAACTCTGTGAAACTTTGAGAAATTACTGAAAGAGCAATAAATATTTAAATATTGGAAATTCACCAAACACCTCCAGCTGGGCAAGAGCAGACAATATTCCCAATCTGCAGCAGCATGGAAAATCAATAGGATCGAGGCCATGGCTGTTCCTGCTGCAAATGGAATACAAGCTGCTTTATCTTCAGGCAAAAAGCAAAGTTTATTGCACACACCATGGGCTTTCCTTTGTCTCGAGTATATGAATAAGGAGTGTTTCCACTGAACCCAAGAAAATGATTCTAGTTAGTGGGAAATCAGCTCCTGTTTTTGCAGGAAAGAGGTGTCTCCAATGTCAGTTCAACTCCAGCAACTGCACTGAAGCACAACACGATGTCGGTTTTGTCTTTCCTGTTGGGTACAGAGAGCACCACCAGAGAGGTCTAAAGTCCCCTAGTAAGGAAAATTACCAAGAGAAATCAAATACTTGGTTCCTTTCCTTACTATAATTTAATCAGCATCTACAATGCAGGGTTGTTTGAAGTATTTAAAATAATTTGGTGAAAACCACTTTTCTTCATCCTGCAGAACCTCAATACAATCCACACTTTTGGAGCACCAGATTATTCTCCTCTAATAGTATAGTATATATACTAAAATAGTATTTTTCCTATGGCTCTTCACTTAAGACTTCAACTATCATGGCAAGAATCATCATAAGACTCTCAGTCCATCTAAAACCAAATCCTGTGCCAGAGGTTAAAGTCCAAGTCCAAATCTTTGACAAGTTGGAGCTCATTTTCTTCAGAATTATTATCCCCAAAATACCATGGTCATTCATTCCTGTGTTTGATTAACTTTAGTTAACTTTGCCATATTTACCAGCTTATAGAAAACATTTTCTTTAGATCATGGAGCATCCAACCTTTGGGATCTCTCATCCTTTAAAAAACACAACACTTTTAGGAATTCCTCTGAACCCTAAAAGAGCTCCTGTGAAGAGAAAAATTATTTTCCAGGGTAGTTGCAAAGTGTTTATGAGAATGTTTTGCTGCACAGTCTCAACAGGGCTTCAGGAACTGCCCAAAAATAGAGTTTGGTACAGGGATCACAACTGAAGAGATGTCTTTGTGTCTTCCAGGATGAAAAACATGAAATTAAGGAAGTTAATTAGGAAATTAGGACAAATATTTCTTAGTGTGATATTGGATTTTAGATTCCAGAAACAGTGACTGTAGAAAAGATGTGACTGTTTGTTCCTATTAACCATGTCAGTCTTTTTCATGGTAAGGTGGATCAGGAAAAGTTTTTTATATTCAGCAAATCTCTTGGTGGCTGTAGAGCATTCATGACTAATCAAAAGTTCCTTAATGAAGCATTTGTGTGAAGCTCTTTAGTGCGTGGTTAGTCACAAAAATACAAAATATGAGGGGAAAGCGGGGTGTGTTGGCAATGACTGCAATCTGTGTGGTGGAAATGGTTCCACTGTGGGCCAGGCACCAGCACTTCTGCTTCAGATCCTGTGGTTTTATATTTACAACCAGTGTTTGTTTTCATCAGACAAATGTAAGTAACACAATCATGAAGCACTGAAGGCAGCAGCTTGGAATTTTTTTTTTTTTAAAACAACACTTTTTTACCCTTATTTGCTGTCTCAGAGAATTAGCTTTGGAATTCTGACTGTGATGAATTTTCTTCTCTCCCTAACGAATGGCACTAGTGGTTAATAAAGATCTGAAAAGCTTTTATTAATGAAATATCTTTTATTGCACAGCTTTTATTCATTTTTCATGCGCACATAAAACACAGCAAAGAGGAAAAAAGCTACCAAAACTTATAAGCACAAAGAAATCACCAGCAAAGCCTTAAAAAAAAAAAAAAAAAAAAATCGTTGAGGTAATAGAGATAACGTTTTTAGACTGCAAGGATGGAAGGTGAAGAAACATAGATCCTTTGGGAAAGCAAAGATCCCTTTAAACCTTTTCCCACACTTCCTGTAGCACAGTGAACTTTGGGTTGTAACACTATTTAGCTGTAACATAACTTACCCTGGCAGAAACACCATCTCTGCTGTCTCAGGGGCCATATAATTCCTGGGATACTACAGCCAATAAATGTTTTGGTCCATGTGTAGTTGTACCAAGCACAGAAGAGGAACCATATGGATGTTCTGCAATCATCCACTACATGGCGGGGGTACAAGAAAATAGCTCCTTGTTCATATCTTCATATGTCCCCTGTTTATAAATGTGACCTGACAACACTTGGAATAAACACAGATCCTGGAGGGTTCTGGTAAAGAACTTATAAAAAAATCATGGAGTGGTCTGAGTTGGAAGGGACTTAAAAAATCATCTCATTCCAACGTCCTGACACAGGCAGGGAATGTGGTTGAGCTTCCCTTTTTCAAACACATGTTCTTTGCAAGGATTTCCCCTCATGGCTAGATCCCAGTGTATTTAGGAGAAGTTTTGGATTGCACCCTACCTGCAGCCCACATCTCCTAAACAGCCTGGGAGATTTACAAGTGCTTTGGGGACCTAAAGAACCCACGGCTCATTCGGGGAAGCAAATGAGGAGGGCAAACAAAAAAGCATTACTCTCCTGGGGCTTGTGTGTTCCTGCTCAGGCAAGTTTAGGTAGAGGAAAATTAATTGGCCTGCAGTTTTGCAAAGCAAAGTGAATGGTAACAGGGTTTATGAGGCCAAAATCATCGAATGGCAACAGCCGTGTGTAGACATTTCCCAGAAACTTCTACAATCAAGTGTTTTATTGCAAGCTGAAGTGCAGGAGATACCATAATTGCTACTTTTAGAAAAGATATGGGAAACACTTTGCCACCACTTTGTCAGAAATGTGGGCTATCAAGCTCTGCAGCTCCATGGTTTCTGGGGGTACCACATTTGCAGGGATGTTCTTGGGCCCTGGGCTGCAGGAGAGGGACAAGTTTCCCATGGGAGTGAATTCCCTATCTCCAGACACCTGTGGTGGAGCAGGGACATAATCTGTGGGGTGCAGAGGGTGGACAGAGGAACAGAGGGATGCTGCCAGGGAGTCGCAGTGCCCATGGTCACTGGAGGAGCTGAAATTTAGTATCTGCATGTGGCCCGGAGGCTGAGCATCTCCTGCAGGTCCCTTGGAGAGCACCCCCAGCCTTGACATCCTCCATCCAAGCCTCTTTTGATGTATTCACATATAAAATCAGTGAGTGTTTAATGTTTCATTGCACTCAACTCAGTGTTTTGGTCATTTCTTGTATCTTTATTGGGTAAAAAGCAACCTCTGCTCTCAAGATGCTGTAAAATGTTGCAGTTGCCCACTTGCCAACCTTGTTTTCCTTCTCCTGCTCCTCAATTTGCCTGCAGGTGTGCACCTATGGATCTGATCCAGTATTCCACACGTTTTAAAATATATATATATAATAAATCACAAATGATTCCATAAATACATCCCTTTCATCCCACCTCCTTTTGAAAAAGTGATGGGAATGAAGAGTGGGGAAAATAAGGTTCTGCAAGCAAGTCAGAGCAAGAGGGAATAAATGAGGGCATAATCTCCTCCTGAATTTGGAAGTTCAACAAGAGGAGCTGGTGCAAGAAATAGAAAAGAAATAGAAAGAGTAGAAGTAGGTCTCATTTAAAAGCACTTTCCAGTCAAAAATGCCTCCCAAGTTTCATGTCAGCCTTGTAGTTTTCCGCTAAAAAAAGAAATCAAGCAAGCAATAGTTATTTAATAACAAAGAGTGACCTATTTTGGAAAGAAAATTAATGTGGAATCGTTCTTCTGAGAATAGGAACAGTTTTTGTGAAGTTTTCTCCACTATTTTATGGACCAATTCTGTGATGGCTGTTTAATAATTCTTATTTTGAATCCCTTTGAATACCTCAGAATCCAAACTAAATTTCTGGTATTTGGGCTGAAACCCACTTGATTATGTACTAAGCATTAAATTCCTATGAAAACCATTTCCATATAATATATATTAATTTTGGAATGAATTTCTGCACACATTTCCCTTTAAGAACTTCAGAACTCAAAAAATGTTTGGTTTTAATAAAAATGGTGCAGCTCCAATGGATTTAATCAGGCAGACTGAGTAGAGCTCCTGATTTAGCATGCCCAGATTTTAAGTGGTGACATCAGAGAGTTTGTCCAGTGAAAAACAGAAAAAAAAAATTTAATCATGATTGACTTCTATAAAAGGATGGTCTCATCGAATCTCCTAAGAGATTAATGACTGATTGGCTTTGTCAGATAATTAGCTGCTCTACCAAATTATTTGTAAGCTTTGCAGGAGAGATGCCAGCACCAAATGTTATTCTCATCCATTGCTGGAGGTCGGCTGTTTTCCAAAATAGAAGTGCAATTAATCATTATTAACATAAAGAAGCTGCTGATGTTGTTAATTAATAATTTGATTTTAATGTTAATAAAACAATCACTGCAGTGTTGATCCATTGAGTGCAATGTGGGGGATATATTGTGCCTTGCAGAAGCAATGGATATGATTTACCAATCTGTGTGCACAGAAAAGTGTTTGGGGATAAAATTAACATGGTTACAAAATGGAAAATGTTTTCCTGAGATGAAATTTCCAGCATTTCCTCTACCTGCTTTCGGAAAACAAAGAACAGACAAAGATTCAACTCTTTTGATACTAAAAGATGGTTAGCAACAAGAAAAAGTGCAGCTGTGTTGTGTCTTTGTTGTCCCGTAATGCAGTGTTTCTCATGGTAACTTTAAAAATATACCTAGGACTGTTTATAAGGAAGATCCTGAATAAAATGACTGTTTGGGTTTGTTTGCCTTTATCTCTGCCTTTTTCTAGCAGTCGTATCCTTCTTCCTGATTAGCCTGAGTACACAAATGCATCTCATCCCTGAACAAACCCTCTTTTTATCTCCAAGCAGGTTTCCTGAACACCGGTAATATAAAAATTGTTTCTGTGCACATTTGTCCTAATAAAACCTCCTAAAAAACGAGTGTTGAGGTGAAGTGAGCCCGTAGGACTCCAGCACTTCACAGAGCAATTTGCCACCCATTTAACCCCCTTTGTGTCCCTGGTTCCATGACACTGCCCTGACCCATCCTTGCCACCTGTGGGATTTAATGAGAGTAAATAGTGGTGAAGCTTTGCTTTAAACACAGCTCCTTCATCAAATGCACAGATCTGAGAGGAGGCACAGATGGGGCTGCAGATGTAGGAGAAGGAAGGTGGAAACAGCAGACAATGAACTTTCATTTAGGGAGCTCTAAGTTTTGCTAAGTACTTTCTTTCAATCTTGTTTTTAAAATTGCTCCTTTCCCATATTCTCCCCAGTCTTTTTCTTTCATATAATCCTGGAAAAACTTGGGTTGGAAGGACTTTAAAGCTCATCCAGCGTCACCCCTGCCATGGGTTACCCCCTGACCTCCCACTGTCCCAGGCTGCTCGCAGCCCCAGTGTCCAGCTTGGCCTTGGACACTGCCAGGGATCCAGGGGCAGCCAGAGCTGCTCTGGGCCCCTGTGCCAGGGCCTGCCACCCTCACAGGGAAGAATTTCTCCCTAATATCCCATCTAAACCTCCTCTCTCTCAGTTTGAAGCCATTGCCTTTTGTCCTGTCACTCCACGCTCTCATAAATTGTCTCTCTAAATTACTGCATAATAAAGATAATGTAGAAAAACTGCATATCCTAAAAACCCAGAGCAAGGAAGCAAAAAAAACCCCAAAAAACAAAACAAAAACCCCAACCAAACAAACAAACAAAAAAAAACAACCAACCAAAAAACTGGGTGGGCTTTGTTTTAGCAGTTTATCCTTTTCTAATAAGGGTGAGAAATAGGATTTGCCTGATAAGCTGTTGCAGGCTCACATTTGATTGCTGTGGTGCACATGACGTGGAAATATTTGATCATTTTTTTAGTAATCAAGTTTGTCAGAATTGTGTGAGGGGATCTGCAGTCTCCAGCCCAATGTTGGTGAGTGCCAGAGATGCCAAAGGGTTCTGGCTTTGCATCTGTTACACTAAGAGACAATGTTTGGACTCAAAATAATTTCTGTGCTTTGTGCATAATCTCCTGACATGGAGAGGATTGGAAGTTCAAAAGCCTCCATTCTCTTGCAGTGTTTAGCCAAAAGATTCCTTAAAGCATAGTGGAGTCAGCGGATAAAAACACCACGACAAACCCATCAATATTCTCCAAAGTTTTATAACACTCTTCTAAAAAAGGAAAAAAAAAAAAAAGAAGTAATTAGCTGATGGGCCAGGTGGGCCATATTTATAGGCCATACCACATAAATATGTCTGTTTAAATCTCAGTGCTTGGACAGCAGTGATGTCTGCTGCAAAATACAATCATATGTCACCCCGGGACATTTTGAGGGGTGTGGGATGGAAAGCAGCCCCTGTGCTTGTGCCAGACTTTATTTCATGTGAGCCCATTTCTGAGGGTGCTGACTGTGGATTAAACAGTGTTGACAGATAAATACTGATGTTTTATTTTCGTGGAGATTAGAGAGTGGCATGCTCCAAAGTCTGGTGGAATAGATTACTTATTGCACTATTACTTCTCAGGGATTTTGATTATTGTTTGGATTTTCCAAAGTCATCATCTTGGTCTGCTGTTCTCACCCTTCCATCAGCTCTGGCAAAAACTGATAGCCAGGTGATTTGTCAGAATAAAATAAGTTTTACACTTCCTAGTGTATCATTTCACTCCAGCCTCATGCTTATGAACAGCTGAGGAGTTTGGGTTGTGATTTTGGGCCATGAAAGCTGTTCTGGACTTTTACAAGAATTTGCAGTGAAGAGGGACTATTTCCAATAGCACATTATGCTTTTTTTATAGAATAGTTTGGGTTGGAAGGGACCTTTACATTCCTCAGTGTAAACCTTCAACTAATGAACACCTTCAACTACAGCAAGTTCTCAGTAGTATCATCATTGCCTTTTGTTTGGGTTTTCCATTTCTGAAAAGAGAAAAAACACCATGAAAAAATACTGTGTTAGAAGTATTTCCTGTGTTCTCTTTGATGGAAATGTTCACACTCTGAACAAACCCTCCAGCTGACGGGGAAAAAAAAGGGATAGCTGGATAGCTTTTAGCCAAATTCACAAACATTGGTAATATTTTATCTGATTAAGGAAGCATTGATATAAATTTCCATCAGGAAAAAGATAAAGCTTTGAATCTGTGCTTGTATCTTTGTTGCCATCACATAAACAATTTTCCTTCCAAGTCTGGGGGAACCAAGGCTATGCAGCCACCTCTGTGTAACAGGCTCAGAATCTCACAGGTGGCTGTGGAGGTGTTTTGCTGTTTTACTTTCCCTGAGCTCTGTTAAATTGATTACAATTTTGTCCCTTCCACCCAAGACTTAGCATTCAAGGACTGTGCTGAAGGACTTGCCTCTAAACCAGAGTTAGAGAGAGCAAGAAAAAATGTTAAATACATTAGCAGATGGTTTATATCAGCTTGACAGCATCGTTTTTGGCCAACACCCAAAACTACAAACTTTGGAGCTGAAAGTTTGAGCTTTTGTTTGAAGTTGGGAGCAGAGGCTCAGGAATGCTCCAAAACTGACCCACACATACGTGGCTCTCCATGAGGTCAGAACAGTGCTCCAGGCAGATCAGGGCCAGAAAAAGGTGAAGAACAATCCAACAAAGCAAAGTCTAGTCACCCAAAGTAAAGGGAGTGATTCTGAAAATTAAATAATGGTGTGCAACATCAAAGGAGTGGGTTGGTCATGCAGAAATGCCCTGAGAACCTTCATTTACACAGATCTTTTCAGGGAGGATGGTGAGAGACTCCAGCTCTAATCACACTTTTGCAGAGATGATTTTCCCTCGCTCCCAAAGGATTAAAATACCTTAGACAGGCAACTAGTGGGAGTTGTTGTGGTTAGAAGTTTTTACAAGCACAGCCACGAGTGCCTTAGATCGTTATGATTTATTGATGACCTGTCTGATGGAGACCTGAAATTCTGACATCTCAGCTTGCCACAAATACAAAAACTAAACCCAGAATGCTCAAAAAGCACATAGGTCAAGGAAAAACAACCTGCTTTTCCAGCTGTCTTCACGGGCAGGTCTTGTAAAGGCATTAAAAGTTTCTGAATCAGGCCCATGCCAGCAATTCAAATTTACTGGTAGTTGTTACTGCAGCAGTGACAAACACAGCCTGGGTTTACTGGGCTTGCAGCATTTGTCATGCACAGACTGAAAAATGTCCCTGGAATTCCTCAGCTGCCACAGGAGCACCATTTATCCCTTCCCTTCAGAAAGACGAGGCCATTAAGAAATAATGGGGCCTTCAGGAACTGGAAATTCCCCCCATACCCAGTATGTTCCTTCATACCCCCAAAGGGGTTTTTCTCTGCTCTGCAAATTTGTAATGTCCTTGTAAATGATATTTTTGCTGCACAGCTGAAGCAAAGCCTTCCTCAAGGAAAAGCCAAGACAGAAAAGGGGATTTAATTTTCTTTTCCTGGTGCAAGTCCATCAGACCAGTCAATCACAGCTGGATGGTCCAGCAGAAATGAAAAATCCAGCAGAAATGGAAAATGAGGGTCCATCAAGTCCACCGCACAGGAGGAACTTTGAAGGCACCTTCAAATTGTCCTTCTGGGAGCTCCACCTTGCAGCCATGAGATGGACAAATTCTTCACTTGATTTCAATTATGTGGGATTAAGAGTCCTGTGGATAAGTCAAAAGACAAAGGAACTTTATGCTACCCACTGAATATTTCAGTTTTAACTTTGGAACTGATGGGCCTTAACCATAGAGTGCTGGTCATCTCTAAGTGGACCTTTGGCCTTTTTTTTTGACTGTTAGACAAAACAAATACTGGATTTGGAATATGGGCAGTCTCTGAGGATTCCTTGATATCTTGATGTCCAAAGGAAGATTCAGTTTCCAGATCCTTTTGTGGGATACAGATAGTCACATCCTCTCAAGAGAAGGGAATTTCCCTTACTGCCAGAAAAAAATTGTTGATCTTTGTCCTTGCACCGTGCATAGTACCAGAGGGGAATTGTTTTTCAATTAAATTCTGCTCCAGAACTGTTTTGTCAGGATGGATGGTAAAATCATAGAGAAGAAGTCCAGTTTAAAGGAATATATACTAAATGGCAGTGGTTAACCTCAAATCTATGAGCAAAATTATTTTCCAGTGGAAAATTAGGAATTTCTCTTCAGTTCTGAGACCCTCTTTTGCTGAGTTACCTCATACAAACTTCATCAAAACTGATCTCTATACTGAAGCTTCATTGAAGATGGAGGGACCCAAAAATGCCTGAATTATAATTCTGAAGAAATATTTCTTCTTAATCCTCAAATCTCAATGTTTACATCTGATTAGAAATAGTCAATTTTCTAAATTGTTGTGAAAATTCCAAATTTCAAAATCCTCTATTCCAAAAAATCTTTTATGCTGTCCTTTAGGTTTCATCTACTATTTCACCTAATTTCAGCCATCCTTTTCTTTTATTTTTTGTTTTTCTTTTTCTTTTTGAAAGCGTGTTAGGGTATAAATAAATAACAAGGCACTTGGGATTTTAAAATTTTTATATCTTGCATTTCAGGTATTGTTTTGCTCCCATTTTCTCCCCTGAAACACTTGAGGACTTGTGTAAAACACAGCCAACATGCTTCTATTTCTTTTCTTCCTTTTTTTTT
>VWZN01008711.1:214997-231419 GCA_013396955.1 Regulus satrapa
TTTTTTTTTAAGAGATCAGTGAGCTAGGGAGTTTTTTAACAAACATCTGCTTAAATTTATGACATATACCACTCACCAGGAACTGAGCAGCATTTCTTCTTGTCAGGTTTGGAGCAGCACGTGCTCCAGGCTGCAGTGAAATCCATTGTTTTCCCAGGGAAGCAAAACAGTATTAAAGTTCCTAACTGGACCAAATATCAGCTTTGAGCAAGATAATCTCCAGGCCTTTCTCTGAAGTCCATTCTGGAGCTTGATTTGTACTTCACTCCTCTCTGGCGAGCAGTGAGGTTCTGAACTCTGAGCTAATACCAATTAAGAGGCAGGGTCATCAGGGGAGCCAAGAATTAAAAACAAATTTAGCTTTTCCAAGCAGCAAATTTTTCTTGGGTGAACCAGAAGAAACCAAAGTTGTTTTCCACTGCTCAGTAAGAGACCCCCTAAAATTCAGAGACACAAACCAGTAAAATAAACATTTACAGGTTCACAGCATAAATGTAACACTATTGTTTTCAAATGTAAATAAAGAACAAATTAGCTCTGTTTGAAATAGGGATGTGTCTGGAATTGTTGCCATTGCCAGGGATTATTGACCCGTGCTTTGGAGCTGGAGTGGAAAATGACTGTTCAGGCTGTTAGGATAAGTTCTACACTGCAGGATTTGGGAATTCATTGTGTTTCAATTAATTCCAGCTCTGTAAAAACTTCTTTTCTTGTTTGCTTTGTCCTTTTCATCTTATTTTGATTTTTATAGTGAGCCAGCAATTAATTTTTTAATCAAGATTCAGATAGAGTGTCATTACTGCTTCAGGTCTAATAATCAGTATTTTGTGATTCTCAGGGAAAGTGGGTGTTTACTTGGCTTTTTGTTCTTTTCATTCACACTTGCCAGGTTGATATTGTGTTTGCAGATTTGCATTTGGACCATATTAGTGCACAATCTTGAAGTTAGACACTGAATATTTTGAATTCCAGTAATCCTCAACAGCTCCAAACACAATAGGCTTTCTCCTTCTGTTTTACCTAATTATCTCTGTGCACCACTCCAGGTGAATTTCAACACAAGCACTCTAATAATGTAATTAAAAATGTGTAAAGGAATTAAAAATTAATTAAAAGCATATCCTGAAAAAACTTTCAAACCTGGACTAAATTAAATTACGAGACTTAAGCCCCTCTGTTTTAAAGGACCTGCAGTTGGTAGATTAAGAATGCTGGGGTACCACCAGGACCTCTTGCAAAACAACATAATCTTCAAATTGAGCAGGAATAAAGGAATCTTTGAATCTCCTGGGTCTCATTCCCTTAAAGGCCACCTGTACTTTGCAAATAGAAATGTTGTGCCAAAAAAATCTGGCAACCAACAGTGAAATTCTCCAATGAACAAGTGTTCCAAGATGGCAAGAGAAAAGCTGAGTTCCTGGTCCATGGAAGGTGTCCCTGCCCATGGCAGGGTGTGAAAGAAGATAACTTTTAAGGTCCTTTCCAACCCAAATCATTCCATAATTCCATTATTCTCTGATCCCTAGAGTTGTGTGTGAGGCCTGGGGCAGGACAGGGTTCAGCTGATGTTTTGCCCCAGTTTTGGGGGGGCTTTGGGGTACATTCAGCCAGGACTTGCTGACTCCAGCTGTGTCTCCTGCCGCCAGCAGGATGCAGAGCTCCATGAGGGCAGCACCCAGAAAAGCCAGCCCTGTCCATCCCTCTCATCATTTCCAGCTCTCCTCCACATGTGCTCCAGCTCAGGCATGCCCCAAGCTGGACCAAAAACATCAGCCATAAAATCATCAAACCATTAAAGCTCGAAAATGCCTCCAAAATTCATTCAGCCCAACCTCTGCCTTAATCCCCCCCTGCCCACTAAACCGTATCACCAAAATACTCAACAAGTATTCACTCAACTCAATGAGCCATTCACCCATGAGATGGATTTGAAGATCCTGGTGGGTCCTTTTCCACTCAGCATCTTCTGTGATCTGTGACTTACTCTTCTTTTAACACTTCCAGGGATGGTGACTCCACCTCTGCCCTAAGGGGACTCCTCCAAAGATTAAGCAGTCCTCCAGTGAAAAAACGAAGCTTTCTTTCATCCTGCCATCTCTGCAGACTTCCAGGCAATTTTCAGGAGCCACGCAACCCTGGTTCATCCTGGGGATGGCTTTGGGAAGAGCAGGCAGAGCATCCCAGGCTCTGCACAGCCATGGATGGAGGCACGGAGGTCACTCAGACCTGGAGGCACCTTTGGTGCCAGGGGAGGCCATCAGGAGCCTGACACTGATTGCTGAGGACACCTGGCTGCACAGCGAAGGCTCTGCACAGTACAATAATTAAATCAGGACAGGTCAACTAAGCTGAAGTGTCTGTTTCTATAATCACAGCATTATCAAATGCATTCCCCAAGTAAACACAGCAACCAGCCCCCATTAAGGCTCCTTTAATCTGCAATAAGTCAGACAAGTCTATTTTGGACAAAGCCCTAACAAGCTGTCTCTGAGTTGTGCCAGACTTCTGTCTCAGGGCTGTGCACTTCCCCTCAGTGCTGGGAGGGACTGGTTTCTGAACAGAGGACAGCACATGACCTAATGCAGCATCATCCCAGGAAAACCAAGTGTGCAGGCACTGGATTGTACCGGGAGACTGGCAATGATCACAAGCAAACATCTCTAATAAAACATCAAAGTCCAAATGCACTTGAAGTGATGTGTGCATGGAGAACAATATGGGTAATACTGAATGATATTTATCACATTGGACATCTCAATTTTCCTGTTATTTCTCCCTTCCTTCAGGTATGTCCATGGATACAGCTGTAAATGTTTGTGGTTTTTTTTCAGGCTTTTTTTTTTNAGTTATTTTATCTTCCTTTTGAGAATTTTAGTACATTAAATATCTCTTTAAAAATAATATTTGTGAAAGCCTGGTATAAGAAATAACCCAAGCACAATGTAAACAGGAGTGACTTAAAATATCCAGAAATGTATTTTGAAGCATCTCAAGCTGTTAAAAAATAATGATAGAAATTGCAAGAGTGTATGGAGATGCACACATATAAGTTGAAAGTCTTTCTTTAAGCTGATTCAATCTGTTTATTTTAGTTGCAAATTAGTGATTATGAAGATTTGGGTTTTTGAGCTCAGGATGATATCCAAGGAGGGTTTTCATAGCTAAAGGCACTACAAGGAAAATGCTTTCCCCAGGTTCCCATGAAATGCAGCCCAGTCCCTACCACCTCTGAAAAGTGGGAGCAGAAACCCTGCTAAATTCAGGGCAAGTTCTCTCAAAACAAACAGGTGTTTTGCCACTAACTCTTTTTTGTCTCCTGAGGGTTTGATTCAGTGCAGGGTTCCCTACACAAACTGAATGCCAGGACTTTCCAAATGAAAAAGAAAGCATTAAAAACCATGCCAAAAAAGGCTTCGGGCAAGAATTTTTAGAGTCGAGTGGTTAAAGCCCTTTAATGGAGCTGTAGAGGGCAATTAATTACTCTGGACTGTGTTTGGATCCCAATTTATTCAGGACCTGGACAGAGGCAGATCCTGATTTCCCTCCTTTTGCTTCTCCTCTCACCTCTGTGTGCCTGGTGCAGGCTCAGAGAGTCTTGCTCCAGAGTCTTCCTCTGTTTTTGGGGTTGGGACCTGCCTGGATTGGGAATACAGCTACATTTAATCATTATCTCGTCTGTAGCAAGAAGAATAAGGGATATACAGAGATACCAGATTTAAAATCCTGCAAATCAAAGCTCCGCAGTGAATCTTTTTCTGTGGAGTGATCCCAGTGTGGACTCACAACTTGCTCTCTCCAACAGCATTCCTGGCCTGGATGTTGATAGTTGGGTCTTCCCACACAGTTTTTCCTGGTTGTCCCTTTGGAGTCTCCATCTCTTCTTCTATACTTCCAATTTGGATCCCTGCATAAACAAAATAGAATTAATTTAATAAACTGCAGCTTCTTCACCTGAGAGAATCCACCCCAGCAACACAAGAGGAGGCATTCCTCATGTTTAATCCTTCCTGAGGAGAAAAATCCCACAAGCACTCCTAGAATTCTCCCTAAGATGATAAAATGATCCTGTCTCAGACTGGATTTTGCATTTTAGCTGTGAAAGGGAGCTCCAGATGGGAAAGCATCACTAAATTGCCTTTCTTAAATCATGATAGGGATAATGAGGCCTGGCCTCACCTGGAGGAGAATGCCCCAATGCAGAGATGTCAGGCAAGCAGCAGGGCATTGCTTGGAGCAATTGTAGGTTATCTACACACAGACAGTGACCTCTGAAGGCTTTGCCCACCAGGGAGAAGTCCTGGAGCTAACCTGGAGAGTGTTTTCCTCTGGAAACAACTCATCCATTACAGGCCAAACAGACCCAACATGCTACAGAATAATTCTGAGCATGTTCACAGTTGCTGGGGAAGTTAAAAGTCAGCCTGCCACACGTTCAAACAAAATGTGACACAGCTCTCCACCAGGAAAAGGATGTGATTGTGCAGGCAGAACTGAACCTGCTTTGAAGATGAAGCACAGGGTGGTTGGACAAGGTTTTACATAACCTTCTGTCCAGGTAAGACCTGGGATAAAACCTGGAAGATCAAAAAGGGGTTGTGCACTGAGGCTTTTCCTGCAAATCCTACGAGGGATCCCCCTGCCCTTGCCATCTCTCATCTGATGTGGTGCACAAATCACAATTTTGTGTGTCTTGGCAAGGATTTCTTACCATAAAGCCAGGGACAAATGTTTATTAGTGGATGAGCTGAAAAGAGGGAAGAGCTCCTGGGAGGGAAATCCCACTAAGGCTCTCTCTCACCAAACTTCCCCCACTGACAATGCAGACATCTGCATTTGAGCTGATCACTGAAATTAATGACTACTAACTGCTGCAGCTTACAATTCCTTGACCTAGTTTAAGTGTCTGGTTTAGGCTGACTGAAGTGATCCTGCAAAAATATGTTTCTTCCTGTCATCTCCAAAGGTGCTGATAACAGAACATGCTGTGATACAGCACATGCTGGAGCTTTACAGCCTTGTTACAACACTCACCAGCCACAGACAGTTCAAGGTCAGGATTTTCCCAAAATATCTGAAAATTTCTCTAATTTGCTTGGTTTGAACATAGGTGTTCCTTGCTAATGTGCATTTACAGCCTGCATGTGGGTGCTACAGATAATTTTGCTCCCATAAAAGTCTAATCTGCCCAAATATTGCTGTGTATGCTAAATTTAAAAAAAAAAAAAATTAGACCTGCAAAAGGATGTCAGGAGTGCAAGAACCACCAGTTAAATAATTTGTGTAAAATAAGATATTTGGGATATTTGGATGTTCTAGAGAGGATGAGGGAAGAATAGGTTCTTGCATTATGAGAAAACAAAATAATTCTAAGCATGAAACAGCAGAGAGACACATAGAATTATCACAAATATCTCCACAAATACACAGACTGTGGAGATGTGAAAAGCTGAGGTAGAGAGACACCTGGGAGTGATCAGAAGTAGAAATGTAAGTGGGATCTCTGTTCCTAGCTGTGATCAAATCTGGACAGCGTGTCCGGGCAACGTGTCTGGGCAAAGGAGCAGCAGGCAAAGAGCTGAGGCTGCAGGAGCCAGCTCAGCCAAACAAGGAGAAAGGATAAACACAAAAAAGAATCAGAGGTGGAAGAAGTCAGACTAAAGCAGAATTTATAGGACAAAAAACCCCCAAACGACCACCCCAGAAAACTGTGATTATCTGTAATTTTTCTTTATTTTTGAATGTGCATGTTGAATTTGAGGGTATAATTTCTGGATGAGTTTGGATATCAGAGGAGTTGGTGGCAGACATGATCCCAGCAGGCAGAATTTCCTTTCTCAGAGAGAAGAACTTCTTCCTTTCTCTCATGAAGCAGCATTTCATGGTTTCCCCTCCCTGCTCACAGAGAACTCAGATGAGTCATGATTATGCAAAGATACAGCACTTGCTGCTTGCAACTTTTATTTGCACACCAGGCATCATTTGAACTTTATTGCTGCCATTTCCTTTCTGTCTCTAATATCAGGCCTACACTCAAACCCCCCAGAATCCTTTAAAACACACAGTTCATTAGTTCTGTTTTGAAAAGCATTGTAAACACTGAAAATACATCTCAGACAGGGAAGTCTGGAATTGATAATGAAATTATGGCCTGTTTTGGGGCAGAGGGAGCCATAAAACAGATATCAATGTGAAACTCGAGCCCTTGGATCCTACAATATGAAGAAAACCCTCAAATAAAATTCCATTAATGGCATTAATGTGTGGTTTCCATTTTCATTTCTCTGTAGAAGATCCTCAGAGCCATTCTGTTTTTACCACATCAGGATGTTTTGCAATATTGTTTATCCCACCTTAGGATGTTTTTCCCCCTTTTCAGCTTTGGGCGCCCTGCAGTTTGGATTGGATTACAATCCCAGAAGAGTGGTACCACCCTGGTGGAAAATCAGGAATTCATTTCTAGCCCTTGCTGCATATTTTTCTAAAGATTTCTACACACTGCTATGTGTTTAATGCATATGCTCCTGGCTCAGAGTACAAGGGAGGTGCAGAACTAATTTAGGCCATGCTGAGTGAACAAACCAGGGGGGAATTCTCTCATTACCTGAACATGTCATTTCCAAACTGCTGCTGCTTCACCTGCGCAAAATGCAGGCTTTGTGCTTTGTCATTTGGAGAATGAGTCTGAGACAAAATTAGCTTTAATTGCACTTGCTGCTAGTGAGGATTTTACTTTCAAATGTTCCTGGAGAAGTTTTCCTAGGAAAAGATTGGTAATGTGGCCAAGGTGGAATTTATTTTTAGAGATATATGAGCTACAGATATAAACTATATATATGTATAAGATTGCACACTTGAGACTGTTTACCTCCCCAGATATCTGTACTAATGGGTTTTTAGGCCATTAAGTATTTATAATGAAATTTAACAAAGAGATGGAGATCATGGAGAGATTTAATTCCTACCATTTTTGTAAAAGCCAGAAGCTGGGGAAGAGGAAGGATTTCAGTGCTGGCGCTGCTAATAAAGATGAGCTCACCCTTTATTGGACACCTTAGAATTCAGGTGGGTACCCTGGGGTACTGCTGCAGGCCTTGGGCTGTGCTCCAGGGGAATTCCCACTCAGGAAATGTGGGATGGAGAATTTGACCCAGAGTGACCTTGGCTGACTGAGGAATTTCTTTAAATTTAAGTTTAAAAGCAACTTTAAAATTCTACACACTTTATGATGTCTAGCTGTTTTCTGCTTTGAAGTAACCTTAAGTAAACTGGTTAAATTAATGTAACTTCAGTATTAAAATGGTGACAAAAATCTGGCTGGAGCACTTTGGAGGCTGCTGGTTGCTTTTTCATGCACTTTTACAATATTTAATGTCCCTTTTCAGATCAACACATCCACATCTACTCACCATAGGGCTGCCACAGAAAGAAGTGGCTGGTCTCTACCCATGGTACTTAGTGCTATATTTCCAAATATTTTTTTTTCCCAGTTAATCAATGTGTCTTACAACAGCATCAGACCAGCCCAACTGGATTTGTCTGGCTTTGTAAGATGAGCAAATGAGCCTGGATTCCCATTGACCTCCCAGGAATACCCAAATTTTCCTGCAGAGTCTTGCCAAATGGGAGAAACAATTATCCTTGTTTGATCCTTTGGTTATTATCTTGCTCTCTGCAAGGAGTAATTAACTCTAAGGTATCGTCCAAACAAAAAAATATTCACAAGGCTTTCTGGAAAATCTCTCATTAGAAAAATGAGTTTGGTTGTCTCAGCTCATATGGCATCGATCAATGCTCTGCTTAGCCAAATAAATACAACCTGGGGAAAGTTGGGATCAATCTCTGCCCAGAAAAGATAAATGAGGCAGCAGCAGGGAGAGCCACTGCGAACACATTTAAGTAATAAGACCCAGCAGGACCTGCCATTGTTAGGGCAGACGTCCTGAAGTGCCTTAATGTGATTATAATGCAGCTTCCTGAAAGAAACCAATTATAACTATCTTAGATAAAACATTATTATCAATATTCTGTGGGAAAAGATGCGAGCTAAACAATTAAAATTTTATTTTTCAACTTCTGCACACAGTTTGGAAAAGCATTTCCAAAGAGGCTTTGCCAAAAGCACCTTTTTTCTGGGTGCTAATAGTGGAAAGTAGAGCCAGTCCCTGGGCTTAGCACAGGCTAAGGTCAACCCAACCCAGATTTAATTTCAAAACGCAATGATAAAAATTTGTATGTAAATTCTTTTCCTCGGTTAGTTGGCTAACAAATTGAATGTTCCTTCCTGATAGCTTAAAAAGAGATTGAATGTATTTTAAAGGATATTCAGAGCTTGTTTTCAAGATGCAAAATCCTTATTTGAATATATTAATTTTGTTTCTGAAGGTGCACTTGTGTCTTATTCTGTAGTACCTGTGAGGGGGAAAACAGAGAAAGGTTGTGCATTTAATGTGCACTTTCATTTAATGAACACTTATCTCATGTAAAAATCTAACTTATTATATCTGAGGGTACAGCAGGTTCTTCCTTTGGTACACATATTGTTTAACCTCCCTGTTAGAGACTTTGGAGCGGGAAAAGTGCAACCTCAGCAAGTCTGCAGGTGACACAGGGCTGGGAGGAGTGACTGCCATTCAGCAGGGCCTGGAAATACTGGAGAAACTAACTGGAACCTCACGAGAATCCATCAAAGGTGCAGTTCTGCTCTCTCTGGACACACTGGAGTGATTCCAGCAAAAAGTCATGGGGGTGGTTCAGGGAGTGGGGCAAGGGCTGAGTGAGCTGGGATGGTCCAAAGGTTCTTCTCAGGGCTGCCCAGTGATGGCCAAGAGCCCCCAGGCACAAGGGGAAATGTGAAGCTGTGTTTCAGCCCAAGAGAAGGGCATCGAGGCTAGGATCAGCTTGCCCGACAAGGTGGTGAAGTTTCCTTCCTTGGAGATTTTCAAAGCCCAGCCCTTGCTCCAGCAGGGATTGGGCTGGATGATCTCTGGAGCTGCCTCCAAACTCAGTCCCTCTGGGACTCTGACGCATCAAAGAAAATGAACCTCCAGAGTGACCACAGGATTGACTGGAAAAATATTTTGTGTGAAATGTTCCCCTTTTTTAAACTCATGTCTGATGGCTTTGCACTCAGTATTTGCAATGAAACAACAGTTTGTGACTTATTGAATCTTCTTTTCCCCCTGTAGTTTGTGTAGCTTTGCCTTTTTCTCCCTTCAAGGTTAATTTGGCCTATTCTAGATCTTGTCTATTTTGTAATACTTTTTTTTATCTCTGTTACTGAACAGATCATATGTTCTTAAAAGAATAACAAAGTCAGGAATTCAATATCCACAAGCTTTATTCTGGTCATTTTGTTTAAACTTTATATTAAAACCTGTCACAAAAGCTTTAAAAATGCATCTGTGAATAATTTTTAGTTGAATATTTACTCTATGTGTTTATATATTTAAAGATCTTTTCATTAAATAAACCCAGGATGACTAAACTTGCTGGATTATTTTTTTATTAATAAATTTTTAGAGCTTACAATTGCTGGGAGCCTTAACTCCTCCATCACCACCAACAGGGACCAGCTGAGCATTCATTTTCCCAGCCTGGGCAGATAAATTCAATCCACACTTGGTATTTCAGGTATAAATATCTGCCCAAGGATGTTCTTGAAGTTGGCAGGCTCACAGCAGCAAAATGAAGCTGACATGAGTTCCAAACGACCAATGATTTAAAATTTGGAGGAAATAATAAGACAACTTATTTGCAGAGCCCATGCAGGCTGCTGGGGAGGTTTTTCACAGCAGGTTACTTATCAGCCTAATAGAAACGCTGACGTGCACAACCTGAACTCCTGGATCGCCCAGGCACGGCTCTCATCCAATTGATTTGTGGTTGTTTCCTTGGATGAAGACATAAAGTGGATGTGTTTTCCAAAATATCCTCACTTCTTCTTTAGGACAAAGAGGCTGTCCCAGAGGTACCCGTGATTACATGATTCAAAGGGATTTTTATGATTTTTTTGGCACCTGATAGATGACAGTGTGTCATATTTTAGCCCGGCTAAACTGCAGCACTGGGAATAATGACACGATTTCCAGCTGGTAATACCTTGTCCTGACCTCTCAGCTAAAAAGGCATTCCCAAATTTAAGCACTTTTTAAGTTTAAACCGCAATAATAGTTTTTTGGTGTTTTTTGGGTTTTTTTTTGGTTTTGGTTTTGTTGGTTTGTTTTTTTTTTTTTTTTTTTTTTGTTTAATTTAATGAACTATGCCAGATAATTGTGTTTTCTTGCAATTTTCATTTACNTGAACTATGCCAGATAATTGTATTTTCTTGCAATTTTCATTTACCAAAATTAACACACAATTCTTGCAGCAATGGCTATGTCACACTGCATTTTTTTCCTCAAGTTCTTGTTTTCCAAAGTGTAAAAAAAATCAAGAGATATTAAATTTCTTCCTTTTTAATTGACTTCATTATTCTGAGAAAAACAATCTGTTATATTGAAGAGTAAAAACAGAACAAAAGAGTAAATCTAACAACAACTTTATTTAAATATACAGTTGTATTTTAGGGCTTATATAAATATACCGTTTTATGTTACGGTTTTGTTGTTACTAAGACTTGCTCATCAGTGCCTGGCTGCATGGGGCTTGGAGCAATCTGGGATAGTGGAAGGTTCCCATGGAAAGGGGTTGGAACTAGGTGATCTTGAAGGTTCCTTTCCAACCCAAACCATTCAATTATTCCAGGGATGTAAGTACAATTTTGGTGATGCTCTGGCAGTCTTCAAGCTCTGTTTCAC
The DNA here is from genome assembly GCA_013396955.1 of Regulus satrapa. Classification (NCBI taxonomy): domain Eukaryota; kingdom Metazoa; phylum Chordata; class Aves; order Passeriformes; family Regulidae; genus Regulus; species Regulus satrapa. Next base: position 225,794 of record VWZN01008711.1, read on the forward strand.
CTGGGCTCTGGGTAGGCAGCTCATTTTATCCTGGGGCAGGAGAGTGGTAGCTCTATATTATTCCAATTATCCAGAGAGATTTTGGCTGCAGGATGTGGTCCCACAGATGCTTTTTAGTAGATATTGCTCAAATAAAAGGTTTTAAAATCTATCTTTTAATTGGGAGCTCCTCCACCTTTCTTAACCTGAGCTGTACTAAACAGCAACTGGTCCTGCACCACAACCACAACAGGATTCCTCTTCCCTGCCCAGGAGGGCTGAGATGGGGAATTTTCAGCAGCACCACAGGGATTTCTTGTGGCAAACTCAGCCCCTCACAAGCTGCTGGTGCTGACTTTAGGGCAAAGTCCTAACAGGATCTGTAATTCCAACATCTGAAAAACACTAGGTGCACAAATTGGTACAGAAACAGGGGCTTGGCAGGAAGGGTCTTGTCAGGAATTCAGAATCATGATGGGTATTTACTAGCCAGGTAGCAAAAAAAATGCTTCTGGATTGGGTTTGTGCTGTCATTTTGGGTTTCCTGAGTTAAATGTACGATTTGAAGCCAAGAGATATTTTATAGTCAGCGTTGCTTTCTATAGCAAAGAGAGATTTTATAGTCGGTGTTACTTTCTGTAGCAAACATTTATGGGAGTCTGAAACTTGATACACAAATATTTGAACATTTTCCCACATCCGTATGGTGAATCACTTGTATAAATACATTCTGCAGCCTTAGCAAGTAAGGATCCGTTTCAGTAAATCTCCCTTTTATAAAATCTCTGTCATTCTCTAATCAGCTTTCTCTTCTTAGTTTTCATCTACATGTACATTGGGAAGTTCAGTCAGTAACAAGTTCAGGAATGTAACTTGAAAATTATTTTCCAAAATAATTTGAAAATATTCTTCATCAAAACCATACCAGAATAATAATCAATTTGTCTTATGGACTTTTTTCATTAAACTGATTCTTATTTGTAAATTACATTCTTGTTTGCTTCCCCTTTGAAAAGGCTTGAAATGAGATGCTTAAGGGCAATCAATAATTTAAAGCCACAAAAAGTTGTTCCACTCATCACTTTTTTAGGAATAAGGTTATTAATTTCTTTTTTATTTGATTTGATTTTATTTTTGCGAGTGAAGGTTGTTAAAAACTGATGGGTCTGGACTGACTGCAGCTCAGAGATGTTTCTGTTTGACAAGATCTGTGCTGAGGAGAGGAATCACATTTCAAGTGTTTGGGGATCAAAGGCAGGAAAGGCAATCATGTAAGGCCCAAATTGGATTGCTCTGGCATATTTTATTTATGTAAACATTGCTCAAGGAATCGAATCACTTCTGTTCAAATACCTGATTCAAAGGGCTACCTTGCGGAAATAACAGCAGATTATAGGGTTGGCAAAGGATAAAACTCTACACCTGCTCATTTGGTGTCGGGAGGGAGGGAAACGAGCAATATTCCAGGCTGAAAAGCAGTTCTCCAAAGATAGAAGTAATCAGTGGAAAGAAATGCACCTCTCAATTACCACGATCAAATATGATTTGCTCTGGGATAGCACAGAGCTTTGCTTGATCTCCTTGTCAAAATAATCACAATTTCCCCCGGCCTCTGAGCTTCCAGAGCTTCTTGGTGACAAGGTGAGGGGATCCAGGCTCTAATTTAGAGCTGGTGGAGAAGGCAGCAAGTGCCAGTAGATCTGACTAATCAGCCTGGCAGCTGGGGCTGGGGGAGGCTACACCAGTTTGCAACTTCCCAGCCACGGGATGTCTGGTGGTGCTCACTCCCTCCGCAACCAGCGTGGAATTTCTGCCACATGCCCGCAGCAATCTCACCCCAGATAGATGGGAATCATCACAAACACCTTGAAAATTACAAACTGGGTCTGTCCCTTTAATGATAAACTCAAAAGCCTGCAAGAAATGATGTGTTTTCCTGTCCTGGTGAGCAATTTTTCCCACAGAACTGGAGAGCACAGGTTACCCCAAAGCAGAGGTTCTCAACCCATGTTGAGTGATGTGATAGTGTCAGAGAAGCCCTGATCTCACAATCAGCTCAGCTCCTGCAGCATTTAATTTTAGGGCCTCACTGTTTGCTGCAGTGATGCTGAATGTCATGGATACCAACACTTGATTATACCCACCATCAGTGCCCTGCTCCAGAGGAGCACAAGGAAATACAGCCTCATTTCGCTATTGTAACTTGGCAATTGCACATTTAGTGTTTTCACTGATGGCAGATTTATCTTTCCAGCAGAGACAAAATATCTCTGTCTCAGGTACAGCCAACACCATCAGTTAGTCCATTAATTTCCTTCTGGGATCTCTGACATTTTTTGGATTAAAGACTGGAAGATTTTTGGCGATGGTCAAATCACTGCTTGCATTGTTATCAGAAAGTTGTGTTTTTTGAAATCCCCACTATTTTTAAAAATAAATAGTGCCTCTGGAGCAGGGGGGAAGCAGATCTCAGTGCCCCAGATGTGTGTGCCACAAAATCAATCTTCCCATAATTCTTTGTACCACTCAATACGTCACAAATTGTCTATTGCTGCCTATAAAAGCCCTTGGCCGGTTAAAGATTTTCTGATCTGCTGCAAGACTTGATGTCCTGTTTTTCTTCAAGATGGTCTCTCTGAAAATGTGGGCCTCACTTAGATAAGATGATTTAATTTACCTATTTCCCTTTTTGTTGGTCTTGGCCTGTGGTACAACAAAGGGCTGGTGAGGACAGGATGAACAAGTCTCTCTGTGATAGGACTCCTATTTTTTTCCTTTTTCTGTCTCCCACACAAACAGGACAAGCACTAAATATGTACTAAAATGTTTCTAAGGGTGGTCTGGGGCAACATTTCAGCATTTATTCCCTGCCACTGAGGCAGGGGGAGGAGGAAGGCACTCCCTGTGCAAGGTGACAGTGCCAGGCAGGCGGTGGCGGGATGGTGTCACAGATTAGGTTCTGGCTCTGACCCCTCCTGACAGTGCTGTAAGCTGCTGAGGAGTTTTCCCCTGGAATCTAAGCACCAATTTGTTTGAAAATCTATCACTGTCACCAAGGAATTGCAAAGCAGCAGCAGCCACCATTAGCGCTGACCCTGTAGGATTTTGTTCTTGCTGCTGGTGGAGGCAGATGTCTCACACACAGAGCACATATCAGCTGGCAAACAATAGCCTCCAGTTCAGAAATCCCTTCTCCAAATCCCTATGATAGCTCCCATTTTTTAGGTTTAGCTTTATTAAACAATTTAATGTGTTCATAGAGAATGAATGATCAGCAGGTTAGGCAGCCGTTGGCCTGCACAATAGAAAAATTTGAATTAATTTCTCGATTTAAGAAAAAAAGGGCAGAAGAAGTGAGATAAGAACGGGTTCTTAAGTGTGCTCTGCTTGATTTACAAATATTTGGGGTGAGGAACTGTACTTCAGGTATAGATGTAGTGTTTTAACTCCTAGAGCAACTTCACAATATGATAGCACAGCATCTCCCAGGGGACAGCAGTGCCAAAGAAAAACCCAGAACTGTTTGAATTTATGGTTTGGAGCTTTTCCTGTTGTAACCCACACCAAGGAGCACAACCACTGCTTTTGTCAACAATAAGTCCTTTTTTCCCCAAGGGATTTCCAGGCTATTTTTGCAGATTTGAGTTTTTGATAGTTCAGATAAAGTTTTCATAGCACCAAGAAGGAGTTTTCCAGAGGAGAACAAAAGCAGCCTTGCTCTTCCATGTGTTTCTGTTGACTCCCAAAATCCGACCTGCCTTTCCCACAATCCTGATGGTTATTGATGTCCAAGAAGAACTTCCAAGAGCCTTCTTAAAATTATGTCTGAGAGCTTTGCATGAGAATAAAAGGACACTGATAGGTACCACTGTAAAGTGAAACAAGCTCATTGTAATGGCTCAAGAACCAGCTGAAGGCCTCACTCTTTTTTCAGGACATTCCTTTATCAATTACCCATTCACCTTCACACCCAGATTTAACTTAGTTTAACATAAATATTCTAGATTAACCTCATAAAATGCTTCTGAATAAGTTCCTGCACTTTAAATATCTTTATTGCCAACAGAAATGCAGCCTCAAGTATTTAAACTCTGCAGGAGTAAATTTGGACAGTCAGCAACATCAATATATCGACTAATAGTTACATTTTAATAACATTGGATGCATTAATATTGTCTTTAGTGATAACAATGTGGCCAAGAATAACATTTTTATTCCCTGCATGCAGCTTGGGAGTGTATATATAACACCACTCTCTTCTCTGATCTTTTTCAAAGCCAAGCTTGCAAAATCCTAATTACAGACCTGGGGAAGGCAGAAGAGGGTTTTCTAATTTCAAGGCAACACCTGCAAAATTAATTGCACAATCTAAAATATTCTCTCTGTCAGCAACATGGATATTTACCATTGATTATAAGATATTTATATAAAACTGAAGCATGATAATTGTATTAAAACAATTTGTAGTTGCCCATCCATCCATCCATCCATCCATCCATCCATCCATCCATCCATCCATCCATCCATCCATCATCGTTAACTCATTTTCTTCTATATTCTACATCTGTTACCAGTGGCTAAGAGAAAACAAAAATTCTCAGGCATTGCCAAGCAATTCAGAAAGGGTGGTCAACACATCTGAAACACATTCACCATCTGGTGACTTTTTTTTCATGTTAAAAAGATAGCAGATGAGGCAATTTGGAATGTATTTAATGCTTGAAATTAGGAAAAATATAGGATTTTTTTGTTTTGTTTATTTCAGTGAGGCTTAAAAGCCTTCAATTGGGAGCAAAGCACTGGCATGAACCTTGGGTTGGGACGTTTTATAGTTTGCTCTGAGGGCTGGTCCTGAAAGCACAGGTTGGGTGATTCATGTGGCCCTGCAAGGGATAAAACAATGAACACAGAGAAATAGGAATGAAAGCAAATGTTGGTTCCTGGTCAATCTCCTGCCAGGGGCCTGTGGCTGGAATTAGCAGTGAAATCCAGCCTGGATCTGTCCTCAAGCTCCCAGACACAAATCCATGGCACCTGCTCCTTGTTCTCACCCAAACCTAGGGTGTCTCCGTCCACGCTGAGTAACAAAACCAACCAACCAAACCCACCCAAAGTTTACTCACCTACAGTGGCTGGAACGAGGAAAAGTGATGGATTTTCCCAACTAATGGCATCAAGAGCAGGAGGTCGATATGCAGCAATCTGGGATACAAACACCAACTCCAGCTCCAATGTTCTGGTGTGGAATAAAAGCAGAATTCCTTCTTTCACTCTGCTGTTTGGACTTTGTGGTTTGAGGCAAGCAGGGCTGGCGGTTTGGGGACAATACTTCCTGTGTTAAGTGGCCTCGGGTCCTTCAGCCTCAGGGTTTGAGATCTAGCTGGATGCTCCCTTTCACTCATTCCCACTCCTTGTCTCCACCTGCATTCACCCATCTTCTTTCATCAGACAAAAAAGAGACTTTCTTATCCCTGCAATGTAATATTGTCTTTCTCATTTTGCAAGGTTTTCCCTAAAACCCAGGATTTACAGAATTCTGTGAATTAGGAGGAAGGAGGTAATGGTTTCTGTACATTTTCTCAGAAGCTGAATTTTTAAGGAATTTTTTAAACATAAAAATCGCCCCCCGCCCGCCCTTTTAAATTCA
>VWZN01008711.1:241569-255379 GCA_013396955.1 Regulus satrapa
AACAAAAACCAATTATGTCTACAGACTATAAAGGCTCTATATTCCATTTTACCAATATTTAGATGTGATATAGCATTAAACTTACAAATGGGATTTTTTTTTCATAAAGTATACATAATTAGCATTGCTTTATTTCAGTTACAACATCTGTTAGTTCAATTTTGCTGGTATTTTTTTGCTACTTTTAAGGCTGCAGAGTCAGAGGAGAGAACAATTAAATGATATAATGGGCTTAAATTCATAACCTGGGGTAATTTCATGAAGAGTAAGAAAAAGAAAAATGAAGGTTGAACATCGGGACAGGAGGTAAGAAAGTTTCATAAAATAGAATCCCTCAGGGTATCTCATCACTTGGGTGTCTTAAAGCTAGTCTGGAAAATTGACTTTAATGTCTATTCTAGGAAAGAACCCTTAGAGTTTGCACAGGGTGGGCTGCAAAAACCTCATCCCTTTGTTTTCTCGTTGTTTGCTGTGTTGTTCCCTGAAACATGACCATGCAAGTTCTTTCTGTTTGAAACATGGAAAATATCTGTCCTTTTCACAATCATCATTTCCACCCCCATCAAGCTGCCGTGAAGACACCAGGTCATGAGCAAGCTCCAGGGGTGGCCTAAAGCCAGCAAAGAGTGGAGAAATCCCTCCCTGTCTCCATCCTGGGTAGAAGATATTTCCCAACATTCTCCTGCTGGAGCCTGCTGACTTCCAGAATAATCAGAATGTGTCTGGAAAATATTTTAAACAAAACACTTTGTAATCACATCTCTGTCTTGGTCATAGCAAATGATACAACAACAGCTGTTTCCTCCCAACTAATTGCATTTAATGGTGCCTAGACTGGGATGCAGAGGCAGCTCCTTCACATGAAGATCTCAAAACTAATGGAGTGAACTATCGCAAGGTGTGATTAATTCTTCGGCAAATATTTTTCTCCATTAGGCTGCTAATTAGATTACTTTCTGAATTCTCAGCTAATAAAAATATTAATATTTGATATTTATCTACTGCCAGGCACTAACAGCTGACATGCTAAAGGCAGCTCTCCTGGAGCTGTATTTTATCTGGGTTTATGAGCTCGGAGCTTTGCTGCTGTCAGGGTGGGCTTCGTGCTGATTTCAGCACTGCACTCTCTAGTAGTCATAACACCTCCTATTAGTGCACCAAGGGGCCAGGAAAATCAGAGACCTGATTATGCTGGGTGTGCTCTTACACAGAATTATAGAGCTCTACCATAACTGCTCTAAAGCCAGGTGCCCAAAAAAAAAAAAAAAAAAAAAAAAAAAAAAAAAAANNAAAAAGAAGAAGAAAAAAAAAAAGAGAGAGAGAGAGAGAGAGAGAGAGAGAGAATGTGTGAAAGTCACCACTTAGCAGAGTAAATAAAGCAGCTGTGAAGGAAGGAATCAAAATATACAGAGCTCAGACAATGTCCTGTGTGCCAGACCAGTCCTCTGGGAGGAATTCTAACCCAGAAGTTTGCTCAGAGTTGTGTTTACAATAAGGTTCCTGACAGTATTTGGTGGTGGAAAATTGCCTGGGTGCAAATAAGAATGTGTAGGCAAAATCCAGGGGATCTGTGATCAATCCTAAACATCAGGATCTCCTTGGGGGTGCCCAAAGGGTGAAGTGCGTGGCAGAGGTGAGAGCTGATCCAGGTTCTTAAACCTGGTTTCCACAACAATACTAATAAATATTATTTATTATCAAGGAAAATTAAATAGAAGTAGGAAAATTAACAAATTGTGCTTGCTTCTGTTATTTGTAAAATGAGATGGCAAATTTCCTAAATTTTTAGAAGGTTAAAAACTTCTGCCTTTGATGTCTGACAGCTGCAATGACATACTTTTTGTCACATGTGTCCTAAGTTATGTCAATACAAAATTTTCACCAAATCCTTATTCCAATGGTGTCACAGCTGAGGAACCTGTGAGTCCATGGAGATGTCAGGAGAAAGCCCTGTCTTGTGTTTCAGGTTTGCTTTGGACTCATCTGTCCCACTGTCCCCTAATAGCTCTTCTCCTCAGTTTGTCACTTGTCCCATTCCTTACAACACCTTTCTATTTCCATGAGTTGGGTATTTGCACTTTAACTCTTGGAAAAGCTCCTGCAGGTATCATTGATGGCCTTGTTTTGTTTTGGTTTGGTTTGGTTTAAGGCAAATATTTAGATAGCACAAGGAATCCTCCAAGATCTTCTGTTAATGTTGCTAATGAACAGGCCAAAATGTGTTTGATCTCTCCCAAAATTCCTGGGAATGCCCTCAATGATCAGACCCACATCAGAGCTGAAGAGCAAAAGAGAAACTGAGGCAAATAGCAAAAGTGAAAAACTGGAAGTGCTGAGTGTTTTATTTTTAACACTGCCCTATTTGAGTTTATCTAGTAAATTTTGACCTTAAAAAATTGTTCACTGAATTGTCAGTAAAAGAAATTTTTTGGTGTTGCTTAGGAATTTCAGAAATAGTGTCAGCAGCTAATAAACACTGAATTATATGTACGGCTATCAAGCCCTTTATAAAATATATGTCAATTTTTATGAGAAAAATCTACTTTAGATAGAAACTTCTCCTGTCTAGAACTCTCTTAATCACATGGATCTCATTAAAACACAATTTTTTGGCTAATTTGTAGCTTGTGTATATCACCACAGCTTCATTTGCTATTTTTTTATTGATATTCTTCTATGGATAATCTGGGCTAGCTCTGAGTTCCCAACACAGTTGTACCACTTCAACAAAATACCCTGTTATATTTCATTATTCACATTGCTAGGCATGTTGAAGAGATGATAATTCATTAATAACTATTGTAACAGTACTAACTGATGTAACAGCACCAGCTGTATCTGAACATGGGTTTTGGGTTTTGGGTTTTTTTTGGCTTTTTTTTGTGCTTTTAATCTAGAAAGTAGAAAATCTGGGTAAGAATTTTCCTGTCATAAGGAGTGGGGATGGAAATATTTTCACAAAAATATTCTTTCACAAAGGTTTGCCACAAGTTTGATCTAAAGCAAAGTGCTGTAAGAACAAAGAAGAAAGACTAAGAACCTGATCAAGGTGGAAACCAGCCTTGGTGGTGGCAGTGGACCTGTGCAAATATACCCTGGGCAAAGAAAGGGCTCATTAGCTCTGAGAGAGGGAAAAGAGAAAAGATTTACTCATTTCAGCTCAAACCAAGGCTGGGAATGTGTGCAGGTTTTCCTAGGTCACCTGCTGGACCTGTGGGATGTGGTAAAGTGCTGCTTTGTGGGAAATATATAAANGAGATAGATAGATAGATAGATAGATAGATAGATAGATAGAATATTATTAAGTCCTAACATATTATGAGACATTTAAAATCAGACTGTCAAGCTGCAGAAATGGCAGAAAATTCAAGCTGAACCTCCCATCGTGGCTGGGAGTTAAATGCCATTCTTTAGGAGTTACTAGATAAGTGCAAATAATCCACAGCACATGTCAGTCTAGAATAATTAGGACGATGAAAGCTGATGTTGAGGTGGAACTAAAATCAGTTGTCAGGTGGCAGACAATGAAAATAGTTCCGAGGACAATTTAATTATAAACATTTGGATCAGAACAAGTGGGGTTGATTGATGGCTTCCCCAATTGACCCTGCTCAAAACCACCGGTAATTCCAGTGCGGTTTAAGAAATTGAGTCTGGCCTTGCTCTTGTGTCAAGATAAAATGGTATCACTAAATTTCAATGAAATTTGGAATCTCTCCTTGGATGAGAATTCTAACAACTATTTTGCTTTGAATCCAAGCAAAACATTGATAATGCCAACAAAATCAGACTATAATATCAAAATATAAAAATTCAAGATCTATCTCTTAGAGGAACACTCTTCACCTTTTATTCTCTCATGACATTTGTGCCAGGTGACACAATGTAGTGCCCACTGCCATGGGCCTGCCATCCTGTTATCTCTTACAAAACATGATAACCTTTATTCTGAGACAAAATTCATTAAAATGCACAGTTTAGCATTTTTAAACATCATTTTCTATATCAAATTGTTGTCTGTCTGTGACAATGAAAGGCTTTAGCATTGTGACAATGACTGAGTTAAAAATCCCCATATTTCAGTGTGCTAGACCGGCTGCATTGCTATGAAATAATTTTTTCCTTGATATTGAAGGTTGCTCATGCTCAGCTCCTGGATTATATCATAACCTGGTGTGTTGTGTCATTGTGTACACTGAATTTTAACATTTTTCATGTCACACTTACAGCTGATGACCCCACACAATCATTTGCAATGGTTCTGATGTTGAAGTTTAGTGACCTGCTGGTATTTGGGCCCTTGACCATTTCCTTCTATCCACAATAACCTCATTATGCCTCTCTTCAATAACTCTAGAGGAAGGTAAATCAAGGACCACATTACTTATATAGCAGCCTGCTTTCCGTGGAGTTTTGGAATTATTTGATTTTGCACAAAGCTATATCCTCTCTGCACGTATCCATAATTAATGACAGTCAATTGCTTCTGGTTTTGTTCATGCCAAGGTTACTTTGGACAGCACTTTGGTTTAGAAAGCTTCAGGAGAGTCCTGTAAACACCCTTGGGTCACTGATGACAAGATTGTTGTATAATTCTAATACATTATCTTCCAAGCTGTCCCTTGATGTCTCCACTATAGCCCAAACACTGTCTGCTTTGAGTGCCTCTATTTACAAATAGTCTCTGCTGTCCCAAAGTTTAAATACATTCTACATGTCTGGACTTAATTTATTTCCCTGAATGAAACTTTTCAATAAAAACTGCCCTTTTGGTGGCTCAAATACCAGCATATCCAAGGTCAGATGAAGTTTGATGTGAGAATTTCTGGATTATCCGCCAAAGCCAGCCTGAGCTCAGACATCACGGGGTGGGGGATCCCCATCCAGGGGAGATGCCAGAACTTGGCAGAGATGTTGGAAGAAGGGCTCAGAGGCCCTTCCTGCATGAGATTTGCAGCCGTCCTGGAAAAGGGAGAAGGGCACAAACACCCAGGAGGGTTTGGAGCAGTTTGAGAGCCGACCTTCATGCCCTGAACACCGCCACTGACCCAACTCCTGCTCCGTCACCCTGCTCAAGTGCTTTTCCCCAGCCCAAAAATGTGATATTTTCTTTAATGTTGCTGCTTGATTGGAGTAAAAGTTGGAATGACAGAAACCATGCCCTTTGTAGGGTGGGGCTGGAAAAATTGCATTAGGAATAAAATAATTTCAGGATAATTTCCTGAGTAAAGTGTTTTGTGCTGCCTTAAATAATTCCAAAGGGAGCTTATTAGGGCATTCTTTCTGCTTCTTAACACTAGGGATGGTTAAAAGCTGGAGTGGCTTATGGAAATTTTNAAGCGGGGGGGGGTTTTGGAAATTTTTTTTTTTTTTTTTTTTTTTTTTTTGCGAAGGAAAGCTTTCAAATATGATTAAATGAACATCTACCAATATTGCTTTCAGGACAGGTGACCCTGGCTTGTGTAAGTGAGGACTGAATAGATGTGTCACATCTTTTCTTCCTTTTATTTACTATTTGACAGTTAATTTTCATTTTTTATAATACCAACTTTGACACTTAAATCAATTCCTGTAGGTTGTGTTTTGAACCTTTTCAATAAGATGAAAAGTCAAATACACCTGATTTTCCCTGGATGTGCCATTAGTTTCTTGAAGTTGACTTGCAGGCTATTAGCTCAAGGGTACTTTTCCAATACAAAAAAAAAAAAAAAAAAGGAAATTTTCTAAATTTTTAGACTTTTAAAATGCAAGACAGAAAATATAGCCAGGGTTATAAGATTTTCAACAGGAAGAATTAGGAACTTGCTTATGTAACTAAAACAATATATATAAGAAAAATGTACCTAATGGTTGAAAGAGTCATTTGGTTAAAATATATTGGTGAAATACTGAGGTATTCACTATGACAGCTGCAAATGTCAATAGAATTTGCAGACATTGCTTTTTCCTGCGCAACCTGTCCCACAGAATCATAGAATCATTAAGGCTGGAAAAGACCTTCAAGGCGAGGTGCCACATCTACTGGTTTTGGGACATTTCCATGATGTGTGCATGAACCTTCACTGGCCAAAATCTTGCCACTGCTGTCCCCCATCATTGCCTGTTGAAACACTTCTGACACCTCTGTGGATTCTCAGGGAACTTTCACAAATACTGTTTATGAAGAACTTTGAGATATATTGTTTAAGTGTTAGCCGTTTGCCAAATGCCTTTGCCCAGTAACTCACAGCTGATGGCTCCGTGGATTGCATTTCTGGCTTAGTATCTTGTTTCCTTGGGCTGTGTGTGCCTTTGCATTCCAAATTATATGGAAATAAAGATGCACAAATTCAAAGGAACTCCGCACAATTTGAACTTGCTACTTTTCCGCCTGTGTGTTTCAGTTACTGAGCCTTAGATAATCATGAAAACAACACTAAGAATATTTTTTTCTTGTTGCTAAAGTGAAGGGAAAGGCTCATCCTTTGCCCAGTTTTCAGCAGAAGGATCCCTCTCAATATCAGGTTACTGCAGCACAGAGTTGGGTCTAAGTGGGGATGGCATGAACCCAGAGATATTCCCAAGAACCAGGATGTGTTGGGAATTGCATCTCCAGCACTTCCCCAGCGTTCTTTTCCTCAGCTCCAAATAAAAAACTGTTTTCCCTTTACGAAATCATGTTCTGCTTCCTCTGAGTTCTCTGTTCCTCAGTGCATCCCCACAAAAACAAAAAAGGACATGCCCAGTCCTCTGCCACTACTTCCAGCTGGAGTAAAAATTGTTCTTCTGCTGTTTAACCATCCACATACACACAGATTTTTCAGGGACAACAAAATTAAACATATATTTCTTAATTTTTATCTCTGGGTATGGGACTTGCTGATAATTTTTTTTTTTAATTGCATGCATAGTCATTTCTTTTCTGATTTCTTGATCAAATTTGTTCTTAGGGAAAAAAAAAAAAAAAAAAAAAAAAAAGGAAAACCTTTCACAAAGNTTTTTAGGGAAAAAAAAAAAAAAAAAAAAAAAAGGGAAGCCTATTTTGCCTATTGCTTTTCCAAAAACACTGAGATAAATCTACCTGTATTACTAATATAATACTTTGCCAGTTGCATTTAGTTATTTAATCAGAAAAAGGGTGATGCGATTTTTGGAGAAAAAGAAGTTCCAGCTGTGAAAAATGATGTCGACTTCTCTAATAACATTTATTAACATTTATTAATAACAAGGGTAAGGAGAAAATAATGAAAAGATTTTATATATATATACATATATATCGGCCGGCCAGGTGCCTCCTGACATTCTGCCAAAAGAACACCCCTTAACTTGTTACATATTCATACACCTTCATGCATCATTCAAAAAACCATCCCCCCTGCCCCAAGTGACATCAGTTTGTCTGCTTCTTTCAGCCATAGATTCTTCTCCCCAGGCTTTCTGTTTTTCTTCCCTGATAAGCTCTCTCAAGAATGCAAGAGAGCTTCACTATCTGTTCCAAAAACAAATTCTGTAAAAAAAATATATTTATAATACTTCTAAGTTTCTTTGTTAATAACAGAACTAAAAGAGATCATATTAATCTAACACTTCACATACTACTTTTCATTTTAACATTTGGAAAAAGCCAACTGTTTAATAGATATTTATAACACAACCAACAATTTTTAGGTTTCACTAAATGAAAAGTATTCACTTGTAAAAAATGAGTATTTGATAATCTCAAAGTTTTTAGAAGCCTGGAACAAGTGGAGAATTTCATTTCATAAGCAAACCTCCAGTTTTACTTTTGGCTCAGAAGGGTTTCAGATGCTTTGTTAAAGAAATCCAAAATTATTTCCCTCAATTTTTCAGAACTGGTAGCTAAATAAAAATCAGCTCATACTATTCCAAGGTTATTTGAGGATTTCTTTGTGTTACTCTTGTGCTTCCAGTTTCATTCTCCTGGCTTGAGTACCAGTTAATTATTTTCTCAAAAATCGAAGTAAACCTTAGCAACATGAAAGCAATAAAGAAATTCAATGGATTGCATTCACTCAACAGGGTAAAAATTTCTGAAGCCTGAAAAGTTCCTGCCCTGGAGAGTGAAAGGCCACTAATAACCCCTTGTCCTTGAGAGCAGCCCTGAAAAGAAAGAGGGAAAAGAACTACTTTGCTGAGAAGTGTGGTTTCATTTTCCAGCTCCTGTAGATTGTGCAGCAGACACATGCAAAAAATAAAACTGCTCCTGAACAAGTTAACAAGGTTGAGGAAGATAGCACATACCCTTCGTTATCATCCTGATGTGAGAGACTTCTAGTCCTCTTCTTCCTCAGGGCTAGGAGTGAGACTTGAAGTCCAATGAAAATGAAGATTCACTGGTGTGGTTGGAGTAAAGAAGGCAAAGAAAGAGCTGCTGTGGGTTTTGTCATCCCCCTGTCAAAATTTACATCCTTTGCTGTGAATACTGTAACATTCAACTAAAGTCTGGCCATGGGGGAGGGCTGGGGATTTTTCCCCATAAATTTAATGAGCTGAAGATTGTCTTTGTGATTCATTCCTAATGAAGGTCTTGCTTTGCTTGGCACCCAGCCTCGGATGAGGACTGGGAAATGACTTTGAATGAGCAGAAGTGACATCCTGCATTTCACTAACTTAGTGCACCCTCCTTGATCCCATGCCTTTTGTCATCTGGGGTCTCACCTTGAAGTCCTTAGTAAGGGAAATTTCTCTCTGATTTCAAAGCTAAGCAAAGTCTTTATGAATAAATCACCTGAGGTTTTGGTGTCACTGATCACAGATCCAAACTTCCAAACCAATGTGGATTCAGGAGTGTGCTACTAAGCTTTGCTGCTTGGCATCCCTAATTCCTGCTCCTGCTTGCTGTCTTCCCTAATTCTCTTTATCATCTCACTGCTTGCCTTCTCCAGATTCAGTAAACTGACAACCAGTTTAATCTCTGTATTTAAATTTTTAAACCATTGGTCCTACCCAGGATTTTCCTCTAATTATAAAAAATTACAGTCACATTGAAAGTTAAAGAGAAAATAAATTCATTTAAGGTGTATTTTCCTTCTGTCAAAGCAGCATCTTGCTGTTGCTGACATAAATGGTGTTTATTGTCTGACGTAGGAGGGAGATTCTTGCGGGTGTAATTGAGGGAGCCCAGGAAGTTTTCCCACTCAGAGCAGCTGAGGATGTTGTCCTCAATTTTTAAGCCATGTGAAACACTATTAGTGCTTGACGGAAATAACAAAGGCGATAATCAGATGTTGGGTTGTAGGCACGGATAGAAAAGTCCAATGATCTTTTATGAAAGCTTTGCTGAGATTTCTTCAGATGTATTAATAGCAAAAGCAAATCACTTCATTAGAAGTGTTATTGCAGCAACTATCGCACACCCTTCTTGAGCTGTTACAGTGCAATTGTTTGAAGGCAAAAGCAAAGAGCTGCAAATTAACCAACTTCAATTATTGTTTTTAAACTTCAAGACTTTCTTCTTTCTTCTCTGAGAAACAAAGCAAATTATAGTGAAGCTGACAGATCATCTTCCCTATACTCCAAAATCAAAGCTACTATCATTTGAAATATTTAGAAAATGCAAGTGATATGCAGACATTTTTTTAATGTTTCTCCCATCAACAGTTACTTTCAAATTTCCAACTTAGCAGATTTCTGTTTCCTCTCAATTAATTCTGGCTTTTCCCAAGAGATTAATCTTTATTCCTTTGAAACTGAGGATGGATGTCTGTGTGCCTGGCCTTGAGAAGAGCCCAGCATTAAAGTTCAGCCCCTGACTATGCCACAGATTATTACATGTGTATTAAACAAGTCTTCCCTTACTCAGCTCTGTATCTGTAAAAAAGGCTGCTGATAATTTTTCTTCCCCATGTTTTATCTCTTTCATCGAGTGCATGAGATTGGCTGTCAGGATATGTCCCATTAAGAAGCAGAGCACCCAGCACAAGAGAGCCTAAATTGCCATTCATACTTTCCAAAGCAGAAATATGAAGAGATTCAGCATTAGATTAATAAATGTAATGTGCCCCAAAATGAGGGAAATCATCTCCACCGTAAGCATCTTTATTTTTCTTGGAAAACTTTACAGACACATTCAGAGTAGCTGATGAGCAATAGAAGCAGTGCTAAAAGACCAATAAAATATATGAAAGTCAACACAGACAGATGCCAGCAGGTCACCTTAGATGGTTTTGTGTAAATTAAAAAGAAATATGAAACAATTTACAGCTGGCCCTTCTGCAAGACAGTTCTTTGGAAAATTGATTAGTAATCTCACAGGCTACCCTTTTCTTTGCCTTAGTATTTTACAGCTTGCACCATCCATCTGCCACCCAAGCATATAAGATCAGCAGCTACACAAATCAGTAGCTAGATAGGATCACAGTCTATTTGCTCATTTTAAAAAAGAAATTCAGAAACATTGGGAAATTTGGGGTTCTGGGGTGGTGCTAGATACCAGAACAGACCACACAAGGACTGAGGTGGTTTTCAAAGGTACAAAACCCTTGCACAGCAATGTCCCAAGGTCTGAAAACTCAATATGTTATAGAATCACTCAGTTCCAGTTGCAAGCAAAGTATAAAATAAACTCTCATAGAGGCAATTTTCACTGTGAAATGTGAGCGAGCACATGTAAACAGTGGTAGAAGTGCAGGCTTCGGTTTGTCTGAAATGAGATTCCTGAGGGCTCAATCCTGACCTTTTCTGTTTAAACAGATCCTATCCTGACCATATTTATAAATATATTCATGGCATATATATTCATACTGTTTATGTACTCAGAGAATGATCTTCCCGTCTCAGAGACAAATCATCTGGCAGTGTTATCATCCTTCCTCGCAGCCAGAAAAACCTGACCAAGCTGTCAGAGCACAGAAGTTAGCATTAGAAAAGGTTAATACCATTTTTATAAGTAAATGCTAATTAAAAACAACATATATCCACTGCGTGGTGTACTTAAACACTCTTAATTCTTTAGTGTGCAGAGTGCTGGACTTCTTGCCTTCAACCCTCTCCTGATCCTCCCCAAAATCTGCAGGAGATAGGGCTGAGCTGTGGCTGCATCTGACACGTTCTCAGCTAAGTCCTAATCTGAGCTTGTGCAGAACAACCTCCTGCAGCCTTCAATTACCACTGCAGAACTCTGAAATTGGATCAGTGAGGGCTCTCCTGACGAGGAGAACATGAGGTGATTTTTATTGTACACAGCCAGCTCTGGAGTGCAAGGTTAGGCTGGAATCAGCTTTAATACTTATTTTTAATTATAACTTTGCAGCAAGGAGTGGGGATCGATAAAGCAGCCTCTTTTATCTGAGATCCACAGGAGACAATGACCATCATTCCTCTAGGGAGCATTTCACTACCAAAAAAAATGGGGGAAAACCAGGTGGAAACCTGTGATTTCTCCTCTCAGAGAGGATGCAGTGCATTTTTTCACTGCCCTGGAAATTTGACTCATTTTTAAAGTAACACAAGTCCTATCACCATCTTTTATTTTCTGTCACAAGCAGAGTAGTTGAAGGAGTGACTTCAGAGCAGCCTCTCCTGCGTTTGCTTGAGGGGTGGCTGCAGCTGGGGCTGTACCTGCATTGGCCATTTGTCACATTCATTCCATGAAAATCCCTCGTGCCACCCTCAGGCTGCTGGAGAAACTCACCTGCACTCCATGTACACTTCTCTGAGCTGCTTTTTCTCATCCAACTGGACATTACCCACCCTATTGCCATGGGTTGATGGATTCAGCCACTTACAGGCTCTGGAAAGAGGTGGGCAGTAGAATCACCAAGTGGATGGGTGGTGGGAGATGCTGCTGCACCCTCTCCCAAGGAGTTTGAACACATGAGGCAGAAGAGCTGAGGAGGAGGAAGAAGATCACATGCAACAGAAAAGAAGAAAGAAGAACAGAGCTGCCTGATGACTTCTGCCAAGTGAGACCCCTTGGCAGGAGCTGTTGTCAAGACCTCTGGCCCATGGGACTCTGTGCCAGAGGCTTTTAACATGGGCTTAAGAACTGAGAGCTCTGTCTTCAACTGAATGCTTTCTATAATAAACAGCCTTATTGCAATCAGCCACTGCCTCTGCCTCTCTTAAGGTCCAGGACATTCAAACTTCAACACAAGATCCTGGGAATTAAATTGAAATTACTCAGCAATTATCCATTCTTCCCTAGGGAAGGTGAGGAAAATCCCTTTATGAGAACTCTTAAATGTTGTACTCATTGCAACCTGTAGTGCAAAGATCTGGGGGATACTGGCAGAGGTAACCCAGGGCCACAGGAGTGACACTGCACACCAAAACCGGGAAACACTCTTGGAGAATTGGAGCCCGCTATTTGTTCCAAATTATTAATCCTCTGATTTGCATTTTCAGGAACTGAATTAGTGGAATATACAAAGGGAAAACATTTCTTTGGATGTGTTTGGATGTGTGCAGGTGAAGAAAACACCAGAGTCATCTGTCCTGCTTTTCCCTCTCACCATGGTGTTTGTCCATTCTTACTGATGATTAATAATAAATATTAATGTACTGAAATGACTGTGAGCCAAACGCTGACTTTTCCCTTAGAGCTCTGCTTAATCTTGCGAGTTTAGAGGACTTTTATCAGGTGACACTACCTGAGAGTCAGATTTCCTCACCTTTCTCCTCATGGATTTCAGTTCCCCTTTCATTGTTTCCTCTTTGGGTGGCCTTTGCAGAACTTCTGGACTTCATGTCATTTTAAGCATAAAGCAGGGCTTGCCTGAGAAATATTTAATAAGAAATAGGCCTAAACAACAATTACAAATTTATCATAATATAATCAGCAGTTTCAAATGTGGAAAGATCTTCCAGAATGTATTTTAAAATTTTCTAATATTACCATTGTATCATAATTGAACTTCTATATTAATTTTTTGAAGGATTCCCAGGCATCTTATTCTTTCCTATATGCAAATTGTTCTAAATGCATAACACACTTTTTATTAAAAGATTGGGAGATTTTATCCTCCTAACTCAATTCCTGAGGTTCAACTTATCAACATTTTCACCTGCTTTTCTGGAGCAGGGAATTTTATGCTGTGGCCCACAGGGATGAGTGAAAGAGCCTACATAAGCAGGGATTTCTTCATTTCTGCCAGCAGCTCTGTTAGTTTTAAGATGGAAGTGACAGCTGGACATCAAGAATTCTTTGTTTCAGAGATTCAACTCTAAACTCTCTTTTGCCTCCTGCAATGGATTGTTGGAAAATCCATATTATAAAAACTCCATCTCTGATCAGATTGTTTCAGGAATAAGATGCCCAAAGGAGCAGATCCTTTGCCAGTAAACCAAGAACACTCACCACAGTGCAGGCATCTCCAGAAAAACTACTTCAGACTTATTTTGCCATCAATCTCTCTCAAAAAAAAACCCCATTAAAATTACTAATGTATAATTACAATTTCAGAATTCATACTTAAACTTTGATATTAGTCTCTAATTGGAATAAAAATCTTGATTAGGATTGCTAAAGAGAGACATATTTTCCCAAGAAAACAGAATTACTGCTACAATACTCAAGGTTTGTACTCAGGGTTTTTTTTATTTGTTTGTTTGGGTTTTTGTTTGGTTTTTTTTTTTGTTTTGTTTTGTTGGTTTTTTTTTTAATATTGAGCACTACTCATCGCATTTAGAAGTTTTTTTCCTTAGGCCAAGGTGATATTGGAAGATGCAGCTCAACAGCATAAGGAAAAAAAATATTTCTCTTTTTATTTTTTTTTTTCAGGGTTAAGCAGAGGGGGTTTTTTTTCCTTTTTTTTTTTTTTTTTTTTTTTTTTTTTTTTTTTTTTTTTTTTTTTTCCTGGTAAAAAAAAAA
>VWZN01008711.1:263075-299221 GCA_013396955.1 Regulus satrapa
TTTTTGTTT
The DNA here is from genome assembly GCA_013396955.1 of Regulus satrapa. NCBI lineage: Eukaryota > Metazoa > Chordata > Aves > Passeriformes > Regulidae > Regulus > Regulus satrapa. The sequence continues at coordinate 263,085 of VWZN01008711.1, forward strand.
GTTTTTTGTTTGTTTGTTTTGTTTTGTTTTGTTTTTTTTAATTTTATTTTTAAATTTTCCATTATGGGCAGCAATTTGCCAGTTGCTTTTTCTGCTTCTTGCAGCTGAGAAGGATCAGGTGCTGCAGGACGAGCATTTAGGCTTTATGCTGAAATATTTATTAGGACAAGGGGACACGCGCCACAGTGTTCTGGCTTCGTGTCACACTCGATTCACCTGTGCAGGTGCAACCTGTGGGCAAATGTTACACCCAAGGAACAAATCAGGCAAAGAACTGAGGGGCACTAATGCAAAGCTGTCCCTGCCAGCGGCAGACACAGCCTTCTGGACAGGCTGATTGACACTTTTTTGCTTTGTGATCTGCATTTTTAGCTCTGTTTCATGGGCTGCAGCACAGGAATGTCACTTCAGGTGTTGGAGGTGCTTATGTGATTTATGTGTATTTTCATGTAACGCTGGTGTTTCCGAGGAGCTTTTATATTTCATTTGTTGCCTTGCAAATTCATATGAATTAGGCAATTATATAAGTTACTATTTTGACCAGAGGGAGAAAGGAGCCTGATAGGACAGAGCAGTACAGAAAACCAGGGCTTAAAAGTGTCTTCAGACATATGAAGGTCTTAACCCTTTAAATGCTCTCATAACTTTTCCTGCAGTGACAGTGGCATCCACAGTTTCAATATAAAATACACTGGAAAAAGAAATTAAAGTGCTTCAAATCCTCCTTGCTTCCACTTGGCTCATTTTCAGGATTATTGAGAGAAAAAAGACATTATTCTGTCCAGTATTTTTTTTCCTTACAAAGCTGCTGCATTGTGGGGCTTGTAGAAGAGCTCACTTGACAGTGCAGCAGGCAGAGCCAAAATCGGACTTTATTAAGATGAAATCATTGTCTGTAGGCAAAGCAAAGCCATGTGATATCTCCATCAGCAGGGCTTTCATATGCAGCTACTCAAAACCCTGGAATAAATGGAGTTGATTGAGGTGAGCCGGAGGCAATTCAGCCACTAGAGCCAAGCAAGGAGAGGATCAGAGAATGGAGCTCCCTCATTAGAAGGGAGCTCCTCTGAGCTCAGACTCAGCTGCTGGGGGGGAATGAGGAGATCCAAAACTGAAAGGCACTTCCTGAGCAGTCACAGTGTCCACAGGTCCAGCTTCCAGATGGAATGTCTCTGCCTTGAGAGCTGCAAACAGCTGAGGGACAGTCAAACAATCCCAAGAGCTCTCAGTGAGGGACAGTGTCTCCAGGAGGTGACTGGCAGCTCAGCAGAGCAGATGAGACACTGTAAAAATAAAAATGGAGACAAAGAAGGACGCAGGGAAAACAGCTCGTCATTATTCTCTTGTGAAATATCTCTGCTCGAGTTCCAATTAGCCAGGAGAGGAGCAGATTTTCATTTCCTTTCAGACCTCCAGGCTGGGGGACAGAGCTGGGCCAATGTCCCAAGACACCTGGCAAAGAATATGAGAAAGGGAAAGAGCATCTCTGTGGCACACCTGAAGTCCTGCAGATTAACCTCTCTGTGCCTCCCAGCACCTCCATACAAAGATCATGGAATTATGGAATATCCTGAGTTGGAAAAGCCTCACAAGGATCATCCAGTGCAGCTCCTGTACAGATCCCCCAACAATCCCTCCCTGGCAGCGCTGTCCCAAAGCTCCTGGAGCTCTGGCAGCCTCGGGGCCATGCCTATTCCCTGGGGAGCCTCGTCAGTGCTCAGCACCCACTGGGGAAGAGCCTTTTCTTGGTGAAAGGAAAAAGCACCTCCTGGGGAGAATCTTGGTGAATGGAAATGCTTTGCCAGTGAAACAACTTTTAGAGGTTACTCTTCTGAGAGAGGTAAAGGCACTGGTGGCCCTCACACAGCATGTGCTGAATTCCTGGTAACTTGTCCATGGGCTTCAGAACTCCAGCTTTGGGCCCCCAAAAATGTCCAAAGCCAATCATAAAAACTCCAAACTATTCCTAATACACCTAGTTCTGGGACAAGGTCTTTGGATGAATGCAACCAGCAAAGCAGCACTTTATAATATTTACTGCTGATGAGAATGAATTGACTGTCAGGCCTCCTCTCCACTAATCCTTCCCATCCCAATCCAATATAATCCAGTCTAACAGCTTCTTTTCTGGACACATGAAGCCATTTTTAGCTGTGGTTATCTTCACATTACCAGATAATATTGCCTGAGCCCCTCTTTTCTTCCCATAGCCAAGATTTTGTCACTAAATGGAGAGAGTTTGAATGCAATGTGTGATTTCCAGTCTCCCTTGTGTACCCTGTCTGGGAGAGTTTCCAAGGTGCAGCAATTCTGGGATTTACCATGTCCAGTGACAAAAAGAATCCACATCCAGAAATCAGGCATTTCCAGGGTCTCTCTGCTGAGGTGGTGACTGCATGTGCCAAAGTTTGTGTGTGGAGCCACATATCCCATCGTGATAAAATAATTAAAACAAAAAAAATGGAGGAAATCAAGTATTTAAAGATTTTTCTAATGGAAGAAGTCATTGAACAGAAACTGATGGTGACAATAAATTCCAATCCAGGGATGGAAATGTGTGGAAAACACCAGAAAAAACTGCAAAACCAGGGTTAAAGAAATTCCATTTTTAATTGCTATGAAAGATGGAGGCCAAATGATATAAATATAAGATGACAGGACAATAAACAACAGAATGAGAACCATGAAGTAATGAGACCAAATATCCTGGCCAACATCATTGCAAAATGTTTTAGATTGATAACCAGGATATTTTTAGTATCACAGCTACGGGTGATCATTTGCAACCTATGATTTTTTTGATTGGATTGATGGAGACACTCTAAAAGAATTTTTGGTATTTTATGCGCTTTTAGAGAATTGAAAAAGCAGTTTATGGATTAGTTTGAAATAAAAAAACTTATGGTAGATGAGTTCAGCTGCTCATCAGCTCCATGCACTCAATTATAATGCACACAGTGAGTTGTATTTTATAATTTCACTAATACATCAGAATTGGTTGATTTCCTTTTATTTTCAGTGCTAACATTGAGCTTTTATTGGGTTATTGCAAAAATCAAAGCACCCAAACCCCACTATGTGTATGAAGTGATTTTATCCTCGATGAAGATTTTAACATTGATTGGAAAAACTACATTTATTCTTTAGCACTAAATGCTTTTTTAAAGTCTAATAAAAAAAAGTATGTCACTGAAAACTGCATTATCTAATCCATATATTGGGTAGAGAACATCTGTGCATGTTTTCAACCAGAAAAAAAGTTTGTTTTTCCTTATTTTCTAATATTTCCATTAAAACTGTGCAGGGGATTGAGAGGAGCCTCACGTGACTGGGATTTAGGTGTTGCAATTTGGAAATGAGCTATTTTTATGATGAGGGATAAGAATAAAAAGCAGGTTTGTAGGGGAGGAAAGGAGAAGTCTTTGCAAATTATTGTGTCACGCAGGTAGAAATCTTGCAAGGAACATTGCTGTGCTGCTAATGATATTTTTGGGGAGCTGAAAAGGAAAGGAACAGGAGGTGATTTGCCCCAAATGAGAATATTTTAGAATAGGTGCTGGTATAACAATGGACAGAAAAACAGATTGATCAGGGAACAAGAAGATAATGGGCAAAAATTACCCTATGGTGATCCAGCTGGGGCAACTGATACCCTCAGGGAGCTGGTATTCAAGATTTTTTGAGTTCTGCATCAATTTGTGTGTCAAAAGTTGTAATTTCCCTAGGAAAGGACTGACAGTTTCTATGACTAAGCTCACTTGATTTTGATTTTCTCCACTGACCCTCTTCAGCCATTAGCCTTTTGTATTAACTTCTCATCAGTGAGGACTTTTTACTTAATTAGATGAAATACTTTAAAAAAAAACCAAACAAACAAAACAAAACAAGCATGTTCCTCAATTTTGCCATGTCAGGATTANAACTTTTCATCAGTGAGGACTTTTTCCTTAATTAGACCAAATACTTAAAAAAAATAAATAAATAAATAAAAAATAAAATAATAAAAAAAAACCAAGCATGTTCCTCAATTTTTCCATGTCAGGATTAGAGTTCTGGCTTTAAAAATCAAATTTTGTTCCGCAAATATTTCTGAGAAGGTGAATCTGTTTAATAACTTTTTGACCCATTCTGGAGTAAGATCTCCAATAGCAGAGACCTTCCAAAGAAGAAGCTTGGCTAAACTTGTTTTTTTNCCAACCTGATCTTGAATATTTTCAGGGGTGAGGTATCTACTACATCTTTGGGCAGCCTGTGGCCCAGTTTTACCACCCTCACCTTTCTTTAATCTAATCTGGATCTAGCCTCTTCTAGTTTAAAATCATCACCTCTTCTCTATCACAATAGGTCCTACAAGTATCGTCAGCAGAAGCTTAGAGGATGGCTCACTGTTTAAAAAAAATTGTAATGAAATCTAAATTCTATTAGTCCAGACTATAGTGATTGCTATTTTTTGGCTAATTCTGCTTTATACCTCTGCAAGTTTAATCTCTTTACAAAGCAGAGAGAAGCCATGTGACTCTTCAGATGCTGATAATCTATTTATTTATCACCTTGATGTAGGACCTTGAAAACCAGAGCCTCTGATAAATTTCTCACTCACAGTGGTAAGGCTAATGGTGGTTAATGTTTTCTCCTCCAGCTGCACATGTGCTGGTCTTGAGAGGTTACTAAATGATTTTTCAGGAAACACTGAATGATTTTTCAGGAAACTGCAATATCCTTTACAGTTGTCATGCTCATACATAAGGATAAAATGGCTAATCCAGCCTTTGCCAATTCAGCTGTCTGGAAGGGGGAAGAGGATCAGCAGTGACCCAAAAGGAGAAATTAAATAAGAATTGGTCATTTTGGATAGAGCACCCTTTAGGAGAGTTTGGCTGCCCAAGGGTTTGCCTGCACTGAGCTGGCTTTGAAGGGAAAGTCTGACTGGTGGAACACAATTATCAGCTGAGAGCTGAGAGGATTCAGTGCCCCAAGTGTGTTTGATAGCATCCACCAGGGGATATGGGCATGGCACCAGCAGTGGGTGATCTTAACCTTGCAGAGCACACTAATTAGCTTTCCCTCTCCCTGTTGTCTCAGGCAAACAAATTGCTAGCATAATTTTCTGAGATCATGGAAAGATCCCTGCAAATAGAACATCTGCTTTTGATTAAACACATGCAGAGATATTTCAGGAGATAGCCATTAATCAAACTTAAACTTAGTTTTACCTCTTTTTAGTTAGTCTGTTGTTAAATATATTTACTTTTTTTTTTTTTTTTTTTTTTTTTTTTTTTTTTTTTTTTTTTCTTTTCCCTATTTATCAGTGGTTAAAGAGGTACAGGGCTACAGTGTGGCTGGGGAAGGACCCAAAAACATTGAAGATGTTATTTTCCCATACATTTCCCTCACTTATAAAATTCATTTTGGTTTAATTTTCGAAATGGGTGAGCAGCTATTTGAGATAACACAGCCAGGGCTGAGTGCCTCAAAACCCAGCATTTCCAGAGGTCCACCACTGCCAGATTTATTAAGCTCAAAGCTGAGGAAAGAATGATTTGCTGCCCAGAGTCTATGGCAAAGCTTATTTGGGAGCCTTGGGAGGAGTCATACGAGGGAAGAGCTGAAGGAAAATTTTCTGTCTCCAGCTTGTCTGAGTTTTGGCAGAATTAGCTGAGGAGACAAAGCTGACAATGCTTTAGGTATGAAAGTGGTAGGATGACCTAAAATGTAGGGTCAAAATGTGCTAATTAGGTAACAATTAATGTTGAGTGACCTCTAGTGGTGCTTCCCACAGTTTATCCTCAAACAGGGATCCCTGACCGGACCTGGAGTTTGGGATCTATATTTAAGAGTCCTCCCCAACCAATAGGATCATCAGTCTGTAAAAAATGGGGTTTGTTTTTCTGAGAAAACTTCTGCTAAATTGAAAAAGAAAACCAAAATGTCTTTTATAAATTGCTTTGTGCTAAAATCCTTTATTGTCACACCAGAAAGAGCTGCAAACTGGAATCCACCCCTCGACACTAGTTTTGATAAAAAAATTATTTTTTATTACCCCAACATTTGAGAAGACTCCAGATGTCAGAGGGTCAACTGTGAATGCTTTGTGGTGATTCCATTTTCCATTTTCCACATCCCATGAGAAGGCAGGAGCATAATTTATTTGCTAAGTGGCTGTCACACACACCGAGATCTCTGCATACACCCGTGGCTCTGTTTCTGTCCTGAGCCCGTCTCCCAGCATTCCCACACACCTGGGATTCACCCACTGGCACCTGGGCCATCAAACCTCTCATTCCTAAAATACACCTGGTCCCCAGGGATGTGCCAAGGGATCTCCTGGAGGTGAGCTCTTCTGATTAGACCTGAGATCAGGTCCCTCACTACTTATGATTAAAAAAAAAAAAAAAAAACAACCAAAAAAAAACCCCAAAAAACCAAAACAAAACAAAACCCATCCCGTTAGGTTGCTCCTAAATGGGGCAGAATGAACCCAAATGTCTGGGCCAACAGGGTCAAGTCTCACCCTCCATGCAAGATGCTCACATGCATATTATTTCCTAAATATCTCAGAGTGATGCTGGGAGAGGCTGCAGCCAGCCAGGCTGATGCCAAGAACAACCTTGGAATTCCACGGGCATCTGGAGCTTATTCTGGTGAAAAGAAGGCTCAGGGAAGACCTTATTGCTCTCAGCCAGACAGGAGGTTGTAGCCAGGTGGGGATCAGGCTTTTGTCCCAGGGAATAAGCAACAGGACAAGGGGAAATGGCCTCAAGTTACACCAGAAAAGTTCAGGTGCATATTAGGAAAAAAAAATATTCCCTGCAAGAGTTGTTAAGCATTGGAACAGGCTCCTCATTCAACAGGCTGTGTTGAAGTGGTGGAGTCACCATCCCTGGAAGGGATCTGAAAACAAGTAGATATGGCATTTAATTTTTTTTTAGTGGGTATGATGATATTTGGTCAATGGTTGGATTTGATGATCTTGGAGATCTTTTCCAACCTTAAGGATTCTTTGGGATCACCTGGAATAGCCTTACAGCAGCTTCCCCAGAGACAAATGTGCTCCCCAAAGAGAAATAGACAGATAATCAATCACAGGGAGGTGAAAGGATTTGTTCAGGATAACTCTGTGCAGTGATGGGGATGGTGGGAGTGATCCAGTGTGGCAGCACCTACTTACAATGTCCCATTAAATGTGGTAAATATGATTTTCTTTCAAATGTTCCAAAACACCACTCAGGTAATAAATTAATCTCCTTAATTTTTCCTAAATCCTTACCACAGGGTGAATTCTGAAGTGCACCCTGAGCAGAAATACTCAACGTTTGTTCTGGATGAGTGAGGGGCAATAAAACACCACACGAGGGCCTCGGGCCTGGGAAGCAGCAGGCGAGGGATCCAAGACTGTAAAGATTTACTGTGCTCACAGTTCCAGTCCCACCACCCCGTGAAAAGCCCCACTAAAATATATGAGTTAGTTCTGCTGAGCAGAGCTGCAGTTTTTAAATTTGCACAGGTACTGCCTTCCAAACATGTAAATAAAACCTCAGATGCCTCCCTCAGAAGGCAGCAGGTCTCATGGGGACACAGGGCCTGTCCTGTAGGTGGTCATTATCATAACATGGAAAAAGTTCCTTTTTATTTGCATTTCTTCAACACAGCAGCTGTTGATGAAGATTTTCAGTGCAATCTCAGCTGACTGAAAGATGTCAGTCCGAAGACACTGGTGGGATATATGACATAATTATTTTGCCTAATGGAAAAAGCATTCATTTCAATGGCAGACCTAAATTATTGCTGCCTTAAAGGCAAATGCTTTTGTATATTAGGGATTTGAAAACTGGGTGATTAGTAGAGTAAATCTTGAGTAGGAAGGGCCAGAAATGCCTGTGTTTAGTCTATTACTTAATTCAGCACTGAACAACTTGCAAGAATCGAATCCTCTCTATATTTATTTCTTTTTCCCACATGCCCTGCTCAATTTATGGGCTGAATTTATTTATTTCTTTCTTAATAAATATTCTTTTAGCTCTTTAATTTCATGAATAACAGAGATACCAACAGAACTTTATAAGCAATGCAGGAGGTATTACTAAAAATCAAAAAACTGATAATTTTAGTCATCTTGAGGTGAAATTATTTCTATAATTAAACCTAACTCCAAGGCAAAAGATCACTGTAATTTCTTTAAAAATATGCTTTTTAATTCTCAATTATTTTCTAATAGTCTTGTTTGGGTATAATAATAATAATAATAATAATAATAATAATAATAATAATAATAATAATCTCATTTGGCCCTTGGAAAAAGTTGTGATCCTTTCAAAACACACAAAAGATAGAAAATGTCTCTGTAGCCTTACAGCAATATAAAAGCAAGTAATTTGATCTATTTCTCTAGAATTTTGCTGCTCTGAAAAGACTTTTAAATCTATTTTCTTTTCAGTCAATGGTGAACTTTGGTGTGACACATGTGAGTTTGCACTTAATCCATTTTGTGGTGACCTGCTCCTTTATTGCTCTCTGTTCCAGTGTGGGAGAAAGATGGTTAAACACCATCAGGAGCTGATGGAAATGCCTCAAATGAAATTTCATTCTTCACAGCAAGGCAGGGCAGCTCTGAGAGCCAAATTTGTCTCTTGTCAAAGGAGAGAGAGCTGCTCTTTGGAGGCACTGACTGTAGGCACAAGGAAACTTAGGCAAGGGTTTCACCTTAAATACATAATCTGAATCTCTTGGTTTCACTTGGGTGATGATTTAAGTTTGCAATTGTGTGGCAGCCAATCCTCAGGTTTGTATTAGGATCCAAAATGAGAGCTTTCCCTTAGAAGAAATTCAGCTTTGCAGCTGAACCTCCTTCTTAGGTTAGCACTGTCTTCTCAGTCTTGTGGGGTTTGATGGTTATTTTTCAACTCATCAGAAAAACAGCACTGAAAAATGGACTTTAAAAAAATAAGCTCATAGATAAAAAGCCATTTATGAGACTTTCCAGATATATGAAAAGAGTGGAAGACTTCAAAACCTTCTTATTATGAACAGTACTTTATGCAACTGCTGTCAAAAATACATCTATGCAAAGGAATTTTTACTGGTAAGTAAAAATACAGTTTAAAGATTTGTGCTGCAGTGGCAGTGCTCAATCTTGGGTTTTCCAAAGGCAGCAAGATGGATTCTGAAATCCTTATAAAGCCTCTGCAAAACATCATGTGCCTATCACAAATTCCTGCCTAGAACAATTTAAGTTGCAAATAAGGAACCAGCCCAGAAATTCTGCATTTTTGGCTCGCTTTAAATGACTGTCCTTGTTGTTATGGTAATTCTAAGAAAAAGGCTCTCAGAAATCAACTTCTTGTTTGTGTACAATTCCCCAAACTGAGAAAGAAGCTGCTGGCTGTTGGGTAGATGGAGAAACTGCCACAGGTGAAGGTGTTGAGCTCAATTTAAGCCTATCAAATGTGGCAACATTTAAAAATTAATAATCTTGGCCACACCATGTTCACAGGCTGGGAGGGAGTGAAGATGTTAAATGCATGGCTTGGATCATCCCAAAGGTTGTCACACAGCATTTGTCTCAGAAAATGGGATGCGCAAATCCCAGGAAGAGCAGGTGCTGGAACCCTGAACACAAGAGTATTTCAGGCTTTCTGTGCTGCCAGGCACTGACCCCAGGAGAACACTGCATTGACCTGAGGCCATGGAGAAGGCTCCAAAGTTGAGTGATGGGACTGGGATTATGGACTTGTAGAGTTTGGATAGAAGTGTGTGATATCCAGTGTGAGGGTGAAAAACTCAAAGTTTAAGGTTTGGGATACAGTAATATATATATAAAACAAGATGGAGGTTTTAGAGCACTGAGTCCTTGCTCTTCATCATCTTCTTCTTCGTGTATTTGGGTAACATAGTGTGATCTGGTGCAAAAATCCACGTTGTGGACCGCAGCCATCTAGTTATAGGGTTAAAATAAAAAATAATCTAGCTGGCAATTATTCACTGGTTAATTTATCCTTAAAAGACCTTGAAGTTAGAAGCTATCATTGCCATTTTTACCTTGCTAGCTTGAAGTGCTGAGAACTCACTCCCTCATGAGACTGTAACATTGAAAAGAAATAATAAACATCTAAAGTCTGAACAAGAAATACTGTCTCTCGTTCATCAATCCTGACCCTGAAAGAAGCTAAAATTCCCTCTAGGCAGGAACCACTGGAGGTTCTTGGTACCTTCACTGCTTTAGCTATAAAATTACAAATATCAGACAATACTTGGAGCCAGGTTGAGAAGCAGCACAATAATGCCTATGGGAGGAGTGAAAGTTGGATTTACCAATCCAAAAACTGTGTTGAAGGAAAAAGTGGCAAGAATATTTCCAGTTGTTAGAGGTATAATTGTGCAGAACACAGGCAAAGGCACCGTGGAAAAGCAATAACAGGCATTGGCAGAGTGGGACTGATTGTACATGTGGAAGTCAGGGCAGGTGCTGCACTCTGTGTGCCCAATAAAATCCCCAAACCACAGGATTTACCTCGGAAACTGGCAGAGGGAATAGACTTTTCCAAACTGTGCTTGTCCAAAGCCTGGCAGCACTGTAGGAATCAGAATTTTAAAAACACACTAATTCTGACTGAACTCCCACATTTGTGCCTATTGAAGAAGGAAAGATTACCCTGGGGGGAGCCAGTTACCTGCAGGATTTCAAAGACAAATGGATTGAATCCTGCAGAGAATAAACAGCATTTTCTGTTTTTTGGATGACATACTAATACCTGGGAGGAATTCAGATGAGTATTTACAAAACCTTGAGGAAATTCCAATATGTTATGAAGCTATGCTTTAAAGTGAGCAAAAATAAGATTTTAGGATCCACCTTGGGCAGCACAAGAGCCCAGCCGGGGCTCCACCCAAGATGGGCCCTGAGTCAGGAGTTTTCACACTTTTATAAGTTCTGGTCCATTTCCATCTTGGGTTAATTATGCAATTCCAGCTCCAGGTGATGCAGTCCCACCCTCCCAGGTTGCTCTCCTCACTTCGCTGCTGTTTGCACTTTTTGGGCCCGGAGCTGCAGCGGTGTCCTTGGTTCTGGGGCTGGGAAAGGATTGCTGTGTGTGACTGTGAGGAGAACTTGCTGGCACTTTCAATGAAGCTCAGAGTCACAGACCAATGCAGTGCAGAGTCTGGAAAATATGAAAGCTAAAACTGAAGGCATCAGGGGGAGCACATGGTGTGATTCTGCCTTGCCCCTTCTAAGTGAGAGTCCCTTTGGTTATGTCTGCTCCCTCCCCAGCTCAAGAGAAATGGGGTCCTGCATATTTGAGTACAAACTTGTGTCCTGTGCTCAGTAACATGGAGGAAAAGAAAACATTATTGTCCTTCGTTAATTGCTTCTTTGTGACAGGCACACTTCAAAGGCACTTTAGTCTCAAGTGCATCTTAGCAGAGAAAAACCCATATTACTGATTTTAACCCCCACTATTTCCAGCCATGCAGATGAATGAATTCCACATAATAGAATCTCCACATGTGGACGTGGAATGTGAAATTGGTTTGGGGTTTGGTTTGGGTTGGGGTTTTTTTTGTTTGTTTTGGTGGGGTTTTTTTTGTTTTGTTTTTTTTTTTTTTTTAAAGTACAGTTTTAATGAGGTGTTTAGTTTAGCACATTTGGCTCCTCCAAATTACCTCAGGGGGATTCATATGTTAACGAACTCCACAGCTGTTGTTTGTGAAACCAGCCTAGCACAAGCAGAGCATGTTGTGCAAAGATTTAAATGCTCTGTTGGAGAGGTCACTGCACTCCCTTGTCTGCTGTCAGTTATTAATAATGAGCCTACTACTTAATTTTAAACACTGACTTAATTTTTTTTCAGCATTGAATAGATTCCATCCAGGTGGGTTTGGTTTGGGATTAAATGCCTGGGTTGACAGAGGGAAGCTACAATCAAAGGATGACCTGATTTTATGCAATTGATGAAACAGTTCGGGGTGGGGATGACTGGTGATGATGTTTCAGGCTTTCGAGGTGGCCTGAAGAGGCTGCATTGAGCAGAGAGAATGTTTGCAATGATAATTGTTTTATAAACATGCCCGATATGCTTCAAAAGCTTTAATTCTAGATTTCTTAAATTAGGCTGGCTTTGCTCCTGGCAAGCAATAAACTGTTTTCATTTTAGATGTCACTTTACATTTAAGGAAATTAATAACTGGGAAAGAAAAAAATCCCGTTTGCTAAGTAAGGGCAGACAATCCGTTTATTTCAAGTATCCAATTAAAATCCACAGCCGTTCTCATTGAACAAACCCTGGGTTTGTAAGGGCCAGAATGACAGAATTTATATGCTAGAAGAGTAATCCCAGTTCTTACCATCTCATCAGAAGCAAGATGTGCTATGGTGTTCCTGGAGCCCACCTGGCCACATCCCAGCATTGGAAAATCCAGCGGGCAGCAGTTTTATCCAGAAGGCTTGGGTTTGGGACTGCTGCTTCCCAGCTTGCTCCCACATAGCACATTCCATGGCATTCTGGCTCATAGATAATTTCATCATTTCAATATTTGGGTTTGATTTCCTCCATGTGTGTTATTACTGAAAATAATGAATGATTTAATAATGAATCATTAACATCAGAGCAGCCTCTGCTGGCTGGTGGAGACAGAGTTCTGAGGCACATCCCCACAGGGGATTTCATTTGCATGGACCAGACTTTATTCCCTCCCTCAAAGGTATCAGCATTTAAGTACAAGGAATTATATTTTGCCTGGAATTTAGGTAGAATATAAAATAGATGTCCAATGGGAGCATTGCCAAATTTGAGCACTTGGTATTGGATGAGATCAGGGCTCCTGTCAAACAAATGCAAATGTGGTGTGACTTTCTTGCACACAAAGCAAGAATTTCATCTGAGCCTCCATGACATGGCTCTGAAAACATAATTAAGCTCCGACAGCAGAATAAAACCTTTGCCTTCCTCAAGACAGAGAGGTTACTAATTATTGTAAAGTGGTTTTGTTGGTAAGTCAAGTTTTTTGAAAGATTTGGCATTGTTAGAAGAGCCCTTCTAGAAAGATAATAATCCATGTCAAGTGAAAATACAGTAATGCTTTCCCAAATCCTTATGTTGCTATTTTGCAGAGGGAAAACTGAGGCAAGTTTCCTTCCCGAGAGCCTGTTATCCCAAGTTAATTAGCTTGGGAACAACGTGACATCAGTGCAAGCTCCCACTGGTTCAGTGTTAATTCTTAGGATTATGGAATATTTTCCATCTGATGCCACCTGAGAGGCATGATTGGGATGACATTTAATGTCACCTACAGTGGCTGCTCAGCAAATGGTCCTCTGTCCTCAAGGCAGGGGGAAAAATCAGCCCTCTATTTAACACAGGCCATTGAAAACCAGCCATGCACAGGCTTCTCATTTAAGCAGATGAGCTGTATGCAAACAGATAAACTGGATTGCTGATATTGTATTCACCCTCTCTCATTCTCAAGCCCCATTTCCAAATTTCCATTGAATGGAGATAGATGGAAAGGGGAGAGAATTATGCATGATTTTTATTGCTAACTCTGAATAATGGAAGTACAGCAAATGCAGCATGTGGGCCATTCTTCGGACACTGTGAACATTCAGTTCAAAAATATTTGTAACACAGTGAGTAAGAGGCTGTTCCTTTGCTCAGCATGGAATTAGAATGACTGCCAGTAGGGAATGAAGTCACCTTCCATTTCAGGATCTTTCAGTGAAAAAGGACGAGTTTTCCTGTGGATCTGGATTTGTCATGTGTGTTCCTGAGGAAACATCAAGAAACTGAATATTTCAGGAAGGTGGAAGGCTTGGAAATACATTTACACCAAACATTTCAAGAAGGCGGAAAGTTTAGAAGTATACTTTTACACCCTCTTCTCCTTCATTCAGTGCATTCCAACCCAAATCTTCTCCAGAACACAGGACTTGTTCTCAGAAAAAAAGGCAGATTTTGCTGTATCCCAGGACATGTCAATATTTCCAAAGGGAGTTAGGACTGGGAATGGGTCAGCAGAAAACACAGCACCCCAATGTTTCACCTTGTTCATTTATGGATTCCACAAAATATATATTAAAAGAGGTTGGAAGTTCAGGAGAGCATGGACGGATGGCTGGCTGGCTGGAAAGATGGATGGATGGATGGATGGATGGATGGATGGATGGATGGATGGATGGATGGATGGATGGATGGATGGATGGATGGATGGATGGACACATAGACAGACGGCAGCTACTTGAGGTTCACCGATACTCCTAGAAGTAAGAAACCCTAACCAATACTTAAGTAACAAAATTAGATGTTATTTTAATGAGTAATTCCAAATTTCTATATATTTCTCAGGTATTTCTAATAACAAAAAAAATAACAAAAATCTAATGACATCTGAAGATGTAGCAGACCCTGTGGAAAGCAACTTTGTCAAGTCTTTTGGAAAGGAAGACAAATAGTAATGAAGGTGCAGACTCGCCTCACTTGTGTCCATTTTGAAGAGCAGCAAGACACACAGATATCAACCCACTTATATAATTCCTATTTATATAACCTTGTTAGACCCCTTTAAATACTTCCTAACACATCGCCACTGATGCAGTGCCATTTCTGATAAAAGCCCAACTCTTTTCCTGTATCAAAATGCAGTAATTCAATGACATGGCTCTTCCTCTTTATGAGCTCTGAAAATATCTCATTAAGAGTTTCACAAATTACCACCATAACTTTTGCTGACACACTTCTTCATCCTCAGCTCCAAATAAATCCAGTTGACAACTTCAACGGAACAAAGCAGGGCTTTCCCAGGCTGTGATTCAGCACTCAAACACCTCGGTGTCACCTCAAGCTCGGAGGTTTGACGGAGCCAAGGTGTGAGGTGCCACTTGAGACAAGCTGGGATGGGAGCCTGTGGGAAGCGCGGGGATGTTTTTCCTCCCCTACTCTCGGATCTACAGTTTCAGCACTCTTCACCATCTGGTTGAACACTTCAGAGAAGAAAACAGTTCTGCAATATCTAATTTTGCCATGTTTTTGGAACATCATTATAATGATCTTTGTGTCATTTAAGTGTGATTACTCGTCCTCCAAGGCTTTTCCTGTTTACACTTAAATAGTACTGGAGCATGGCCAGATACGCTTAAAATGAAATGGTACAAAATACTACATTTTTATCAAAAAGCTTAAAAGCAACATTTACAATTAGGGGACACAGCCTGTACTTTGCATTCTGGTAGGTTTTCTGTTTTGATCTCATTGTAGTAGTAGATAAATAAAATTAATTAAGCAAGTGTAATTGCCAGTTAAATTTTACAAAATCCTGAAGAAATGGAAGGCCTAATTCAAAGTGGCAGTAATGGTGTAAATAATTAAATCAAATTGTTTTCATTTTCATGCTGCATATTGTTTCCTTCAGCATGTAATGGTACAAGGCAAAGTGTACGCAGTGCTCAAACTAGACAAATAATAGATAAATTTATTCATAAATACTTTGTGTATTGTAATTAGAAGTTTACTGCTGCAGTGTCTATAGCACCAGTCTATTTTTTCCTTCAGTTTCTGTAAATATTTGCCTGGGTGAATTTGTGCTTTGAGTAGAGAGAAGGAGAATACACCACAAAAAGTGTTGCAAAATCAACTTTGCTTCTTGGTTTGAGTGGCATCCAGGGTCCCAGCAGCATGCAAGGTCTGTATCCTCAGCATGGCCCAGGTGGTCCTCTGCCTGCAGCAGGCTGAAGGAAGCTGGGAGCTGGGTGTGAGATGAGTTTCCCTTCTCTCACTGCTTGGTGCCCTAAATAGAGCTTTTCCAACCAGGAGATACAAATTACCTGGCAGATCCTGCCAGAAAACGCACTGGACATCAGGGCTCCGGCAGAGATTGCCTGCACACAGGGCCAGGAAAACATGGGGATTGTTCCAGGTAAACACACTGTGGGAGGAGAATGGGATTGTTTCTCTTCAGGGCTGGTGAACTTTTCCTCATTGAATTTGTTCCAGGGAGAGCTGTGATAATCCAGGATGAGTGGAAGCTCAGGAGATCCTTTGGGGCTCAGCAGTCGCTGTGGCTCAGCTCTGAACACTGGACAGTGATTCTGAAAGGAGAATTTGGGGACAGCCCCCCCATCAGCAGCTCCTGGGTGAAACCCATTTGTGTAACCAACCCTCAGCTCATTCTCAGCCTCACACAAATTTATTAAAACAGCAATTTGGAAAATTCAGGGACACCAAAGGTGAAACCTGCTGGATAAATCTGCCATCCAGCACACTCTCAGTGTGAAATCAGGGATTCTGTTGGGATTACCTGCACTTCTGGGGTTTGAGGGGCCTCATTCTGCCCCAGTGCATCCACCTGAGTACTGCAAGTGCTGTTAAGCCATGAAGGTGAGCGGCAGAAGAGACTGGCACTGCTTGGATCTGGCAAGTGCCAGTACCTCAGCCAGCTGAGCACAGAGTGCAGCACCAGGCACTACAAACAAATCCCTGCAAAGCTCTGCATGGGGGTCAAAAAGACTCCTTGGGTGTCCTGGTTCTTTCCATGTCAGCTGGAGGGAGAGCTGAAAAATACCGTGGAGCTTTCATTCACCTCCCGCTGCAGTGGAGCAGAGCTTCTGCATAGCACTACTGGCCTCTGCTGCCAGCATGGGAGAGGAGGAGAGGAGAGAGGCTTCCCACACCTCTGCCTCTCCAGAGGGCCTCCTGATCCCTGAGTGTGAGCTGCAGAAAAACCAATCTTTCATCTTTACCTTATTTTCATGCTTACAAATAAAGGTCAAGGCTCCCGTGCTGTAGCCGGCACCGAACGAGCTTTGAACAACCACCCTGAAATGTGATTGTAATTAGTTTCCTTTCAATCTTGATGTGAACAGTGATCTTAAAATGCCAGGACTGTAGCAGTGCATATGATTAACAAGCACACAGAAAGGCAGTCTACAGAAAAATATGGATAGAAATGAACAAAATGCAAATGTTGTACTGCTTTAAATTTTATTATCCTCCCAGCTCTTCATAAAATACTGTAGACACCATTTGATTATATTTTTAGTCTAGGGAATTAATTTTTAACTAGGGAACTCGTTTCTGTCTTATGATTACTCTTCTCTGCAATGGCCTGTAGGTCTGAACTAAAAAAATCAGTTTTTATTGCGCTAATGATGCCCAGAACTCAAATTAATCTCACTTACATGTGTGCCATGCCATGCAATATGTGCTAGAGCTGCAGGCAACCTGTGCATCTTTTCATAGCAGCGATTCCTCCAGGAGGCAGGTGTAAAGCCTGGCCAGGGGTAAGGTGTCCTCTCGGTGTCACCGCCTGGGAGACTCCTTGGAGGTGGCTGGTTCTGTGCAGCCGGTGAAGGGGAAGGAAGAACAGAGCCAGTGATATTTCCTGGCCACTCCTCTGATTTCACTTCACTGTCTCAAGGATAACTCACAGCAGAGCCTAGGGGACGGTGAAGAGGTGTTCTGAGCACTGGGCTCTGGTTACATCCACTAACAGCCCCAGGTCCAGCTCCTGTCAGCAGCTAGGGGTGGGAACTGCTCCCAGGGAGGCAGAAATCCCCTCAGCCAGCCAAAAAGGACTTCAGAGCTGCTCCTCTGCTTGGGCAGAAGGAATAGGAAGGAGAGAGAAACAGAAAAAAATTACATTGGGAGGATTTTGCTTGAGAAACTAACAAGCTGAATTTTCTACCTGGGAAAAAAGTTGGGGTTTTTTTCCAGCTGCCAAGTAACTTCACTTTGTGAAAACACGGGTCTTTAAAAATATCAGAAAAAGAATAGAGCTAGAAGGCCATGGTGGAGGCATAGAGGAGATAAAACAGAGAAGACTCTTCAGAGGAGGAATGTGGTTTAACACTCTGCAGGTAGCTGTGGTTCTCCTACCCTTCAGGCTGACTTGTGCTGCAGCCTCCTGACCCAGACATGCAGCAGTGTCTCAACCCTGACATTGTCTGAGCTAACACTGCACTCCAGTACCTACCCAAACCTTATTTATTCTCTTCTTCAAACAATTTCAGCTCAGATACCCCTGTTTAAGAACAGCATGATACCTAGGTACAGCTGAGAGAGCCCTTCCTCAGGGTTTCTGGTACCCAACACCTCGAGAGCACAGCTCTGCTCATTTACCTCATCCCACTGCCTAGGGCTCTTGCTCTCCACACTGAAATCCACTTCAAATGGAGTGTTGAAAATCCAATTGTTTGCTGTCAGAAAGTTTCCATTTTGTGATGAAAGATGTGACCTTTCTTTTTGGATTGATTAGTAAACATGAAGTAAAATGCGGGAGCATGCCAGTGTTAACTGATACTGCCACAGGCTCTGTGCATCAAATATTTCTGCTTTATTCTGAACGTCCTGTTAATGAGAAAAATATTCAAATCAAAGAAATGTGTTTCCTTCAATTCTCTTCGCATTGTAATTTGGAGCTTCAGAATAGCCTGCTCAGTTATGTCTGTTTTGTTCCTAAATTGGGGGGGGGGAGGAGGAGAAGCATCAGAAAATTATTAAGTAAACCTCTTACAACTGTTAAGCAACATCCAGTATTAATTGTTTAATCACTCTTTTATTATTTTTCATCAGGTAACAAGTGAATAACACACTTGCTGAAAGGATTTCTACCACAACACACTTGGAACACCAAATTCCAAAGGCAGACAGATTCCATAGGCACAATGCCTTGGGAGATGGGCAGAAACCTTTCCTTAAAAACTGCTGGAGAGACTGGTGTGACCAGGAGCAAGAAGCAGCATTTTTTCACATGTTCTGGCAGTTCATGGAACGTCTGGTAAAGGCTCACCTCCAGACTAAGCAGCAGGGATGTGCCAGTGCTGCAGAGCCAATAGCAGGTGGGGGCTCCTCGATGCTCAGCAGCTCCCCAGGGGCCCTTTGAGCATGAGGTTTACTTCACCCAGAGCTGGTACTTCCCCTCTGCATAAGGATTTATTCATCCCAGCTCCCCTGGGCTGCTGGGCAAGCCTCCCACCCTGCCATCCCACGCTGCATTCCAGGGAATCTCGCCAAGCCAGGGCTGCCCCTCCCGGGGCTCTGCTGTGCATCCCTGCGGGGCCACCAGCCCACACCCGGCTCACGGCCTCAATCTCAGCAGGAGCTGAGATAGCTGAGGCACCATCCCAGCCATCCCCATGTCTCCAGGAGACTGCCCAAAGCCAAGAGTCTCCTGAGGCTTCCTGGGAAGAGTGAGCAGCATCAGCACAAACACAGTGACAAGTCAGTGTGGGCGGAGGGCTCACCCAGGGGCATTTGGGGGGCATGCAAGCAGGCCTGCTTCCCAAATTTCCCAGAAGCCATGAGGAATTACTTCCTCAAATATAATACATACTTCTATTATCAGCTAAGATGGCACATACCAGACAGTCAGCATTGTTCCTTTCTTCTTCTTCTTTGCACAGGTTGAATTTTCCATATTGACTCTGCATGGGTTGCATTTTCCATAGGTTGGATTTAAGGAAAAGGCTCTTGCCCCAGAGGGTGCTGGGCACTGTCCAGGCTCCCCAAGGAACGGGCACAGCCCCAAGGCTGCCAGAGCTCCGGGAGGGTTTGGACAGTGCTCCAGGGATGCCCAGGGTGGGGTTGCTGGTGGGGCTGGGCAGGGCCAGGGGCTGGACTGGATGATCCTTGTGAGTCCCTCCAACTCAGGATATTCCATGATTCTATAATAGTTTTTTTCCGTCAGCATCCTTAGGGCAGAGTGCTGAGACCACCATGCAGGAGGCTGTGGACATTTCAGCCATGAAATGAGCCCGTGTATTCCCCAGGTGCACCTTCCACCATCAGCATTACTGCTGGTAGTCACTCCATTCCCATAAATGCATCTGGGCAAAGGTTGTGAAGTGCTGATGGGAGACTGAGCCATGAATGCCTGAAGCAAAGAGTCCTGAAAATTCCCTCTGTGAAGGGTGGGAGGACAAAGGAGCATGGATTCTGTGAACTGCTGACACAATACAAGCTGTTTTTCTGGCATCTGTAGGTTTCTTTTCAGAATCCTGCAAACTATTTGTTGTCTTGTTCCTCATAAGGAAAAGTTTCAAGTCCATGTGTAAAGTTTTTCACACTTTAGCAGTCAGATTTTCCTGGACTACCTTCACCAGCACACTTGAAACCCTCTTTAATACCTGGAATAAGGACCTCTCATCCTAATTTCTTCCAGGACAAATTGTGCCCAAGCACACCAGAGTTCTGTAGCTGTCCAAGACCTGCTCTATGGGTTGAAAATTGCCAAAATTAATCTAAGGCAATGCATCTCAGCTGCTGGCTTATGTTTGAATTTTTGTCTCCATGAACATGCACTTATTTCCTAAACTTTTTTTAGAAGTATTACCATAAAACAGTTCCTTCGAGAGCAATAACAAAGTCTCCATATTTTCAAGTCCATCAAAAAGACTCTGTCACACTGCAAAATCAAGGTCTCTTCAGAGATAAGCCTCCTGCTCTCTAAAATAGTCCCTCTCTAAACATAAATACAGAGTCCAAACACCTTCTCATGTAGTTCACAATTCTGCTCATATAACAACTGTTTACAGCAATTCCATCAGCCGTCAGTTGACAGCCCTTCTGTACCAAGTATGTGATTAATCCCTCATGTGAAAGTCACAAGTTACGTCAAAATAAATGACAACCAACCCGTCTCACTACTCACAGCAGGGGAGGAAGTGCTGAGAAAGATGAGCTGGGCACAGCAAAAACCATCAACAGGACAAGGACCAGGTAGAGAACAAGAAACTTTCAGACTTCCCCTGGATGCTGTTCCTTGGTGACTTCACATCCATCTGTCAGCCTCATTTGGGACCACACTCTCTGATTTGAGCTGATGGCAAGGATCTGAGTCAAATAAGTGAATATTTTTGCTAAATGTTGTCTGTCACATCCTGTTACTCAGCTCTGGGTTCCCCGCTGTACATCTACAGTGTGTTGTAACACAGCATGATGCAGCAGGGATGATTTCATGTGACATGACAGAGCCACATTGCTGCAGCTTTTGGAATAAACACCTGCTTTCAGCAGTTATTTCATCTGCTGGAAGTAGTTTCCTAAAACAGACAAACTCGGTTCCACAACATTGCACTTTGCTGTTTGCATATTTCTAATGTCTTCCATAATACTTTGGTAATTTTCTTTTATTCCATAAGCCACGCTCCCTTATAGGGCTGGGTTTTCATGGTTTTTCTTTTCAATAGAAGTTAAAATAAACATATGAAAATTGGGAGAAAAGGAACTACTCTAAAGCATGGTGGAGACACATAGAAAAGGTTCTTATCATGAAAGGAAAACACTGACTCTATTAAAAGCAAAGAACATATTTCCCCACAGATAAAAATAATAACAGAAACAAAGTTTAGAAGACTTGTTCTTCCTTCAGAAACTTTAGCAGAATGCTATAAGTGAAATCTGGGTAAAAATCTTCTCTCCTTGGAGAAATACGGACACAGAAAAGGCAAACATTTAACTGTTGATTTTGTACTTGCAATGTAGGTTTATGAATGGGAACATTTGCAATTAAAAAAACCCCACCAAGGTTTGGGTGACCCTTTCTAGAATTTTGCTCTATTATCCTTGACCTGACTGACAGGAATATTAGCAGTGGGGAATAAAACTGCTGGTTTAGTTATTTAAAAACTGAAGTAATTTATTCATCTTGAATAGATTCTCTCCTTCCAAAAACCCTTCCATCTGCATGTGAATGCATGAGAGCTAATTAAATTGGCAGCCATGGCTCTGTACTTCTCATTTGGAGGACCTTCATCTCGAGCTAGAAGAGCTTCATTCTCCAGGACCTCTTTAGAGAAGAGGAAAAGGGAATCAAACACAAGTGCAAAGTTCAAAACAGAGATGGGTTTTAGAAAATAAAAAACCAAAATAATTAAATTTGGGTCACCCCAGTCTTCTCAAAGGGAATAAAACTGGTCCCATGAAGCTCTAGTGGTGGTTTCTGCATGCTGGAGCTGGCAGAGGGGTTTGGAATGTTCTTTGTGTAGCTGGCACTTGTGATGGAAAAGCCACAACTGTCACTGAGTCCCTGTCAGGATTCCACCTGTCCTTCCTACCCCTTGCCCAGGACAAGATGCCACCTTGCTGTGTGGCAGGCAAGCCTAGAATTAATTTTCAGAGAGGGATCACCAACCTGGCCCTTTGATAGGACAAACAGAAATAGCCCCAAATTTCACCAGACGAGAGGGGCAGATATTGGCAAAAATTTCTTCAGAAAAAGTGTTGTCTTGCCCTGGCACTGGTGAAATAATTATTCCTGGAAGGATTTAAAGTATGTGTAGAAGTGGCATTTGGGAACAGGGTTCAATGGTGACCTTGGCAGTGCTGGGGGACTGGTTGGACTTCTTGATGGATCTTGGCTAATGTAAAACCTTCCCTGATTCTGTAATTCCATGAATCCATGAGATGAGGGCTGAGCTTCTGGTCAGCAAGGAGGAGAGGGACTCGAGCCCTGCAAGGAGGGAGAAAAAGGCTGATTATTGTACCAAATGTGGCCTCTCACGGGGACTATGCTGCTGGGGTCCCCCTGAGTCTCGGCAGGCAGCGGGAGCTCGGCGCTCCTCATTGGAAACAGGAGCTACACTGGGATGCATTTTCTCCAAATGTAAAGCACCTTTTGACCCTCAGTAAAAATTAAACACTCAGAAGGATTGGGCAGAGAAGATTTTAATTTATAATAAATCAAGGCTGCCGTTGCCTCTCTTTATACAAAGGCCCCGAAGAGCTCCCGCGCCATGCGCACCCTGTAAGCTGGGAATGTATTTTAATGTATTTATTTGATGATGCATTCATTCTTTCATTCATTCATTCATCTATTCAGTCATTCATTCAGACACTTGTTCATTCATCCCTGTCCTTTTGCAGGAAGAGAACATAAGCCAGCAGTGGCATACTTCTTCACTGTCCTGATTTACAGCCACGGCTCTGAGTTGGTATCAATAAATCTCTTTGGCCCTCCTCAATCCAGCATTATCCCTCATTAGTGACTGGGATTTTAAAAAGGGATTAAAAATAATATCAGATTATAGATAGATGGGTAGATGTGTGTATTGGTTGCAGTGCTTTGATTAAAGTGCTGGGTTGCTGATGGGTTTTTTCTCTTTTTTTAAAGAACAGTTCTCTGGACCTTGCAATTATTTTCACAAACAGTCTCTGATGTTTCATTAACTGGCCTAATAATTTTTTTTTATTAGAGATGGATAATAAGATCCCCACTGCCCTCCCAGTGGTTGTTGATGTTGAGGCTCTGCTGAGCCTGGCTCTCACCTCTACCTACCTTGCCTGTGAGAGATTTTTCATATTTTCTGTCCCAGCGAAATATTTATTTAAAAAATATTTTTAAATAACCTTTGTGGGGCCATCCCAGCTCTGGTTGTGAGACTGTGTGGGTTGTGTCTAGAATTGCTTCCCCATCACTGCTCTTCTCAGCCCAAACATGCACATTTTATCTGCTTCTGAGAATGCCTTAAACATGGGAATATTTTCTCAGAGGAGGACTGAACTGAAGGGGAACTAGTCTTCGAGTTGGGATTACTCACCCTCTAATAGCTGCTGGAACAATTTTTCTCCCATATCTCTGAAATACTCCTAATTAATCTTGCCGACAACTTGCAACATAATTGTGTCCCTAAACTGTTAACCTTGAAAAATATTTGACAATGTATTACCATTCCAGAAACTTGTTATCACAGGGAATAAAGTAAATCCATAAATATCCTGGTTTCTCTGCAAAGCCCCAAAATAATTCTTTGTTCAGTCTTTTTTTTTTTTCTTTTCTTTTTTTTCTTTTTTTTTGGCCCCATGGTTTTATTTTTGACCCTGGTGGCAGGAGATGTAGGAGAGAAAGAGGGCACAGTAGAAAAAACAAACCAATAGCGGTTTGAAAGAAAAGGTGGTTATATATTATGCATAACATAGTGGTTTTCATACAAAGGAGCTGTCCCTTGCATTTCTTTCTCATTTGCATGTCTTCAGGGCACCAGAGGACAGAGACACTGGATGGCACCAGCTGCCATCTGCAATTGGGTCACAACTGGTCCCTGGTAAACAAAACAGACAAAAAGACAACCCTGCAGTCCAGGGAGTGCATAGCCTGAGCTGGCCCATCCACACAGCTGCTGCTCCCCAGATAAACAGCTCCCGCTGATGCCTTCAGTTTTAGCTTTCATATTTTCCAGACTCTGCACTGCATTGGTGTGTAACTCTGAGCTTCATTGAAAGTGCCAGCAAGTTCTCCTCACAGTCAGTCACACACAGCAATCCTTTCCCCGCCCCAGAATCAAGGACACCGCTGCAGCTCCGGGCCCAAAAAGTGCAAACAGCAGCAAAGTGAGGAGAGCAACCTGGGAGGGTGGGACTGCATCACCTGGAGCTGGAATTGCACAATTAACCCAAGATGGAAATGGACCAGAACTTATAAAAGTGTGAAAACTCCAGGGCCCATCTTGGGTGGAGCCCCGGCCGGGCTCTTGTGCTGCCCGAGGTGGATCCTGTGAAGGGCTTTTAATAAATCCCTGCTTTATTCCTCTAACTCTGCCCAGCCTCTGTTCCAGGGAGCCTCTCAGGGCTTCATTGCTTGGAGACAATGACCACATCACCCAGCCTGATACCATGCCCAAGTGCCACATTCACTCGGGCTGAGACACCCAGAGATGTGAAGCACATGCACTGCCCTGACACCAGAGACATTATTAAAGGTATGCCACTCCTGGAGAACTTCAATTAAAGTTATTAACATTCCTTCTGTTGGTTCCAAGCTCTGTTCTGTTTAACAGCCTGGCATCCACTGTTGATAACAGTGATGGGTCTCTCCCAGGCCTGTCTGCTGTTCTGACTATGCTGCCATTTGAAATCATCAGGAAAAAAAAAATAATCAGGAGCTTAAAAAAGCTAAAGCAGACAGGCTGTTTCAGATTATTTCAGTATGTGTGCTTGCTGCACCAGCCAAATGTTCCTGTTAAAACCATAGTCTGATTTTCCCCCTGAAAATCAGGTTATAAACAAAAGGATTAGACAGAGACCAGCCCAGGCAGAGAATTTAGATCTGGGCTCAAATATGAGCTGGAAATGATGGAAATGCCTTCATTTGAGGCCTTCTCTATTTTAATAATAGTTCTTTCTAAATATATGTATCCTTTATGTTGTTTTTTGGTTTTGTTTGGGTTTTTTTTTTTTTTTTAATATCAGTGATTAACTGTGTATCTTGGGAGAAAACAGAAAAGGAGATCATTATTTTACAATTCAATTTGGAGGAATCTGAAGGTTGAGATCAGTAGGGAGAGCAAGCACAGCTGCATTTCTTATAATTTTCCCATTAGATTATACTAATTTCCACACTGCTGCTCCCTCATTTTTTGTGTGTTTTTAGGTATTATTCTCATTTTTGGATCTAGCAGCCCAGAAACTTGAAAAGAGAGTATCTGGTTTTCACTAAAGGAACACTTTCTCACTTAATTTAAACACTCATTTAGTTTGTATTTGCTAATCTTTTTTTTTTTTTTTTTTTTTTTTTTTTTTTTTAAAGCCATGAGGCTAAATTATAATGTTTTTGTGATATTGTAATGTGTATTCCCAAAAAAGAAACTGAATAGATACCATATATTTATAAAAGTGTACCTAAAAAGGTTCCAATAGAGATTTTGGGCAAGGACCTGGAAGCACAGGACAAGGGGCGATGGTTTCCTGTTGACGGAGGACAGAGTTAAAGGATATTGGGAGGAAATTCCTCCCTGGGAAGGTGGGGAGGTCCTGGAATAAAATTCCCAGAGCAGCTGTGGCTGCCCCTGGATCCTTGGAAGTGTCCAAGGCCAGGCTGAGCAACCTGGCATAGTAGAGGGTCCCTTCTGAAGTGCTGGATATCCTCTTTGAGGAGAAGATTTGTTTGGCTCACTCTTTTTCATGCACAAGAACACTTAGAGGGTTTTTCTTCTAAACAAAGGAACTAACATGAAAAAGAAAAACCCCTAGAAAAGACTTCCAGATATTTTTACTTCTTTAAATCAGCTTGTTCTAAGGAGAGCAATTCCATAGCCGCACAACATCAATCCTATCAATTTATCTACCCCAGGAATATCTTTATCTCAGGAATCCATCCCTCTGCAATTCCAGCTCCTTTAGGTTTTTGCACAGAGTTCTGTTTGTCCTACGTGTACCACAGCTGCCTATTGAAGCAACAGCAAAAGCAAAAGCTTGGGGGAATTCCCAACAATAAAGTTGAAATCTCTTTCCTGGCTGGTATTCAGCCACACTGTAATATTTAGCAGACATTTTCCCTTCTTCCAGTTTTCAATAGGCTGCATTTATCAGCCTGGAGTAGCAATCAACATGTATTTGCTCATGTATTTATAAAAGTCAGCTGTGTGCTTCCACATTATTCCAATTCTTCCTTTAAAACCTCTTTGCTTTGTTTGCCTTCAGCAGGAAAATTCTGGTGTGTATGGTTGGTGTACAATAAATCCATGAGTATTAGCACAGGTATTTCATTAATAGCTAAAGTGAATTGTTTATGTAGCCCCTTGTTTGATCCCCAGATTTATTTAATATTGGCATTATAGCATTAGGTAAGTTATCTTTCAAAGAAAAAGAAAGGATTGTTATTTGTATCTCTGCACTTAAAATGACAATTTCCTACTGGGAGATAAATTCTAATACCACTGGATTCTTGAGAAAATCATATATTCTACAAAGCTCTGAAGGCGATCTGAGATCATGAAGCTGTGAATGGACAGCGTTTCTAAAACTGTAAGGAAAGAGCATTCTGATCAAAATGAGCAGAACAACCATGATTTATCCTGAGTTGCTAAACCACTGATGTGATTGTTTTGTCCCTCCAGCAATATTTTTCCAAAGTAAAAAAATGCAAAAATACCCTATCCTTGAGGAAAACCTTGAGAATTTAATTCTGGGAAGTCACAATTTGATTTTTTTACTGCTGCTTTTCTCAACCAGTTGATTGCAGCTTCAAAGGGTCGTGAAAGGCAATTAGAAGACACAAGGCACTTAAAATCTTATTACCTCCCAAAATAAAATTAAAAGTCCAACTCCTACTCCCCCATTCCACTTATGCCACAGTCCCCCAGTCACGCCTGCAACCTTCCCAAACACACCCAACTGCACCACAGAATTAGGAATTATGGTCACAGATTGGATGGAAATTTATTTTACTGGAAAGGGAAGGAGGTTTTAAATTATACTGGAAACAAAGGCCTAGTTTCCTTGACTGGAAAGAGTGAAAAACATTGGAGTAGTCATTCAACAAATGTGCAAATTATGCATTAATTTATCTCTCCTCCTTATCTCAGTGGCTTGTACCATCAAATAGTTAAAATACTATGTGCTTCCAGACATTTATGTCAAGCCACAAATTCTTTTTTTAAAAAAAGAATATCCAATTCAGAAGAGCACTTTGGCACTTGCCTGAACCCCACTGTCTCCAACTTAATGGGCATTAACTGTCCCAGCTGAGTTTCTGGAATAAAATCCATTGATCTGTGTCAGTCAGGATCTTGAAAACTGAAGACCTGAGGTTTCAAATCCCAATCTGCTCATATGCATTAAAATAAGCTGAAAGCCTTCACTGGACTTGGGCTCAGGCTCTGACAACCCCAAAAATTCATTCTAAAAATGTTCTAAAAATTCATTTGAGTAAACCACAAAATAAAACCAAATATTTCCCTGGAAAGATAAAAAATGGAGATTAATATTATTATATAATTATTATTTTAATTAATCATTATTGCTATTATTATCATTGTTCATATTATTATTACATAATCCTTTCTCTCTGTTCAGTGGAATATCCATCCTGCAGCAGCAGTTGGGGATTTCTATTTTACAAATCAAACACTAAATGCAGTGAAATAGAGCTGGTGAGAGCTCAGAAAAATGATTCTGAGTTGAATGGATTCATTCAGGATGTTTTCCCTGTTTGCTGGCACATATGGCACACATGGGGATCAGCTGAGCTATAATCATATGACAACATCAAGAATGGTCTAAAACTCCCTGGGGCGAGTACCCCAAGGAGGGCAAGGATCCTTCTGGGGGCTACAAGTAGGATGAAGTGGATTAGAGGGGAAATAGGATTGATTATTGAGAATGTTTTCCCAGCTAAACTGAAACAGTTCCCAGGGAAAGGGACAGAAACAGGCTGTTTGGTGTCTCTAATGTTGGAAATGCAGAGTGGAGAACAATTTTACAGCTGCCCAGAGGTGTGAGGGCATCTTAAACCAACCTCATTGAATCCCTGGCCTTACCAACTGTCTTGGTCATTTGCAAGGAATATGGATCAGATCCTTAATTTGTACACTGTGATATCTCCATTTGGACATGATAGATCACAGCAGGTGTGTAGAATTAATGAGACACCATCATTAAATTTAAATTAATTTCTTTTTTTCAAATATAGAAAATTCCCACACACCAAGTGGGGTTAAAAACACAAGAGTGTATTTGTTAATGTTCCTCAAAAAATGCTTTTTCACAGAGGCCAGAGTTGTAATTAAAACTACTTAATCCAATCCCTTGAGATATTTCCATACATGTTTCATGTCCCAAAGCAATTAGAAATATAAACTTATTTAAAGTATATCTGTCAAGAGGAAAAGTGGACTCGTTTTCCTGCTCAGATCCCAGTGGGACAGGCTGAGCCTGACTCCAACTGTGTCAGCTCTACAGCACAAAGGAAAACAAGGATGAGAAGGAGAGGTTTGGTGTCACAGAGGTGGGCGAGCTGGAGGAGGAATCTCCCACTCTGGTGAGTTGTCCAGAGTCTAAGGAACAGCAGAATTAAGTCTGGCCTTTATTAAATCCCCAGTCCTGGCTTTTAAAAGCATCAGCATGTGTCCTTGATTCCCAAAATCTGAATTCAGCCCTGTCACTTTGTGCTGCTGTGCTCAGCCACAAACCCTGAGCCAAAGCATTGCACCTCTTCTCCTGCCACTGCTGAAAACTGAGATGATATTTCTTAGTGGCTCTAACAATGCAGCCCTCTTCAATTCCCTTATTTGGGGCTGACTTCATTAGTAACTTCCCAGCACAGCGTTTTTCCCAGTCAATAATTACATTTCCATTTTAACAGCAGGATTGCAAGCCTTGACATTGGGCTGAGCGGAAAAGAGGTTTGAAAAATCCTGGAATATCTCACCAGCTCAACCTCTATGCCCAGGGGGAGAAGCAAATTGCAGCTCTTCTTCATGAACCAGCCACCAGTCTCTGTAGAAGCCCAGGGAGATGAAATTTAACTTGGTGATGTCCCCACAAGACTGTTATTATTCCATTCTTCTCCTCTCTCTCATCCTTCTGCTTCTCCAGGACAGGAGCAACACAGAGGTGCAGGGAAGAGCAGGTGTGATTTGGCATGGCCACACTTCTCCTAAACTAAAGGAGAGCAGGAACAGTCTCAAACTCAGGCAAGATTAAGAAAAAAACAGAAGCAGCAGAGACAAAAATTATGGAGTAACAAACAAAGTAAATTTTGCAAAGGAGATGCCCCTCACCAGAGGCAGAGCCAACAGCAGCCTCGAAGTTTTCCTGCTCAAATCAAACTCCCACAATCTTCAAGTGAGACCAAGGATAAAACGTCAGTCCCAGCAAATTACATTACTTCTGTTGTTATTAAATCTTAGGAAGTTTGAAATGTCTGAAAGCCCAATCCACATGGGTGTTTGTTTATAGGCATGAATAATAAATGCTAGATAATGCAAATTATGTATAGACCACCAATCCTTCCCAGATAAAGTGAATTACTGAGCTTGGTACCAGCTCGTATCAGACCTGCTGATGTCAACATTGGCAATGCCTTGTCCTTCCACTGGAGAACGTTCCATGAGAATGGAGCTCCTCAGCTGGCCCAAAATAATTGAAGGAGACCTCATGGGGTAAAAAGAAACTTGAAAAAACCTTGAGAAAGCCTGAAGGTTTGCTGCAGTGCTGTATCCTAAGGAAAGCAAACACACATGGCTTTGTTACACAGCTCACTGCACCCAGCCAGGGAGATGCAATCCCCATTCCCTGGCCACATTCCCCATCTCATCAGCTCTTTCTGCCCAGGAAAGCCAATAAAATAAGAATGTTTGTTGCCAAGGTGAAGTTTCAAGAGTTACAATTTTAAATCTCCTATTAGGGATAAGGTAAGATTTACAGTGATATACTGATTTATAAATATGTTTAGACAGTGAGTATTTCTGGCTTTAGGCTGGAATCAGAAAGCTCAGTTTAAAGAAAGCTTTTTAAAGGTTTTGTGGTACATAAAATAAATCCAACTTATACTTTCAAAGATCAGTATGACTGCATAAAAGACGATGACAGCGACAGTGGGAAAAAATGTTTCTTATATCCACAATGCTCCATTATTTTCTCATTAACTTGAGTTTTAAAGGGAATCATATTAGTGCCTCCAGAGGATGAGCTATATAAACAAGAGCTACAAATTTATCTGTGCATTAAAACGAATGCTATGGTAACAGGTTTGATTACATTGGCTGCACTTTCAAAACCTAAAGGGTGTATTATCCTGAGATAATCTCACCCTTGGGTCCTTCTATATATTAGATCTCCTACCTCTAATCCTGGGAGACACAGCCTGGCTAATAATATGACAAACCCTGCCTTTGGTTTGTCATAGCTGAAACCTGCCTCTTCCAGCTTCACATTGCCTAAGCTATTTTATTTTGATCATTCAAAATCATTTGTTTATGGTTGGAGAAGGTGTAAATATTTGTTTCCTTGGACCACAGAGAAGATTTCCTGCAACTGGCGGAGCAAGGACAGTGCCAGCCTTGGAAACCAGTGATGGATAACCGGGGCTTTGGGTACAGGTTAGACTTGATGGCCTTCACAAGGGAGCTCTCAACAGTTCACAGGCTCAGAATTCTCTGGATTGGAAGGGGCACCCAAGGATCACCAAACCCAGCTCCTGGCTCTGCACAGCACCACCCCATGAATCCCAACAGATCACTGAGAGAGTTGTCCAGACTTGAAGGCCAAGCAACAAACCATCTCACACAATATTCCTTTGGTCACCTCTTGGCATTCCAAGTCTTGCAGAGGACCCTCTCAACCCACCAGGGCATGGGCATGATGTAGGGTTGCTCAGGCTGCGCTGTCTTTTCAACCATCTGTGAGAAACTCATGAGGGGCTGGTCTTCGTCAGGAAGTTCTGTCTTTAAATCCTTTGTTTGAAGTCCTTTGGAAGTAGATTTACTAGAGTCAGGATGATTTTGGCCTATATCCATAATTTCCAGGTCACTGCAGTGATCCCTTTGAAAATCCCACCAAAATCTGGGCTGCAGGTGGTGAGGGAACCCTTGGGCTTTGGCTGGTACATCTGTGGTGGACCAGAGTCTGGAGAAGTGCAGATGAGGTGAGAGACATGGGATCCAGTTCTCTGCACTGTAGCTGAGGTGGTGCCTGAAGGGCTCAGATCCCCACAAAACAAAAATCTGAGACGCTGAAGGCATTATCCACTCTCCAGGCCTGAGCCTTTCAGCAGCCAAACCCCTCTCAGAAGAATCTCCCACCTTACAAGAGCTGAAGGCAATCAACCTCTCAGCACATCCCCTCCACACTGAATAGGTCAACAGCTGCTTCTCCTGCTTTTTTCACTCATCCACAGCTGCCCTCCCCATGTTTACTGGGATAACAACATTATTCCCTGTGAGTGATTTTCCTGGATGAGCTGCAGCATGCTGGCACTGGGGAGTGATTTACAGGTGATACCTTATTAAAGAAGATGTTGCTGCTTTTCAACCTCTACAACAAATCCTGAGGGCTAGCANAAGACCCCCCCCCCCCCCTCCCCCAGGTCTCAGCCAGCTCGAATGGCTTTTATATTCCCTTCCCAGGATAAATTGCTTCTGAGCATGCTTTCACCTGTCACTTCTGCTGAGACACTTCTGAATGTCATAAACTCCTACATCTTCGAGCCAGCTGTTGAGAGGATCCCTATTATTATCACGAGGTTGTCAGCGACAACAACAACAGTTAATAAGTGATGATAGGGACATAAATGTCTGGTTCCTGTGTACAGCTTGTCATTTGCAGTCAAATCTAACACTGCTAAAGGAGTCTTTGGATTGAGTGCTGAAAAAAGGGATCTCTTCTGGGAGAGGGCTCTGTTAAAAAGGCATCCATGTTTAATTCCACTTAATCTTTTCCAACTTAAATGTGCTCATAAAAAAATCAGCCTGAACCTGTACACGTGTGCATTAAGGATTTCTGAATTCAAAAGACCTGTCCTAGCCTTCACTAGGGTGAGAATGGAGGGTTGGACACACTAGCTTGGGCAGTGCTACCAAAATCTTGCCTGGGGACAGAATCAGGAGTTTTGACTCTTAATTTGGAGGCAAACAGCACAAAAAATGAGGTAATTTGTATACCTGTTGCCTCTGCTTTGAACATGAGATCACATTTTTGTGGGACTTTGTTGCATTGTAGTGAATTTGTTCTGCTTTGTATGGGTTAAAATCAGGGACTAGCTGATATTTGTCTCAGCAAATTTGTTATGGAATGGTTTTTTGCACCTCTCATGCAGAAAAAAATTAAAAGTGGGTAGGAAAAGGAGTTGCTTGTCACACTTGAGGGAGACACATCCCTGCACTCTGCCTTACCCCTGCTCCTGGGCCCTATAGCTCTGTAAATATCTCTTGCAGGAAATCTCCCTCCCTTACACACACTGTGTATATTTTGCCTCTTACAACATATTAAACAGCCCATGTAAGAAAAGTGGATGAATTATTGATCCTGTACAGGAGAGAACGGGGGAACAGAGAGAATATTCCATGATCTGCTGCAGCCAGCACACATTTCAGTGGGATGCCAGGTGGAGGGAACCCCATGGCTCGTGGCACTTCAGGCAGATCTCAGGCACTTTCTTTCTCACTGTCATTACCTCACTCAGGTTTTGAGCCCAAGATGATAAAAAAAAATCTTTTACAAATTATTAGAGAAGTTCAGCTCTGTCCTTAAGTGGAAACTGAAATTCCATCCCTGCCAGTCCAAGCCATGGGGAGATCAAATTTTCCTGCTTCATTTGATCTTTTGTAGGATTGACTGTTTAATTCTTTCCAGTAATTTATTCCTTTGGCCTGGGAGGGGCATCCTTTGTCTTCTACATCAGTCTGGATTTTCCCACCTCAGATAATTTCATCAGAGCTCATTCCTGCATGACTTGAGGGCTTTGTATCTAAACCTTGACACCAACTGACCACAGGCAGATGATCAGGAAGGCAAAAAGTCAAGGAAAGCAATAATTCTGTCCACTTGGGAAAAAAAAAAAAATGGCAACTTCAAGATATGGATCTTCCTCTTTTTGTATCTTTTTCTACCTTTTTAGAGTTTCTTTTGTGTGTGTGTGTGTGGATGAAGGTCAAAGCCCATTTTGTCCAACAGCACAGACTTTTGTGCTTTGTTTTGTGTCAACTTCATGTTATGAGTTCTTTTCCTTTGATTGAAGCGGAACATCAAACTGAAAATCACTCCTTCATCTCTTACACTGTGAGTCGGGGAGAAAAATCTTTACACTTTTTAGGAAATAATTGGGCAGTACTGCAACAGGACCTCCTGAGAAAATCGTGGTAACAGCCTGTCACGGGCTTTGAGAGCAGAAAGGGGAAAAATGTTTCATGAAAACCTTTCAACAGTTGTATCTGCAGCCTTCAGGTGAGTGAATTTCATGTGGGCAGCGAGGAATAAATCAAGCTCTTACATAATTTTTTCAGTCGGTATTGTTCCTGTCCCGAGCTCTACAATTTTGCAGATAATTTTGAGCATTTCTGAATTTGAATGTTATTTTTAGACCCTAAGAAGTTGCTTCTACATAAATAGTTGTTGCTAATGTATTATAAACTAGGATTAGCTTAATTAGGGACTTCACAGGAAAGTAATGACTATTTAAGCCCTGAAAACAAGCTAATTATTTTGTATCACATCATTGCTAACGCCATCCTCAGTTCTTCTTAAGGTGACTGTTCAAAAAGATGTATGGCAGACATGCTAATTAACAGATTTCTTGCCATCATGTTACCAGTTTTTGGAATATATTAAAATTCCTCTTTTATGTAACACTTCAGATATATTTACATATATATACATTGCTGCTCAGGTTAGTTGACAGCCCGATTCAGTGCTTTTTTTAAGGTTACATCACCATCAAAGTTGCTGCTAGAGCAGCACAAGATCCAACAATGATTTTTCCCTCTCTGCTCTGCTGGAAAAGCAAATATTTTCAGTATTTCTTCCACAAACTTTCAGAAATTCCTTCTGTTTGTATTAATTCATCTCAATCAATTTGAAAGTGTTAAGTAAATCCAAATTAATAAGGAGAATTTGAGGATCTAAGTTCCAAGGCGTAAGACCCCTGTAAGAGCATCTGAAGCCCCTCTGGATCATTCCTTCACAGCTGTCCTTTTCCTGCCACTCCACCTGTTGGGGCTTATGTTAAATATCAGGAGTCGGGGATAGGAAGCCCATAAAATCTATAAAATTATAGAATACAATGAAATTTAATTTATGGCAGCTTTCTGTACCAGTATTTGGAATAACATGGAATATCCAGCATTTAATTCTTATTGCTATTTCCCTCCTTTTTTTTTTGCAGATGATAATTGTCTTTCCTTTAAAATCACCTTTTGCTTTTCAATTCCTCTGTTCTCTCTTTCCATATTCAATATTTTTTTTTTACTGTAGCAGCCTCTGCACATCCCATCCCTTCAACTTCCCATGCATTCCCACACATCATATCCATATTCTGAGATCCCACTGGTGGGTTTGCAATTAATGACTCAATTTATCCTGCCACACCAACTCTCACAAAGTGACAACAAAAGGTTCCTGGTTAGAGTCCTGATTTCCATAAAAGAGCACTGGAACTGAAGCAGATGAATTCTCAGCTCTCAGCAGATGAATTTAACTGGCACTGGCTCTGGCTCATCCTAAATTTCCCATGGTGTTAGTCAATGGAAATCCTGCCTTGGAAAGAGAATAAAATGGAGAAAAACAGAGAGCCAGAATACAAAGGTGCATCGTTTCGGTAAATACAAATATCTCTATTTCAGCCTGAGGGAGGCAATCCCACAGATCCTGCTGCAGAGCAAGGGGCTGACAGGAAATGATCACACTGAGATCAAGCATCCCGGCAGCTGTTAGGGATCAAAATCCAAATTATTGAGCTGGTGCCTTTCACAGGATCCCTGGGAATGAAGGCCCTTCACTGAGGACAGAACATTCCAGCTGTGCAGCATCCCTGCTCCAGCTTTTTCTCCATCTGAAACTTCCTGTGGTGTCACCTGATCTAATCATGGCTTGGTAATGCTGGCTCCAGAAGAAACCTGCCACAGAAAATGTGAGTTCCTGCATCCGGCTCCTGCAAATGCTCATGAATTACAGCCCCAGCCAGCAAGGAGCAGCTCCAGCTCTGTGGAAAGGCTCTGAAGGGAGAGAAATTCCATTTTTATTTTCATTTCATATCAGGGGCATCCTCAAGATTCTCTCAAGCACTTGAAGGGATATTAAAGGGAGCGGGGGGTCACAAAGAAATCTCTTTTTTTTCTGTCCTTCTCAGAGCCACAGCCAGGCAGCAAGGACACCTCAAGAGCACAGGGACTGCAATTCTTTTGTACCCTAAGGTCAATTTTTGAGGCAAATTTACCCCTGAGGTAAATTCTTGCAGGTGAGAGCCCCTGAATAACCCTTGGTGAAGCTCTCCCATTCAGGACACTCCTGTTTTCCACTGACATTCTCATCAACTGAGTGTCACTGTCATTCATTTTTGTCATAGCTGGATGATTATTAATTTTATGCTCAATATTTTGATCCTAAAGCAGATCCCAGACTTCATTCCTTGTAAATATCATCCCCAGGTTCCTCCTAAAGCTTGCTCTGCACCCTGGGGAGCCCTGCCAGACTTCGGCCATGGACCCTCCTCAGGTGCTTCTACTTGATGAAGCAATTAATTTCTCTGAGGTCTTTTACTGACATTGTGATCCCAAGAGTATATTGGGAGTTAAATATTTCCTTTTTATAACTGCACATTTCACATGTTGGAAGCAATTTCTGGATTATATCCCCAGTACCATATTCTGCACCAGAACTGAAACTTTATGATGGAAATTACTTACATTTTCAGTATGTCTCAATTACAGTTGATCCACAAAAAAA
>VWZN01008711.1:321711-355219 GCA_013396955.1 Regulus satrapa
AAGGAAAGGAAAAAAAAAGAGCAAAAGCTAATGGGCACCTCTCACTAACAGCTTTGTAGGAAGCACTTTTAATGTTTTCTCTCATGCACCCATACACGCACACACGCACACACATACAAAGGTACAACAATGTGCATATATTTATTCTGTAATTTCAAGTGAATATAATTGTAAAGGTAATGTTTAATCATTGTACAGTGATGCGTCTGGTATAGCTTTCCTAATAAAACGTTTTGAAAAAAAAATGCAGATCTATATATATATATACACACCCCCAAATATATATATATATATATATAGGAATACAAAGCTTGAACCTGAAACTTCAGATTCCCCTACAGAGATTTCCTTTCCCCCATAACCTTGAACGCTATTTTATTAATAACAGTTCGATGCACTGTGATGTTAACAGAGAAAAAAACAAAAAAAAAAAAAAAAAAAAAAAAAAAAAACCAAAAAAAAAAAAAAAAAAAAAAAAAAAAAAAAAAAAACGCTGTACAGCGTCGCTTGCCAAGATACCACCCGAGACTGTCACAAATCCGATTTGCGATCTGTATCCCTGCCGCACTGTCCTGACAGTTAAAAATACCGGGGAAATTGGGAGCGCATCCCGCCGGAGCGCTGGTTCCCGGCCTGCCGGAGGCACCGGGAGACATCGCAGGGATGTTCCCGGTGCTGGCAGGGGAGAGAGCACTCAGAGAACTCCCAACGCTCCGGAGCGGGCATTTAAACCGCATTTCCAATTTGGAATGGGGGGATGCGGTCTGGGAAAGCAAAGCATCCCAGCGGCTGCTCCGCCCTTCTCCCTCTCCCGCTGCAACCGGAGCGAGACCAAAGACCATGGCATTTCCGTGTCCGGGCGGGTCCCGGTTGGTATCTTGTCCGCGTTGGTGTCCTGTCCCCGGCGGGTCCCGCTGTGGTGCCGGCGGTGTGGCCTCGCCCCGGCGGTGTCCCCGCCGCTCGTGTGTCCCCGCGGCCCCTCGCGGCCGCCAGGTGGCGCCACAGCCCCAGCGCTGAGGCGGCGGCCGGGCCCGATCCCGGATCCGATCCCGGACCTGATCTCGGGATCGATCCCGGACCTGATCCCGGACTGGATCCTGGATTCGATCCCGGGATTGATCCCGGACTCGATCCCGGACCCGATCCCGGCCTGGAGCCGCTCCCGACGCCGGTCCTTGTCCCCGCCCGCCCCGCCGAATGTACCCGCGGGCGCCTTATCCCGGGGCGGGCGGGGCCGCCCAGGGCAGCCTCCACAGCCTGGGCGATGCCCAGAGGTCCCTCAGAGCGGGCTTTATCGTGCAATACTCAACGTGTCCATCAATATCATTGGCGGTCAGGGTGGTTTATCCAGGTGAATTGAGGTTATTCCCCCAGCGGAGCTCCAAAGGCGCTGCGGGGAGCGCTCCTGTCGCTGTCCGAGGGATCCGGGGTCTGTCACCTCCTGGCAAAGGGTTGCATTCCCCACCTGCCCTCTTTCCTTGGGGAACCGCTCGGTTTCACCCCGCACAATGTGTTTTAACAGAGATAAACCCATAAATATTTCTTGTCCCCACAATGTCGCTATTTACACCTCCAGCCAGGATGCTCATGCTGAGCTTTTTCTCTTGGAGGGTCATTTCCCCAGCCTTGGTAGCAGCTGTGCGTGTCTGGAGGTGAGGGACAGCTCCGAACGTCTGTAATTCTGGCATCGCCTTCCATGCCATCAGTAAAAATATTACACATTGGAATTTCTTCTGTTGGGTTGAGACTGTGTTTCCTCACTGCTGCCTTCAGCTCTGACCCCTCGGGGTTTGCTCATTTGTTTGTTTTGCTAGGTTTTTAATAGATAGTGGAAGAGCATGCACGTGCTAAGAGTATTAAACATGCGAGTGCAAAGGCCAGATCCTTCTTATCATAATTGTAATAATTACATTGATAAGCCTACATGCAAGTGATGCGTGGAGCTGTATAAATCAGGTTAAAGTACAACCCCCAGTGAGAGTGGTGCTGTATACATTTGGCAATGTCCTCAAAGCCCCAAGTGTTCGTACTTGTATCCGAATAGAGTAAAGCTGGTTGCAAATAATGTTTATATTTTAATTAAACTGCAGAAAGGCAAGAGAATTTCATCCTTACTATATAGGCAGTAATCTCACCCGTGGAGGGTGAGCAGATCTATTTATTCAGTGGAAATAAATTTGTTCTATGAGAATGGAATTTTGTATTAAAAGAGATAATTTTTGGCTTACATTGAGTTATTTTTATTTCCTTGCATAGGAAACTTCCTTTCCCTTGTGTACTGAGATGATTTGGGGATGATTACTCTCGAAGTGTTGACAATGTCTAAGTGTGATGTCTAAAGGGTGTTTTGATGACTTTTATTTTGCTTTCTCATTGTATTGAGCTGAGGCTGAGTGGGTAGAAGCATTCCTTTCCACTGCAGGAAGGAAAAGTGGATCCATCATGTCTAACCTGCAGTGGGTGACACTTTGCATGCTCCAACCCAGATTCCTCCTAAGTAATAGGGAGTATTAATGATAATTTTGTTTTTATCAGCAGTAGCATTGGTAGCATTAGTGTTAATGGGAAGGAACCAAATAAAGTCAGAGGATCTGCAGTTGCATTAGAGCTGTTTGATGGGATGCTATGTGAAATAAATATATTTTTAGCTGATTTAATGGTTATACAAGTACCTGGTGCCAGCTTGAGCAGCTCAGCCTGTGGTAGTAAAGCCTTCAACAACTGTTTGGTTTATTCCCTCACTGACCATTGAAATTCTTCCTACAGGTGGAAAAGAACAGCAAGGCCAGGTAAGCCCCAGTCCCAGCCAACAGCTGCACACAGGGAAATGGGAACGATGATCCTGGTGCTCAGTTATTGGTGCTTTTTGTATTTTCTGGATGTTGTCATTGATGTTGCCATCACATTGTACCCTAGGTTAAAGAATTTGTTTGGAAATGGCTTCATGGATCTCTTGAGTGTATCAACAGCAGTAGAAAGATGTCATATGTTATGGTATGAGTAATAATCTGAATTTTGGAAAGCCTGTTGCCTACTGCTCTGGTTAATGTGTTATTGGAGAGTGAGAATCTAATTTCTTAGGAGCTTCAGTGAATATGAGTTAAGCTGTGGCAGCTCCAGATCTTGTCAGAGACCTTTCCAGACAAAACCACCTTTGAGTGTGGCAGCATAGCTGATTTGGTTTTAGGCTAGAAATGTGTGGGTTTGTCCAACTTGTGTTCTCTCTGGGAACTTTGAGAGCCCCAGGAGGGAAAGGTCTCCCCAAAACATGAGGCTGTTCCTCTGAAGCACTTGGGTGTGCCAGCAGCACTTGATGAACTCTGTGCTGCTTCCACTTGCCTCGAGCACCCACTTCACACGGAGCAGATGCGATGGTTCGGGTTTAGGTTTAACAGAACTGTTCACGTGAAGAGCAGTGTGTAGAATTTGGCCTTAAGCGTGGGAGTTCATTGCTCAGGACATTACTCAACCACGGGTGCGACTCGTGGCAGCGCTCCAGCCACGCCGGAGTGAGCGTGTTCCAGGATTGCCCTTCTTCCAAAGGCACTTGCTTTTACAGCGTGGATTTATGGACACTCAGAAATCAGGCTGCTGTGTGCTGCATACTCCTATTTTCTGAGTTTTTCCAAGGCTTGGTTTTCAATCTGTAGCTGAGTTTCTTGGTGAATTGCTGTATGTATGTATTTTTGTGTACACAATTATATATTTATGTTGTACACAGTGCAACACAGTTTTTCTCCATGGAAGAAATGCAAATTGTCCCAGGATGTAGCTCACAACAGCCCTTTGTACAAAAATTCCTATACTTTAATTCTGGTGTGAGTGGAAATATGTTGGGTTTTTTTTTGTTTGTTTGTTTTGTTTTTTTTCAGTTCTTGAAATATTTCTGGTTTGATTGGGCAGTGGAAGAATTGGAACGTGCTTGGAACAAACCCTTGAGTGGGAATGGAGTGGAGGCCCAGTTCTGCTCCCTTGGAAGCCAGTGTTGAAACACCACATTATGCTCAGTTTTAGTCAACAGACTTGAATGTAGAGCAAAATCTGATCTCAGAAAATTACAACATCTATTAAGTGGATTCAAGTATTTTGAGACAAGTACTCCATGGGACTGTTTCAGAATAAAATGAGTAATGGTACAGAGAAAATGGGTTTGCCATCAATTCAGTAATTCTCTGACCTCACTCACAGATTAACCGAACAATCTTTAAGGCTTTTGATTTTAAAGACAAATTAGTTTAATGTCATTGGTGACTAACTAGCCAAGAAGATTATTAATGTAACAATTGCAAATTATTTGGAAATACTTTATTAGTATTATCTTTTTCTTTGAGAGCAAGAATATGAAGGTCCCTTCCAGCCCAGGGCATTCTGTGTTTCTGTGACTGACAGACACTGACAACTGTGTTTTCTACAACTTCTTTAAAATGTCTTTTCCTTGCTCCTTATGGTTTCCCAGTTGTAAATCCTGTCATTATCCCATTTTTGTTCAGATTTTTGGGGCAGACTGGGGGATTTCTATGAAAGCATTGCCTTTCTGCGCATGGAATTCCCCAGAAATCTGCTGGGGTGACACTTGTAGATTATTTTTGATCCCTGTGGAGATATTTTGAAACATTTCCCTGTTGGTTGCATTTTCTCTTCTAAATTGGTTGGTATTCTGAGGCTTTTCAGGATGGTGTCAGATAAATCTGTGGACAAAATGAGTGGAAAATGCTCAAAGAGCAGAGCTGTAGGAATGCTCTGTCCCACATTCCTACTGGGTGGTCTCTGTAGGGTGGATGGTGCTTCAATCCTGATATTTTTGAATGCTGAGGATGTTGATCTGAAGTGTGGAGTTATTTTTAGGCATTGTTTAGAGGTGTGGACATGCAACACTCAGCTGTTGGGTGCCTTAAAAAGAAGAGATACTAACAGAGGGCAGAGCAAATATAAAATATTTATAACCAAGTCCAATGTCTTACCCTGACTCTTTAATGTCTATTTATTTTTATGAACATCTTTATTTTTCCACTAGAATTTTCTAAATCTCTCAAGAATATCCTGTATATTCTATGAATTCTGAAGAGATATCCCAGGTTAGCCAAGGACTGACTCTCTGTGTACTTGAAATTCCAACAAATTCTGGTGCCTGTGGAGGAATATCCTGCCCATGGCATGTGGCACAGCAATTTGGCTTGTCCTTGAATCATGGTGCCAGGGAGGGAGGTTCTCTGCAGTGATCAGATTTTGCAGTAGGGCTTGAATGATTCCAAACAGGAATTCCTGAATTGTGATAAATCACTTTTGGAATGGGAAAGACTTCATTTGTGCTGCTGCTTCTGGTGGCACTGCCATCCCTGCTGCTGGTGGTGACATCTAGCATGGTTCCTGAGGAGGGACTCCTGTAACAGTTACTCTAAAAAGCAATCAAACAACTACGAAATAGCTGAAGAAAAGTTTGGGACTTTTTATCCTACAGGGACCTTATCTGAAGTTAATGACATTCCCCAAATGTTACAGTGGCATTAGTATACTGCTTATGGGCTTTTAATGCATTTTTTTCCCCTTGCTTTCCTTTGCTTTTCCAGAGACAGCAGCTGGTTTACACCTTAAAGAATTATAGGAATGTATTTGTTGATCCTTTTTTTGTGGCAGTACATGTTTAAAACTAAGTCAGTCACAACAGTAACAACTCCTAAATTGAGTTTTATAGAAAGATACATAAACCTTTGGTTTTGTACTTGGTCTCTAAATTATTTTATGTATTTAAATATATATATAAAGTGCCCATTATCTCAATAACCCTTGAACCAAAGTCTGTCTTTGAACTTTGGAGGCTTTGGCTTTGCAAATCAAAGTTAATTGATGGTTTGGTGGTTTTTGTTTGTTTGTTTGTTTGTTTGTGGCTTTTTTTATTGTTATTCTGTGATTGTTCAGTTTTATTTTATCACTGGTTCCCAGAAAGAAGAGAACATTGCAGTGTGAAAATTCTCATAATAAGACTTAAATTCGTATACTTCTTTTCTTTGGAGAGTGAAGAGCTGTGCTCCAAAGAACATAGGACTTACCACTCAGAGCTGAAATGTCTTCCCACTGCTGTGTCCTGAGAGTGCCCAGCACAGTCTGACTCAAAGGGAGATGCTAGAAATTCCCATTAGGGAGATTTCAGGGTTGGATGGGACCAGCTAAGCTGCTGCACCT
Source organism: Regulus satrapa (assembly GCA_013396955.1). Taxonomy (NCBI): domain Eukaryota; kingdom Metazoa; phylum Chordata; class Aves; order Passeriformes; family Regulidae; genus Regulus; species Regulus satrapa. Next base: position 327,892 of record VWZN01008711.1, read on the forward strand.
GAGAAATCCAGTCCTTGGGTCCTGCACACTGGAGGTACCGGCCCTGCGTGCGCTGGGAGCAGTGAAAAAACTCACGTTGTGGTGCTTTGGTGAAAAATGAGCTTTACAAGAATTCGGCTTTGGTAATGGATGCTGGTCAGTTAAGTTTGTCTGTCTTTTTTAGGGAATACATCCAGGTTTCTCTGGTGCTGTTCAACTGCCATGCAAGGGCAGGACTGATCAGTTGTCCCCAAAGCACTGCTGGAATAAATCTTTAGCTAAATGCATTCTTCTTAATCAGAGAGACATTTCCTGTGGCATCACTTCTGTTATGTTTTCTTGCAGTGACCCAAAAACCTGGCTGCTTTGGAAAGTGGATAGTATTGGCAAGCAAAGAAATATGGCAAGTAAAAGTCTTTTTTAGATCCAGTTGATGTTAGTGTTTTCTTCCAAAAAAGGGCAAGTCACACCCCTGAGGGGTTCTGAGGAGGAGTTAAGGTGCTGATAAGACAGAGATCAATAGTTCAGACCATGCTTAATTTTCCCTTCAGTTTTAAACCAGTAAAGAATTGTGGAGGGATCTACTTTATATAGGTAGATATATGTATGTATTCCTCTTGTTAGCAGTGGGGGGCTGTGACACTGCAGCCAGGGAGGCTGATGGAAGAAATGGCAATGGTTAGGCTGTAACAAGTGGGAATTTTGCCAAGGCTGACAGTGTAAACAGCACCTGAAAGTTAAGGGCTCTAGCTGACTTAAGAGAGCCAATAACTACATGAAATTCTTGTTGCAAATCCTTGTTTTAGAGCAGGTAACAAATAGCTCCCAGACCCTATTTTTCTTGCCTTTGGCCCAAGCTCTGCAGGTCACTAGCATTCCCAGAATTGCTTTTACCTGTCTGCATGCACAGATCCTCCGTGGGCTGAGGACACGCCCTGAGCCCTCTGTTTGTGCCTGGAGTGGAGACCAACTGAAAACACAGTTCTCTCTGTTGGGTTTTTCTGTAGAGTGGTGTATTGCACCTTGAGACTTCCCTCTGTCCTGCCTGGAGTGCCCTCAGCTTGCTGGCAGCCTCGCCAGGTTGGCCGTGGTGGTGTCACAGGCCTTTGCCAGCCCCTCCGAGCCAACCAGAGTCTGTCCAAGCCTTCAGAGCACAAAGTCCTGATAAGAAGGATCTCTAACAGGTATGCATCAGGGAGAAGGAGGAGATGTTCCTAAAATTAGTTGCTGTCAGCTCCAAGCAGGAGTGAATGCCTCCTGTGTCACAGAAACACTGAGTACGTGCCGTATATACTGTATGTATATCTAAGTATGTACCTATAATTACACTATTGAAGTGTAAAATTCAATCTTTGCAAACTTCTGGGAGATTCAGGAATGTGGCTTGCTTTGGACTGTAATTAAAATATGGGCATTTTGGTTAAAAATAGCTCCTTTCTGACCTATATTCTCGATGTAGGTCAGTGGAGGCACTTCTCAGATGTATTAGCATTTTGGACACTTAATCTTAGCAGCATATTGCATCTCCTAGAATAGGTTAGGAGAGGCAAGGCAGGAGGAATTGCTGCATCTCGAGTCACCCAGTGAGGTTGCCAAGTTTCTCAGGCACCAGAGAGGCAGAATAATGAGGATTATATTTAATTCAGGCTGGAGAGGCAACCGTGGGGTGTTGAGCAGAGGCCGCTCGAATCATCTTGGCTCTGTGGGGGAGGGAGAATTTATAACTCTAGCTGGCTCCAAAGCAAGCTGTGTGTGCATTTGCGTGTGTATAGATATTTATATATATGTATATACAAATCTGGATGTGTATATAACACCCTGTGTATATATGTATGTATGTATATTCCTACAGTGTACAAAATGTGTATCTATAGAAATGTATACATTTATATGAATTTCTATTTCTCTATATAAATAGTCATGCAACTAGGGGAAATCACATTTCCACAGTGTGTCTTTTTTTCGTAACACCCCCCAAAAAAGAAGCTGCTTCCATTAATGTCATATTGGCACCAAAGTCTTAAATTTTCTTTTCTGTTTAGAAAGAAGTGGTGCTTAGTGGCTGAGCACAAGCCTGGAAGGTTTTTACTCTTCCTGAGGACTCCCAGTAAATCATGAGTTGCTCCACATTTGTGAAATAAAGTGGTGGCCAAAATGACTCAGGGCTGGTTTTATAGGCAAAGGAAAAGGGATGTTGACTTTGCATTGGAAACCTCTGCTATGCTCTCAGAGTTCTGATGGTGAAATATCTGCACTGCTAATTACTCTGGTTGCTGTTAATTTCCCAGCTATTGGCATGAACAGGGAAAAAAAAGATGAATTTCCTGCTCTAAAGTAAGTTATCTGAAGTCTGATTATGTTGCCTCAGTGATGTATGGATTTCCATTTAGGGTCAGGATGTTGGGCTGTAAATCAAGAATCTGAGCTCAGTGAACATCTAGTTTGGGATGTGTCTTTTCCGTTCTAATTGATTTTAAATAATTTCATTTCAATTCATCATCAGACCAAGCTATACCTTAATTCATGATAAGCTCAAAGAAATTCTCATTCATATCAGGGTGAATTTTGCACTTGACTTTGGTGGGGTTGAATGAGGTCAGAGTGTTTCATTCAGCACTGGCATAAAAACAATCTTGTAGCTGTGCAACTATTAATTCAAATTGTAATTTTGTAATAAAAGCAACCTAAAAATGATTTGCTAGTTATGTATTCTATGGTTATAGCCCCTTTGTACAGATGTGTCGGAGTTGGTGTTGGTTTTGATTTTGTGTTACTGATCCTTATTCGGAGTTTGGCCCTGAGCGGAGCCAAAAACAGCTCAACTCCTGGAATACCAGACCAAAACACACTGCATTCGAAAGGAAAAGCTGCAAAGTACTGATCCCTCAGCATTCCTTGAGCTGTGTGCCCAGAGTGCTGGCTGATTGCTAAATTGCCACATGCATTGTGCAAATATTCCAAGAAATGTAGGTCCCAGGAGCGCAGATTTGTCACGGGGATTTTGGCTCCCTGCGGCAGAGCCCTTGTCCGCTCCTGCAAAAAAACCTCCTTGTGCCTCCACCCTGAGCGGTCCCAGGCTCCATTCATGGAGCAGGATGGAAATGTCCTGCTGCCCTTCTGCCATCTTTGGGATCTGGGATGTGATTAGGAAAGAAGAAAGGGGAAATGGATTATTCCTTTCTAAGCCCTTCACTACTTTCAGGGGAGAAGACAGACAGGCAAACATGAAATTATCGTGAAAATCAAAACAAACACCCAAAATATATGACATTGAGTGAAATGTTTCTCCTTGCATTTTGGATTGTGCTTTGCCTTATTATTTCATCTGGGGAAAATCAGCACATTATGGGAAAGTGCTTCACAATCTCTTTTGCATAAACGTTACAGTGAAACTTCTGTGATGTATAGCTGCCTGTTCAAGAAAATGGGTCATTTCCATACAAATGTCATATTTCTATGCAGAAAATATGCTGAATTCATACCCTGTCTCCTAGTTAAAGCAATCCCTTTGCTGCTTTTGTGATTTCAGCATATTTGCCTGACTGGAGACAACCAGAAGAGGATAAGAAAAAATTATTATTTTTTAATTAACTCATGCAGGCCTAATGTCAGGCTAAGCACTTGAGTGCAGTGTCTCTGGGGCACACACAGGAATATCATCCTCCGATGGCTAATTTTTCTTTTGAGCCATGTGCACCACAAAGCTCAGAGAGCTGCTGCTTTGCTCAGAGTCTGGAGACTCGGGGAAGGAAGTTTTTCTGATGTCACTGTTAAAGAAGATGCCTGGATGCCCGTGTCCTCAGGGGAGCCACCGTTCACACAGGAACCCACAGGCTGAAGCCAGCAGGGCAGTGATGAGCTCTGCAAATCTCCTTGTACTCTGCAGCAATCTCCTTCTCGCAGGATGAATTTCATCTAATATGAACCCGAGCTCCTAGCATTGCTGCTCAAAAGAAACAACAAACCCATCCTGCCTCTGGAAAATTGAATTTTCCATGCCACTTTATATTTGGGAAAGGAACAGTGGATTTTAGGATTGGAGTTGCAAACCAAGTGGACGCTAGAGATGGACAACCAAAGAAATGCTGCCACCCAAAGCCTGTAGGTGCCTGGTGTAAATCCTCAGAGCTCCACTGCTCCCAGCACAGCAGTGCTGCTGTCCCAGGGCTGCTGAGGTCGCACCAGATATTTGATACCTGCTGCTGGGGCTTTCTAAATGGCCAGTAGAATTTCTTGAAATAATGAAGATGAATCTGCCCAACTTCTTAGCTGGTGGGATCTGGCTTCAGCCAGCAAAGTTCTTAGGCTGCTTTACTCTGTCAGAGGCATTTCTCTGCCTTTCAGCCATGGGAGTGTAAAGTCACTGCTGTGGGATGGTCTTTGGTGGCAGAAGTGTCCCAGGTCCCTGGACAGGCTGTTCATTCAAAAGGGGTTTTCAGGCTCCTCTTCAACCACTGCACAAGTTTCTACACCCACCTAAAAGCTGCTCCTGTCCTTGTGTGCTGGAAAAAGATCTCTAAGGAAATCTCCCTTTACCAAATCCTGCCTAAACCAAATAAAGATATTTCATGTAATTAATAATAAAGATAAAGGTATATATATATAACACATTTCATTAATAAATAAGCAGGTATTGACCACCAAGGTCTTGTCTGTAGTTTAAGAAACAACTCCCAATTTTTTGTAGGACAAAATATTTTTCTCTTCTTCACTCTGTGAATCTTTTTGATGCAGATTCATCCAACTTTGATGAGATAGAATTTTTTCCCAAAGTAGCAAATGGGAAAGGAAAGGGATCTTAGGAGGATTGTGTCTCCTGGAGAGCAATACATTTCCAGGGGGAGGCTTTTCCCACCCACTAATCCTACCTGGAGCTTTGGGGGATTGGGTTGTATCTAAACACCAATATATTTAAAATTAATTAGAATTTAACTGGAATTAACTTCTATTCCCAATTTCCTGTCTCCACGGGGAAGACAGTGAAAATTTATTTTCTCATGAAAATATTATAGGTATAATGTGTGTTACTAAATGTCCAGATCCTCTATTTAATGGAACTTTGCACATATACAAAAAAAGGGGGGAACGTTTGTTACTGGTATTTCTTTCTATAGGAAGGGTTTTAAGAATTAAATAAAAATTAAACAATAAATTACATTATTAGTATCAAAATAATTATTAGCATACCAAAATAGGGCACTATGGTAACAAATTACTGACAGATCTGGATAAAGATGTGTTAGGATTAAGTTCTGAACACTTAAGGCCGTGTTCCTGAAGATTTTTCATCTTCAAAAATTCTCCACTGCAAAATGTCTGCTTTTAATTGGAAAACAAAATCCTCAGGCTGGATTTTTTATTATTATTTGGTAGCTGAAAAGAAAGTGACTTCTTGAATGTAACTTCAAACAAAAACCTTTTCAACATTGTTTTTATCTTAAGAAAAACCCCACATTTTTCATCTGACGGAAACTATCTTCTGAAGCATAAACAAGCTTTCTGAAAGTAATACTAATATAGAAGAAAGTATGTTTTTAACAAACCTTTCTACTCATAGAAAGAGCAATTCTTTTGTTTTCTCTTTTATTACCAAACTTTTCTGTGCTTTGGTTTGTGTCAGTTTTGTCTGTAGGGAAAAAGTGGAACTGTAGAAAAAACCCTCTCGGGCATATGAAGGTCTTGTTTTTTTGTATTCAAAAATGTTTTTCTAAAATATATTACACATCTTAAACTTCAATTAGTTAATTAGTTGCTTTAAGGGATAAATAAATGTATCCCTGGAAATGCCCAAGGCCAGGCTAGAGCACCCTGGAACAATGGAAGTTGTCCCTGCCCATAGCAGGGGTGGAACTGGAAGAGCTTTAAGGTCCCTTCCAATCCAAGCCATCCTGGGATTCTCTGATATTAAGGATAAACAAAGGAATAAAGTATTGAAGGGAAGAATAATTAAAGTATTGGTGGAAAAGTGCTTAAAATTAAAAAAAAGAAAAACAACCCTGGGTTTCTACTGCCAGAAATGTAGGTGTAATCAACAGGCACTTGGGAATGCCTAATCCTTTGGAATTAATATCCAATAATTTTCTCACCTCTGATATTACTTTAATCCAAATGCAAACTATGACTGAGTTCATGATCTTTGTTGCTGCCAGCTTGTCATTACTAAAAGTAATATTTGTGGCAGATGAATAACCAAGAATAGGAAAACCCAGAGAAAATTGCAATTACTTTTTCTTTTCAGTGACAGGCAGCACCACTTCCAAAAGCTGTTCTATGTATAATCAAATTAATGAAGTACCTTTAAAATTGAATGATTAATTACAGAGAGAATGGGTGAAAAGGCCAAATGTGTTTGTTTAGTTGGCACTCAGCTGTGTATGGGCAAGTCCTTGACTGGTTAACACCAGAAATAAGATTTTTTTTTTTTTTTTAAGTTTGACCCTTTTACACATCCTATTTTTTTTTTTTCACAGAAAAATGTCACTGCTATATGAGGAGAATGGTCTCAATGGCCTGATTTCTATTTATTTTGGCTTTTGTGCCATAACTCTTGTCAGAAATAACCCAGTGGTCCTTGAAGGAGGGCAAACAAACAGGTTTTCATCTGTTTATTTGTACATGAAGCAAAAAATGTGTGGAGAGGCTGAAACTCTGCATGTGCCTAGGACAGGGCTGGCAGCATGATGTTCATGGATAAAGGAATTCTCACTGGCACTGTCAGAATGCTCAAATTAGCTCCTGGGAAGACAAAGGCTGTGCTGTACACACCTGCAGCTGTGGGTAAACGAGAGAACAATGGCCATTGTTCAGCTGTTAATGCACCGAATTTCTATCTTACCTTCATTATTGGCTGACTTTCAGTCCCTGTAATTAACGTGTCTGGAGTGGGTGGATCTCTTTACATTCACCTGTTTCTTTTCACAGCTTAATCAGAGCAGGAGAAAAACTTAAAATTAAGATTCTCTGTGTTTTCCAAGTTTCCTGGTGCTGTGGTGAACTGGCTGGGGAGAGCCCAAACAGGGAAATTAACTTTGTGAGATGAATTGGTGTTTAATCCTGAAACTTTCCAGTTGCTTGTGTTTTGGACTGGTTCTCAGTTCTTAACTTTGCAGCATCTTGTAAAGAAGAAAGAAAACTCCAATATTCAGGAAATCCCAAACTGTGGAGCCATGCAGCTGATAGCCAATACATTTCCTAGGCAACTGTGGCAGCGCCTCATCACCTTCTGAATAAAGAAGAAGTTCTTCCTAATATCAGAAACTGCAAGATCAGCCCTTGAGTTTCTATAGGTTCAGGTGAGTGTAATTTAAAACAGAATTTACCTACAATGTTTTCCTGAAATTAAAAAGCAGCATTTTAGTTTTGCTTTAATAGTGAAAATTGATCACAGTCAGCAGTACAAGAAGGGAAATAACAAAAGCTGTTTCTACAGTGGTTTCTCCAGTTCAGAAACCTGCAGTGGTTGGTACTCCATGGAATTCCACCTAACAGAAAAAAATCAGGCTGTTTTTTAGTGCCCCTGTTTGGCTTTAAGCCGACAGGAAGGATGCTGAGACCAGTCTCAGAATCTGGTGAAAAATTGTCATGGATGGGGACATTGAGTTCATATTTAGCAGTGCATGAGAAGCATCCACATTCCATTGGATCAATTTCCTTGGATCACCTGGAGCTACCTTAATGGTCTGAAGACCAGATGTTCTTTTATTCAGACAGAGCTCTTAGAATTTGTTGTAACAGAAGTATCAAAACACATTTCTTGTAGTGTTTTACCTCAGCAACAAGAAGGGAGGAGTCTGCAAATAACCTGTGGGCCCTGTCCTTGATACAGCTCCTTCCCTTCCTTGCCAGCAATCTCAGTGTCCTCAGCAGAAACAACCTTAGCCACTGTCATGTTTATTATGGCTCTACATATTTCACATTAAGTGTTATTTACTGTAACTCTGCCCATAAAGCACTAACAGTATTATTGGGAGCTGTCCTTTGCATGCCTGATGTCAGCTGCAGCTGCAGATCACATTTACAACTCCAAACACATGCAATGGAGAGTCATAAATTATACAGGAAACAACACAGAGTAATGAGAGACGTGTCAGCTCGAGTTTCTCACTGCAGAGGCAGCACTGTGGCAGGCAAGATTTATTTACTATTCCAGCCACTGGCTTTTTTGCAGTCAATAGCTCGTCACTTTTAGTTCTGCAAATAGGAATAAAGATGTTTTGCAAGAAGGAAAACAAAAGGCAGCAGAGCTTCTTGGCCTCTGGCGTGTGTTACTGAAATTTTGGAGCTCCAGGTCTCACTCTGCACCAGCCAGCTGGGGAAACTGTAGTGTTTGCAAGTCTCCCTCTCCTTATCTGTTAGCACAAAAAAACCCACAAATTAATGTATGGGGAGCATAATGTGAAAGCTGGGAATTAGTTCCATTTTGCCTAAAGGGGATACCCTGGTCCTCAAGAGCCAGACCCAGGAATCCTGTGGTCCTGAGTGCTGCCTAAGAGCAGGAGCAATAGTGGGGAACACAGAGGGATTGCTGACACCAGGGCTGTGGTGGCTCCACAGAAATTCTGGGAAATGTCTCCCAAGGGTAAAGGCAGTGAAAAAGAGGATGGGGGTTTCTATTCAAACCAGCTGGACTTGGAAATAAATAGGGATCAATGTTTTGGATCTAACTTTTTGCCTATCTTTAGGGGTGTGCATTGTGTTGGGGTGCAATGGTCAGACATGAAAAATTCCTGTTCTCTGGCCTAAAATTAAATCAAGGTGAAAATATTTCCTCCTACCTCAGGTGCAAGTTTTATTTGGGCCAATACTTCTGCATCAGTTTTCCCAGCTTTTCCCATGCTATGGGATTTATCTGTGCATCAGCTGGGTTGTTTTCAGTTGTTAAAGAGAAAGGCTGGGCCAGCACAGGAACCTGCAGAGCCAAGGCATGGGGACAATGCTGGACATGGGGATGTGCCCCATGGCCTGGGGTGCTGCCACAGAGGATCTGCTTTGCTCCAGCATGGTGGAAGCAGCTGCTTATAAGGGAGTGAGCAGATTCCGTCCCTGTGAGTCAGGGCAGATCCCTGTCTGCAGGGAACACTGCTCAAGATGAGTGCAACATGCATGTTTGGAGGCTAAGCTTAGTCCTCAGTTACTGGGAATGTCAGCTTGCATCATCAGTAAACTCGGAATGGAATTAGGCCAGAAGGGATTATGGATAATGTGTTTTATTTTGAATAAGTTATCCAGGCAAATCTGAACTGAAAAATCACAAGAATAGCCTTTAACAAGAGGAACAAAACCATAATGCATTGCCTCTTTTTGTGTTTATTTGGGGAAAAAGAACCACCTAAGGTTGGGAAAGAATACTTCTGATTGCTTTTCCAGGGCAAGATTCCTCCCATGGCTTTGTGTGGGCACATCCCTGTTGACACACAGAGTCCAGCAAAGTGAGCTGGCTGCTGCATAGAAATTCATGGAAACAGAAAGATCCTTTCAAGGAGAGAAGTTTCTTTCCAGACACTACAGCAGTTTGCAGCACTCAGAAAAAGCACCAAAATGATTTCCTGGTGGACTCTGTCACCGTTTTATCATGTTGTGTCAGATTGTGCATGTTGCTGATGAAAAGCAAAAAAGCTCCCAGAAGTTATGTAGGCAAAAAATCCTCCAAATTCCTCACTGTCTTTTAAAGGCCAAAATTCCAAAAAGCCAGGTTTCAGTTGGGCTTATCTCTTTTGTTGGAGTATTTAGTATTATTCAATAGACTTTCCCATCTGCTGGGCTGGAAAATCTCAGTAAAGGAGGTGGATTTCGGTGTGATCAGAAATTCCAATGAGGGTAACTACAGGCAGAAGAAGGGCTGATGCTGCATCCATCATGAAGGTTTTATTGTAGCAGCTAGAATAAAAAATACGCTGTGATTTAGGGCATGTATTCAACAGAAAAATGCATAAACTTGTACAAAATAGGGAAGAAAAATAAATTTTTAGGTCATGCAAAATCCCCACATTTGTTAATATTTTTATCTGAGGTTAAACAATAAATTGATAGAATTGATTGACTTGACCTTGACTTGAAAATCCAGAATATTAAAGCTTCCCAGAAAATAATAACAAATGTAAGATCTATGGAGTCTTCTGGAGCATTTGGATGCTCTAACTGTGTACAAGTTGTTGGATGTCACGAGTTTGTGCATTATTAATAAAAGTTGGAGCTTTGCATCTTCCCAGTTATAATTACTTCTCTAAATATCTGCAGGAAACAGAAACATAAACTAGCGAGCATTTAAAAACTCTGGGTAAGCATCTTTTGGAGAAAATGCCTATAAAATGACTCATGCTTCTGTTTACAGTTTGAAATTGGTTTTCAAACCATAAAATAAGTGCAAGGTTCCAAAAATGGCCAAATCAAGGCTGTGACTGGGAGGTCACAAGTCTGAGATGGGAGTATCTAACTGACCTCAGGGTGAGAATCTCCACCAGGATTGATTAATAACTCTTGGTTGTTGGTGAAACTCTACAGAAAAATACATAAAAATCACCTATTTCAGAAAAAATAATATAAACTCCAGACCATATCAGCAGCAGTTTTTAAACAAATAAAAGTCACCTCTCCAAAGTCATTCATTTTTACATGTGAGCCATGTATAAAAGCCACATTAATTTCATTTATATACACATGACTATTATTATATGCAAAACACACACATTGCAATCATTTGTGAGATGTCCTCAGGACTTCCAGAGATGTGTGGGTCTTGAACTCTTCTCCAGAATGATCAAAATCTGTTAAAAATATCGCCTGGTTCATTGTAAGCACAGAGACAAATTCTGCTCATTGGCCTCTGATAAGATTTGTCATTGTTACATGAACTCTCTGACTGAGGATTTTGTCTCCCTAAATAAAATCCTGTCTAGGGCTGATCATGTCCTATTTTATTGCCTTCAGAGCCACACTGTGCACTCTATATTTTCTTTAAAGGAAAATACTTATGGAGGTTTTACTCTTTCTTAAATATCACAATAGGAAAGTCAAACCAATTTAATTTCTTTTTAAAATGGATTTATTTTTAATTCCTTCAACACTTCTCTCCATTGGGTTGCATCCTATACAATAGAACAGTGATATAGTCAATATAAAGTTGATAACAGTAAATCTGTTTTCATTTATAGAGATATTGCAGACTTTGCTGAAACATCACCCTAACGAGCTGAGTTACTTTGATGTTCATTTTCAGGAGATGTGACTTTGATGCAGAGCTCTGAACTGTCAGGAGAAAATTCCCAATGTACAGGTCTGGGTTATAAACAAGAATTTGTTCCATCAGATGCTCGCTCCATTTACAACCTTGTATTGTTGTTTAACATTATTCCTGGGAAATAAACAGATGTTCAGCTGTGGTTAGTCAGAAATAGAAAGGAGTTAGGAGGGAATCTGATCCCCCACTTGAAAATTATACTTAGGAAAACCCCCAAAACTCTACCTTTTATGGAAGACAAGCATGCCTAGGACATACCAGAAAACAAAACAAAACTAAACTAAAAACCAAACCAGATTTTGAATTAAAAATTAGTTTTAACAGACTTAAAACATGGCAGGGATTTAGCCTTGAATTTGGGCACATGGATTTCAGTGCACTTGGTGGAGATATCTTGGGTTTAATTATATGTTTAAAAAGCATATTCTGTATTTAAGTACCAACAGTCATTTTCTTGAGAACTCTCTGAATTTTGTGTAAGTGCCACACAAGCACAAAAGTGAATCTAAATGAGGTTCTAAAGCACAAGGATCAGATATTTCATTCAATAAAAGGCTCCAGGGGATGCAGAATTTGTGCAAGTACAAATTGATTGAAACAGGGCTCTGTATGGGGCTTTTCCAGCTCAGTGATGACTTTTGGGGCACCCCAAAAACACACAAAAGCTAAGCCTAAAGGATTTCTCCAGTTTGAAACTGCAGATGAGGATCTGGACAGAGAACTGTAACACCCCTTTGAAATCACAATTTTTTATACTAACATTAGACCCAAGTATTTGTATTTTTCTCAGTTATTTTATTCATTCTGGCAGGGGCAAACATCCCTAATAGACACCCAGGAGTTATTAAAATTTGCAGAGTAGATCTCCAGCAATATCCCATCTAAACTGCAGATGATTTTCTGAGCATTAACAGTGCCCACCTGAAAAATGGAGCTGGCTCCTCATTTAGAGCAGGAGCTGACTGAGCAGCAACTTACTAAATCAGCAGAAATAACTCTCCCACCCCGGGCTTCAGACTGCGCTGCTCTGTTTGCATCTGCTGTTTTCCCTTATTTCCAAATGCCTCAAATGCCAGCTGAGGAGCAGATTTGATCCTGCTCCAAGCCTCCAAGCAAGGCTTCCTTTTTCACCTCACTCCCAGAGGTGATTCCTGCGGGGAAGAGCCAGGATCCTGTCACAAACCACACACACCAGGAAACCCTTCCTTTGCAGGAACTGCTGCTGTGCTGGTCCTGGAGAAAGGACCTGCCCGGGACAGAGGCTAGGCTTAAAGGAAGGCTAGAGTTACAGAAATAAAGCAAGGATTTATTAAAAGGCCTTCACATGACACACCTCGGGCAAGCACAAGAGCCCCGCCGGGGCTCCACCCAAGACGGACCCTGACTCAGGAGTTTTCACACTTTTATCAGTTCTGGTCCATTTCCATCTTGGGTTAATTGTGCAATTCCAGCTCCAGGTGAAGCAGTCCCACCCTCCCAGGTTGCTCTCCTCACTTCGCTGCTGTTTGCACTTTTTGGGCCCGGAGCTGCAGCGGTGTCCTTGGTTCTGGGGCTGGGAAAGGATTGCTGTGTGTGACTGACTGTGAGGAGAACTTGCTGGCACTTTCAATGAAGCTCAGAGTCACAGACCAATGCTCTGCAGAGTCTGGAAAATATGAAAGCTAAAACTGAAGGCATCAGTGCCACCTGAGCTGGGTGAGCCCAGACAGGCAGCTCCTGCTTGTTGTGACAGCCACCCTTGGGGAGGTCCTGACATATTCCTGATTAATCAGAAAAAACCACAATTTAAAGATATGGGATTGGCAGATGTAGATCTCAAAGATAAAAATCCTATCCTGCCCTATGTGGATGACAGCGGCTGCTTAAGTCAGGTGATGGAACTTCAGGAGCAAGCTGAAGGAATAATTTCAAATATCTCCATGACTTTTTTTCAGTGTTATTTGAGCTTTAACCAAAACATCCATGGCCACAGAGTCCTGGTTAAATGTGGATGAAAACAAAACCCCATCAAGAGATTTTCCCTGCTCAAACTGAAACTGTCAGAGAATTCCAGGATGGTTTGGGTAGGAAGGGACCTTAAATCCCATCTAGTGCCACCCCTGTCATGGCAGGGACACCTTCCAATGTCCCAGGCTGCTCCAGCCCCAGTGTCCAGCCTGGCCTGGGGCACTGCCAGGGATCCAAGGGGCAGCCACAGCTGGTCTGGGCACCCTGTGCCAGGGCCTCCCCACCCTCCCAGGGAGCAATTTCTTCCCAAAACTGAGCTGGCCCAAGATAAACTTCAAGAAAAGAAAAGCAGCTAAGATGGGTGTTGCTGAAGAAAAGTTTTACTGCTGTGTCCTGGATGTCACATGAGAAAAACAGGAGTTTTTTCCCATCATTCCAGTGATTCGCCACCTCAGCTTTTGGTACACAGATGTTAAATGAAATTAATTTAAATGGCACGGTCCCTTTCCTCTCAGGCAGTGCATCTAATCAGATTTGACTTTCACTCTTTGGATAAGATTTATTCTAGAAAACTAGAAAAAATAATTGTCTTTGTTATCCTTCAGACAGGAAAAATTACGTGTTAAGAACCAACCGTTCATTGTCTGAAAATAATTTGCAATTACATAATGCTTTCCTCTTTCAGAGCAAGATTCATGTTATTTAGGCTTGTTAGCTTTTTTTTTCTTTTTCTTTTCTTTTTTTTTGGTTTTGTTATGTTTTGTTTTGTTTAATTTAGTTTAGGATTAATCAAAAAGTTGTTCTGTTTTTTTTGTGTGTGAATTTTAAGAGGTGGCCTGGATCAAATTCCTTCTCTCCCAGTACCTGGAATGTCATCATCCCTTGGAGGTAACTGATGCTTTGGGGAGTGATTGACTGGGCTGGAGGTGGAATCAACACCTGAACTTTCCCTGCATTTCCAATTCATCCTTCCCAAGCCAGGGGTCAGGCACGTGGTGCCTCTGCTGTGCTTTCTGTAACATGTAGATTCATTTATTTCATTAAAGTAGCTTTGGGAAAAATTACTGAAGATTCAGATTTTTTTAAATGTTTGCAATTCTCCTTGGAGCCAATGAGCTTGTGAGGTCCCCCAGAAGCCAGGGTGTTCAGGGAGGATGCCAGGACAGGCTGCAAGTCATTTTAGTCCCAGGGCTACACGCAGTGAGCGTGGGGTTTGAGCTGACCAAACCAGCAGAAAATTCCATGTGCTGATTTCCCCTCACCCTGAGGAAGCATATTTTCACTTGCTCCCTTCACAGTGGGCGGAAGAAAGGGAAGAGAAGGCAGCAACTCCAGCAAAAGAAGAGATCCATTAATGTCACCGTGGCAGGGCCAGGTCGCTGCACTCCAGAGTGTGACACTACAAACTGGGGCTGCTCCCCAGGGAGTGGAAAGCAGCTTTGTGAAAGCTGTCAGACAGCTGGGAGCACCGGCACTGAGAGATCAAAGAGTGAGAAATATCTGAATCCTTGCCTGGAGCAAGTGGGAGATGTGAGGACAGGGCTAACCCTGTGTGTGAGAGGAAGGCACAGGGACAGGTTGGTGACATCTCTCATTTAGGCTGAGGCACAGCAGGAGGTTTCTGACACCGGGCTGTTTCTGCAGAGACTCAGCAGCAGCAGAAAGGCCACAGGAAGCTGTGACAGCAGCCCTGGAAATCAAGAAATAAAGAATCCATGGAGCAAGGGCACCGTGGAGGAGTGACAGGAACCACTTAGCTTCTCGTCTTCCCCGAAAGAGGGGAGATACAAGAGAGGAACCCAAGCAATAATTTCATTTGTGATGGGATTTCCAGCCCAGAGGGCTGCAACTCCTGCCAAGGTTGCTCCCTTGAATGGAATATTTTAAACTCCCAATAGTTTTGTTCCAGCAACAACTCAGTAAGTAGACAAATGAAATATTAAGTATTTCCTTCTCCTTTCTCCAGTTTCTCGTTTAAGGAGATCATGGAACAGTTTGGAAAGGACCTTAAAACTCATCTTTTTCTGGCCCAAACACTTTCCCAGGGTGCTCCAACCCCATCCAACCTGACTTTGGACACTTCCAGGGATAGAAGGACAGCCACAGCTTCTCTGGGCACAGATATTCCCACACCTCCTTAAGTAAAAAGAACAAATTTATCTGTATTTAACTCTGTTTTATGAGGTTAAATGTCCTTAACCAAAAGCTAAATGCAGTGGTTGCTGCCAGTGTGTATTGATCTGGCTGCTGAGATTAGTGTTAATTAGTTTTAATTAGTTTTAATCAGTTTGATTGCTGGTACACAGTTCCGTGTTGATGGGTCTGGGCTGCTTTCTGAGCCAGCGCAAGCCCCTTGGCACAGCACTCCTTGCTTACTAAAAAAGGAGGAATGTGGGAAAACCATGAGGTTTCTCAGCAGTTCAAGGCTGAAATCTGTCTCAATATGCTCCCACATTTCAGCAGCCACCAGTGGAGCTCTTGTGACAGTTCCTGCTGCTCTCACTGGGCTGTGCCTCTGGTGACATCTCAGGGCTTGAGCTCAGGATCTGTTCTCCCACTGGACAGATAAGAAATTTACCCTGTTATCTCTGTCTCACCTTTTCACATGTCCTGAGCATTTTAGAGAGCTCCTTAGAGGGTGTGGTAGACTCATTTTTAACAAATCATCAACCTCAGCTAGATATTACATCTAAAAAAGCAAAAAAGAATGCAAAAGAAAAAGCCCACAACATTGTTTTGTTTCTTTTTCTTTTCAGGAATTTTAGTAACCTGTAAGAAACTCTGAAGTTCATCTCAGGAGAAAATTGTTCTCTGTGTGTAAAGTGATTTGCAAGGAATAAAATACATTTCTCAGTGCTTGCCCACTGGTGTAATAATGCTGTAATCTGTGCTGGGTGAATTGTCCTGAACTGATGATTTATTTCATAGAGTCCTTAAAGAGTGTTTGATTTAAACCCTGAGATCAGGGGGCACAATTTAAAACCCTCAATTATTTATTATATTTGTTTATTTATAATAAATAAATAAACACATGAAATTTAATAATAATTATTGATGATAAATAATGAATTAGTGATGCAATTTATAGAGTTTTCAAAGCTGTCCCTTGTGTTTTTCTGTTGTCTGTGGGGTGTCTCTTGGTGTGGATGGGCAAGAAGAATTCGGAGGGCTACAGTTCACCCTGATCCTCCCCTTCTGCCTGGTGACAGTCGCAGGATGTGTCCTCACTGGATTTTAGCATCGGGACAGACCTAATCAAGGATCAAGAGACTGTGGGAGGAGCAAAATTGTGTGGAAAAAACTCTATAACCATAAAAGCATTTCCTGGTACCTCAGAAACTGCTTCTTCCAGAGATGTGATGCAGAGCACCTGCTTTACTTCCAGTCAGATTTTGTGTGATTCCATTCCCACACAGGAACTGAAGCAAAAAGCTTGGAGCTGAAAATGGCAGAAAAATAAGAATTGTTGCTTGTACAAAGCAAACATCTCAGTGTTTTAGTAAAACTGCCCATTCAGACTAATAATCTGCATAATTTTTTTTTTCTGTTACTGTCAAGAGCAGGAGTTTCCCTGAGCAAAAAGCACAGGTGCAGGTGATTCAAAGAGGCAAATCTGGGGCTGTGTGTCTACCTCAGCCCTGGGCACATCCCTGCACTTCACAGTTCCAGAGATAAACAGTTCCCAAACACAGAAAATAACTGCTGCTGTAAGTGACTCTGTATCTAAAATATGAAATGGACTTGTGTGTTGAATTCTTTTACCACATTTAGGGCCAAAAAAATAAATAAATAAAGCCAAAACCACCAACCCACAGGTGCCCAGGTGGCCTCAGAGAGGGAAGTGGCAGGATGAAGGTGTTCATTAAATCAGCCAGGAATGATTACCTGTCAAAGGGCTGGGCTGCTTGGATTAGCAAGGCTTTGAGTTTAATTAATTAAGGGTTGCTTTTTTGCTCTTATTAGTAATGTTTTCTTGCTTGGAATCCTCTGTAATGATTGATTAGCAATTATGGAGGGCACAGAAGATGGACTTGGCAGTCAGCAGTGCCTGACTGATTAAACAGGTCCAGGGAGGGGGATGAGACACCTGTAGGGCCACACTGAAACATTGAATTCTCTGGAATGTTGTCTAAGTTTCCTTAGGCCTTTTTTTAATTTCATAAAAGTACATTGTGTTCTCTAGAGAACATCTTACAGTGGTGCACTAAACCTCTTAATTATCCAGGTAATTAGAAAGCCTTCCATCATTATTTGGCACACTTGAGCCCCCAAAAGAGAGACAGTGTGTTTATTTGTTTAAGGACCTCTTTAGGCATCAAAATTTCAGTGGTGATGACATGATGTAGGAATTAATATTTCTATAATGAACAAATAATAATTTATTATATAATTATATATTAATAAGTATCTGCAGTTATAGCACCTGAAGTGATAAAGACCCTTAAAATTAATGTCTGTCTGTGCAAAGTTGAAAAAAGTTGTGCTACTCTCCATGTGTGAGTATCAGGTCTGTTAAATGTCACAAATATCACACAAAAAAAGTTTCTGCGTAAACCTCCATCAAGTGAGTGGATAAAATTATATTCCTTTGAAACTGTGTGTGATATTTATAAACACTGAGGTATTTTGGCATCTCAAAGTAAGCAATTTTCTCTGCTTTCAGGGCAAGGCTGTGTTCCTGCAGATCCCTGTAAGCTCTGGGTTTAATGAAGCTGAAAATAACCTTCAAATCTGAGGATCAGCCTCATTGCAGTTGCTCCCTGCTTTAAATCTGCTTTAACTCACAATTGCATCCTATTTAGGATTGTTTCATTTTCAAAGTGAAGGCTGATAGAAACTCTATCCACTCCCAAGTCTGATGCATTTTCTTGCCAAGTAGAAATGTTCAAGATCTAAGAGGAAAATGAACATTATTAGCTACAAAAGGAATGAAATGTAATATTTTGATTGATTCTGTGAGTTCTGGGAAATTCTTTCCTGGGATATTTGATGTTTCTTAGGATATACAAAGTGGTTCAACCATTCTGGGGCAGTTGGCTTCCTTGGGGGCTATTTATCTTTACTGTTAAACAAAACGTGAAAATCCCATTATTTTGAACAGATGAGAAAAGATACCACATTTTGGTGGTGGTGTGGGCACTCTCCTGGCTGTGGAAAAGATCCTTGTGATGTTTCTCACCATCCATCAGGAGGAATTGCCCAGTGAAGCATTTCTGGCACCATCAGGGACCACAGGAGGAGTCACACCTCAAAGTTTGCTGGCCAAAGCACTCCAGAGCCTGCTTCTCTGTCACAGCTTTCCTCACTGCTTACCATAGAAAAAAAGGAGCAAAATTAAGCTTGGCTTAAATATTTAAAATCCTCATAATCTTTATTTTGAAGAGGAATTATTTTGTCTCTAATGAACGGGAAAGGTAAAAGGTGCAAAATTAAATTAACAGAAGGAATGTTATTAATGGACTTGACTTTTGCTGTGTGAGTTTTGCTAACAGCCAGAAGGAGGAATATTGATCTGCTCTGTTTGTACAGATAAATACACTCTGAATCTATTTTCACCACAAACTTCCCATTCCTCAACAATTTAGCTGTTGCTTTATGCAGAATTTGCCCCTGGCGATGTGTCAGTCTTCAAATGGAGTCTGCACCATGTTAAGGATCAGATTGCTGCTTAAATCTGGGCTCATCTAAGCTTGGTTTACTCCACAGCTGCACTCAGCCGTAGTTTATCTCCTCCTGAGGTGATGCCAGCAAAGGGCTCAAACCAGATCTTGTTCATTTTCCCCAGCAGGAAAAGCTGCCCCTGATTTGCAAAATGGAACTGATTATTTCTGGATTGTCCCAGCCTGCTCAGACCTCTGGGTGTAATCAATAATCTGGAATTTGTGCCTCTTACCCCCAGACACATTTTCTGGGATTCTTCTTCTGAGGGGAGGTTTTGCCACTGGGTTGATGTGGGGTGGGCTGGGGTGTCTGTTTGATGTGGCTCCCTAGAGCTGGGGTAATAGATGGAGTGAACATAATTAGCAGCCAAATTGTTAATTAGTTAAGCATGAAACATGCTGGTAGACACTTCTGCTGGTGAGCCATGGGGATTTATGGCTCTTTAATGTGTCCCTCCCGTGTTTTGTTACCTCTTTGTCTCCCCAGAACTAGCAAGGAGGGTTCACAGAGGAAGTTCTGTGCTAGAAGAGCAGAAATTGGATAAAAATTGCTGTGCTCAGCCTCCTCCTCTGGAAATGGATATTCCTGGCTCTGCTGGTGGACTCTCCACAGGATCTCAGCCTCCTGGTTCTTGTCTAGATCCAGCTGGAGTCAGGAAAATTGTGGTACTAAANGTTTCCCTGAGCAAAAAGCACAGGTGCAGGTGATTCAAAGAGGCAAATCAGAGGCTGTGTGTCTACCTCAGCCCTGGGCACATCCCTGCACTTCACAGTTCCAGAGATAAACAGTTCCCAAACACAGAAAATAACTGCTGCTGTAAGTGACTCTGTATCTAAAATATGAAATGGACTTGTGTGTTGAATTCTTTTACCACATTTAGGGCCAAAAAATAAATAAATAAAGCCGAAACCACCAACCCACAGGTGCCCAGGTGGCCTCAGAGAGGGAAGTGGCAGGATGAAGGTGTTCATTAAATCAGCCAGGAATGATTACCTGTCACAGGGCTGGGCCGCTTGGATTAGCAAGGCTTTGAGTTTAATTAATTAAGGGTTGCTTTTTTGCTCTTATTAGTAATGTTTTCTTGCTTGGAATCCTCTGTAATGATTGATTAGCAATTATGGAGGGCACAGAAGATGGACTTGGCAGTCAGCAGTGCCTGACTGATTAAACAGGTCCAGGGAGGGGGATGAGACACCTGTAGGGCCACACTGAAACATTGAATTCTCTGGAATGTTGTCTAAGTTTCCTTAGGCCTTTTTTTAATTTCATAAAAGTACATTGTGTTCTCTAGAGAACATCTTACAGTGGTGCACTAAACCTCTTAATTATCCAGGTAATTAGAAAGCCTTCCATCATTATTTGGCACACTTGAGCCCCCAAAAGAGAGACAGTGTGTTTATTTGTTTAAGGACCTCTTTAGGCATCAAAATTTCAGTGGTGATGACATGATGTAGGAATTAATATTTCTATAATGAACAAATAATAATTTATTATATAATTATATATTAATAAGTATCTGCAGTTATAGCACCTGAAGTGATAAAGACCCTTAAAATTAAAGTCTGTCTGTGCAAAGTTGAAAAAAGTTGTGCTACTCTCCATGTGTGAGTATCAGGTCTGTTAAATGTCACAAATATCACACAAAAAAAGTTTCTGCGTAAACCTCCATCAAGTGAGTGGATAAAATTATATTCCTTTGAAACTGTGTGTGATATTTATAAACACTGAGGTATTTTGGCATCTCAAAGTAAGCAATTTTCTCTGCTTTCAGGGCAAGGCTGTGTTCCTGCAGATCCCTGTAAGCTCTGGGTTTAATGAAGCTGAAAATAACCTTCAAATCTGAGGATCAGCCTCATTGCAGTTGCTCCCTGCTTTAAATCTGCTTTAACTCACAATTGCATCCTATTTAGGATTGTTTCATTTTCAAAGTGAAGGCTGATAGAAACTCGATCCACTCCCAAGTCTGATGCATTTTCTTGCCAAGTAGAAATGTTCAAGATCTAAGAGGAAAATGAACATTATTAGCTACAAAAGGAATGAAATGTAATATTTTGATTGATTCTGTGAGTTCTGGGAAATTCTTTCCTGGGATATTTGATGTTTCTTAGGATATACAAAGTGGTCCAACCATTCTGGGGCAGTTGGCTTCCTTGGGGGCTATTTATCTTTACTGTTAAACAAAACGTGAAAATCCCATTATTTTGAACAGATGAGAAAAGATACCACATTTTGGTGGTGGTGTGGGCACTCTCTTGGCTGTGGAAAAGATCCTTGTGGATGTTTCTCACCATCCATCAGGAGGAATTGCCCAGTGAAGCATTTCTGGCACCATCAGGGACCACAGGAGGAGTCACACCTCAAAGTTTGCTGGCCAAAGCACTCCAGAGCCTGCTTCTCTGTCACAGCTTTCCTCACTGCTTACCATAGAAAAAAAGGAGCAAAATTAAGCTTGGCTTAAATATTTAAAATCCTCATAATCTTTATTTTGAAGAGGAATTATTTTGTCTCTAATGAACGGGAAAGGTAAAAGGTGCAAAATTAAATTAACAGAAGGAATGTTATTAATGGACTTGACTTTTGCTGTGTGAGTTTTGCTAACAGCCAGAAGGAGGAATATTGATCTGCTCTGTTTGTACAGATAAATACACTCTGAATCTATTTTCACCACAAACTTCCCATTCCTCAACAATTTAGCTGTTGCTTTATGCAGAATTTGCCCCTGGCGATGTGTCAGTCTTCAAATGGAGTCTGCACCATGTTAAGGATCAGATTGCTGCTTAAATCTGGGCTCATCTAAGCTTGGTTTACTCCACAGCTGCACTCAGCCGTAGTTTATCTCCTCCTGAGGTGATGCCAGCAAAGGGCTCAAACCAGATCTTGTTCATTTTCCCCAGCAGGAAAAGCTGCCCCTGATTTGCAAAATGGAACTGATTATTTCTGGATTGTCCCAGCCTGCTCAGACCTCTGGGTGTAATCAATAATCTGGAATTTGTGCCTCTTACCCCCAGACACATTTTCTGGGATTCTTCTTCTGAGGGGAGGTTTTGCCACTGGGTTGATGTGGGGTGGGCTGGGGTGTCTGTTTGATGTGGCTCCCTAGAGCTGGGGTAATAGATGGAGTGAACATAATTAGCAGCCAAATTGTTAATTAGTTAAGCATGAAACATGCTGGTAGACACTTCTGCTGGTGAGCCATGGGGATTTATGGCTCTTTAATGTGTCCCTCCCGTGTTTTGTTACCTCTTTGTCTCCCCAGAACTAGCAAGGAGGGTTCACAGAGGAAGTTCTGTGCTAGAAGAGCAGAAATTGGATAAAAATTGCTGTGCTCAGCCTCCTCCTCTGGAAATGGATATTCCTGGCTCTGCTGGTGGACTCTCCACAGGATCTCAGCCTCCTGGTTCTTGTCTAGATCCAGCTGGAGTCAGGAAAATTGTGGTACTAAATTAGCCCTGTGTGTGACTACACTAAACACACACATCCCACACACCCCACTCCTTCTCCTCATGTTTCCTTCTACCTGCACCTTGTTTTATTTTATACTTTCTTTGCACATTTGATGGCTGTGGGGGAATTCGGTTTGAGACACTAATTATGCACTGTCAGGATATAATTACTAAAGAAGGCAATGCAGAGCATGATTTGGCCCAGTGAAACATCATGAAGTTAATTTCACTTTCAGGACTAAAATCTGAATTAGCTCATATTTTTCTCATGATAAACAAGCTCTGTTGTAGAAATAATCACATTTATTTACTGGTTTACTAAATATACCTCCTATAAATTGCCTCATCTTAACAATTAGTACATTGAGGTTTGAAGACTTTTAAAATGTGAAGTGAGAGGCCAAAGCTTTATTTTGAAGCATTTGGACACAGTACTCAAGGTGAGGCTGTACCTCAGGTGTTGTGTCCATTTCTGGCCCCTCCGTTTAGGAAGGAAATTGAGAGTGGAGTTGAGTTGAGTTGAGTTGAGTTGAGTTGAGTTGAGTTGAGTTGAGTTGAGCATGCCCAGAGGAGGGCAAAGAGGCTGGTGAGGGGCTTGGAACACGAGCCCTGTGAGGAATGGCTGAAGGAGCTGGGGGTGTTTATCCTGGAGAAAAGGAGACTCAGGGGTGCCCTTATCACTCTCTGCAGCTCCCTGAGGGGTGGCTGTGCTCAGGTGGGGTTGGTCTCCTTCTCCAGGCAGCAACTGACAGAATGAGAGGACACAGCCTCAAGCTCTTACAAGGGAAACTTAGGTTGGATATTAGGAAAAAGTTTTTATGGAAAGAGGGATCAAGTACTGGAATTGTCTGCTGAGGGAGGTGGTGGAGTCACCATCCCTGGATGGGTTTAGAAAAAAGACTGAGTGTGGCCGTCGGTGCCATGGTCTAGTTGAGGTGTGAGGGCTGGGTTGGACTCGATAATCTTGGAGGTTTCTTCAAACCCAGTGACTCTGTGAATTCTGTGAATTTCTTTTCCCAGCTCCAAGGCCAACGCCATGATCAGTCCCTCTGAATTGTCCCCAGCCTGCTTTCGATAACGCCCGATCTGATGATAACAGAGCTGGGCTCTGTCATTTGCAATTCAGCGGGTGAGCAAGGAGCAGATTTTCTCTACAGGTCTTAATGACCTTAAAGCCCTTGGTAACTTTGATATTGCCATAAAGAGAGGAAATATCAGGGCTGTTTTGGTTTGTGAGAGGATGCTCCATTGGCAGCGTGCCAATGCAGTCCTGCCAGTCAAGGCAGGGGAGAAATTTCTGACAGGACAGGAGGGGATGTCTGATCCCTTTGCTGTCAGCCCAATCTCATGGGATTTGGGCATTTCAAGTGGGAAATCATTTAACACTAAGAGCAATATTGCCATCTTTGCTGCGTGATAAGTGCAAACCTAAATGCAGTGAAAAACCTCCTCCTGTTTGCAGAGGTAGCTTAACAGAAATCACTGTGATAAATTGCACAGCTTGTACAGATACCCTTACACTTAAATTTTCTAGAAAAAATGTGAGTTTTCCAAAAATGTCTATGTATCAGCTCCCAAGTTATTCTTTGCTGCCAGCTGAAGAAGCACTTGGGCAAATGAAGACATGTCATAATAATAATTTATTCTGGTAGTAAACCTGTGAAACAGAAAGACCTTTTGCATGCAAAACACATAAAAACCTGTAACAGAAAAGTGAGCATCAATATTTTATGTAACCTGGTGTCACTTCATTCCTCCATCCATTGTTCACAGAAACTTTGGGATATTGCCTTGATGCTGTTCTTTTGTAAT
Organism: Regulus satrapa; assembly: GCA_013396955.1. Classification (NCBI taxonomy): domain Eukaryota; kingdom Metazoa; phylum Chordata; class Aves; order Passeriformes; family Regulidae; genus Regulus; species Regulus satrapa. The sequence goes on from VWZN01008711.1 coordinate 351,970, forward strand.
GAGGTTTTTGCATAGCCAGGACTGAATTCCTGAATACAGGAACCATTTGGAGGTAAATTCAAGCTTTTTAACATGAATAATTACTTTCCATGCATATTTTGGTTCAGTCCTAGAGCAGAGAGCTGCCACCTCAACAGCAAAACACTCGAGCCGTGTTCATCCCTGAGCAGTTCTACACATGGCAGTCGCTGTCTTCACTTCTGAAATTTTAGCTGCCACTTCCAAAGCATTATTGACACAGGGAAAGCAAACAGAGGCTGGAAATGTTGGATGGCATCAAACAAAGGAATAAAGGATCCTAGAAAAGTTACTGTTTGTCTTGGAGGAAATAATTATGGCACATTAGTCTGGTTTAATTGCTGTGGTAATTTAAGTGACTTGTGTATCTTTGCTGTAATTATGGTGTCACTAAACCTGCAAATCCTATACAAAAATAAGCAAATAGCGCCTTATTGAAGCAGCAGATTAGGCAATTATGGGGCTCTCATTGGAGAGCAGTGGGATTTAATCAGGACAAGTTTCTGACATGTTTTGTGTCTGGTTTTGGCTGTAGTGATTCAGGGTGCAAAGGAATTGTTCCAAGGAAGTGGAGCAGAAGTGCATCCACACCAGTCAGAGAAAAAGTGTATGGTATCCCTGGTGGAGCAACTAGGAAGCATAAGCTGCCATTAATTGAGTGATATATTTAATAATTTGAGAAATTGAGTTAATTGTTGAATTTGAATTTTCTATGTGACCATCAGCACACCAAAGGAAGGGAAAATGTAAGGAATTATTTTTCCTTTTAGGTGTGAGTTCAGTTTCTCTAGAAGATCTTATGTAAGCTAATTTGTTGCTACCTTCCACTGATTTACGTTGATTCTGTGCATGATTTTAATTCAATCAGATAATTTTTAAACTTTCAGACCAGAAGTGATATCCAGTGCTTCTTCAAAGACTCTGAGTATGAGTTATGTCTTCCCTGGATGTATTTTACCCATATTCCAGGAATCACAACCTGAAATGAACAAAGGTGAGTCTCAGTTATAATTTTATGCCCACAGAGGGTCTGCTCTGGGATTTGGACACCTGAAGGAAGCCTGTTCTAACTTTGCTTTCACTGCAGCAAACTCTACATATTTTCTCCTCTGTGTCGCTTGGGTTTCAGCGAGCTACAGCAGGGCTAAAATGGAGATTTTATGGCAAACACACTTCAAGAAACAGAACTGACCTCAGTGCTCTCAGCCCTAATTGCCCATAATTATACAACAAATGAGAAAATGGGCCAGTGTAATAAGATGCTGGAGTGAGACTCAGGAATTTCTGTGCTCTGCACGTTTGCCACCATCAGATATTGTATTTCTGCTAAAAGCAAAGGGAAATAATTGCCTCAATGTAGGCTAAGGACTGGAGTGGAGAAAGCTGTAAAACAAGATAACTGGGAAAATCAAAAAAAAAGGGAAACAGCACTTCTGTTCCAGGGAAAGCTTCAGGTCTAGCAGAGTGGAGCTATTTAGATGGCAAATATCTAATGGATTAAAGTCTCCTTTTCAAAGCCGACTGCTTTATCTGGCAGCACACACCTTCCACAGGCCTGTGAAAGCCTTCAAAATGCAGATTCAGGGTTATCGTGGTGCTTCCAGTCTTACCCAATTTGCCAAGGTATTGTTCCATACGTTTAACAAAGCTTGGAGGCTCTCCTGACACCAGTCCTTGGTGTCTCCCACTTGCTGCGAGTCTGGGAGCAGAGGGCTGATGGATGATGTGCCCTGGGACGTGCCACGCCTTGGGGACACTTTGCATGTAACATTTTTACTGCATTTCCCCTGGGTTTTTATCACCTTTCCTCTTTTTAGTACCCTTCTTATTGTTTTTAGTGTTGCTCACTCCATGATGGAAGGACTGATAAATGGAGGTATTTCAATAATTTGTTGAAGCAAAATTTTGGTATTCTCAGTTCTAAATCTCTGCATGGATTTCCACCCTCGTGGTTCGAGCCTGACCAGGGCATCTCCATGATCAAAGACTCTCAAAGGCAGCCAAAATGAATGTGTATGTGTGTTTATGTAAATAAATGTGCACATTGAGGAGGTGTAACTCCTATGGAGAATCTTCCAGTTAGGAACAGAACTGCCGAGGTGTGATGAGCAGCAGCCACAGCCTAGCTGACCCCCAAGGCTTTGTTCAGTCTGGCATCCTTGGATGCTTTCATTACCACTCCCACTTGAATTACAAGACTGTAAAAAATATCATTTAATACCCCCCCAAAAATACATCTTGCAGCTCTTGTGTTTGGAGAGAAAATCTTGGAACCAGTATGATCAGAATCTGCAAGGATTTGTGTAAAACAGAAGCATCCAATGGCATGGTTTAACATTTTTTCATGAAGGATTGGAATTCTTCATCCCAGTGATACAAAAATTACCCCTGGCTCCAAGTTTAGATGTCACTAGAAGTTGAAATTCCATGGATGTGAGAGTGGCAGTGAAGGTCAAAGTTGTGAATTTTGAGTTTTCCCATATCATATATGGTGTTGGGCTTCTGCCTCAGGAGTGCCCCTTACCCAGCCCACCCCTCCTGGGCAGTGCTCCCTGAATTACCACACAAAACCAGGTGTAAGTCAATCACTCTCTTGGCTCTGATGTTGTTTGCCTCTCTCAGTTGTTATTACAAATATCTGAATATTAAACATGCACCCGAAGCTCCTAAGCCTTTAATCCTTTTGTTTTCCTACAATAGCTATCTATTATTTTTTTACTGGTAAGAAATGCAAAGCTGAATAATATCCAGCAGTATCATGTCTAAATAAGCAAAAAAGCTGGCGAGGAATCAAGAGATGATAACAGTGGCTTTCCTTTGTTTCCTGCTCAGGAGCAGCAAGGAACACAGGAATTGGCTGTTGGACCATCTGCAGCAAGGACAGGGAAAGTCACGGGAGCAGCAGAAAAGCTCTGACAGAAAAACTGCAAAGGGTCAAAGCCCTGATTCCATTAAGCAGCTCCTTTCAGAATTATCTTTTCCTCTCTCCAAAAGCTGGGGCATAATCTGTCATTGGAGCTTTTGTTCAGTAAAAACATGAGAAAACTCAACGGAATAAAGTAGGAATGGTGGATAATGAAGTTAGGGCTTAATAAAATGCATTTTGAGCGTTACTTACTAACTGGAGATTTTTATTCCTTTTAAGCTGTTGTCATTATTGCAGATCAGTAATTTCAACCTAAAATGCTTTCTATTATTATTATTATTATTATTATTATTATTATTATTATTA
>VWZN01008711.1:369698-380608 GCA_013396955.1 Regulus satrapa
TTTTTTTACTTTCTCACCAGGTTTGACACGACCATAGGGCCCCTGCAGTACGCTGACCAGTTCCTGCAGCTCTCCATCAAACTGCCCAGCAGCAATATCTACGGTGTGGGGGAGCACGTGCACAAGCAGTACAGGCACGATGTCAACTGGAAAACCTGGCCTATTTTCAACAGGGACATTGGCCCCTCTGCAGTGAGTTTGGGGTTATCTCCCCTCGTTCTTTGCAGTTCTGTGACCCAAACCTCTCGGGCAGCGAGAACATTCATGTACCCACTGAGATTTCCCTAAAGATTTTCCAGGTGCTGAATGTTGTTACTAAAAGCTCCGTGGTACTGATGGATGTTCTCTGATTTTTTTTGTGTTGGTGTGCAGTAGGAAACCAGTGGATAAACCTTAACAGATGAGTCTTCAGCTTCTACTGGTAGTCAGAATAAATTACATACTAATAAATAACAATATGCGTTGCTGCGTGCAAGGTTAGTTCAGATGGCTCAGGCTGCTTCAGCAACATCCTTGGAGCTGAAATTATGGAAAAATTCTCCTTGACAGCTGATAAAGTATGTCTGTCAGCTGTTATTTCTTTCTAGAGTTTCCTGGCTGTCCCTTTATGAAACAATTTCTGTGACAGACATTTTTTTGATAATTGTAAGATTATTTTCAGCATTACCTCAGCTTCCTAAAGCAACTCCCTGCTTTGAGAAAGAGCTTTTGTTCTAGTGCAATAGAAGAGGTACAAACTGAAACCTGAGGGTGAGATGGCTGTATGTAGTTAATTAATAATCTGGAATTTGTACTTGGTGCCTTGAGATTCCTTCTCACTCTTTTCTCTGGTTTGAAGATAGTTCTTAACTGAGTGGCTGCACTGAGTGTCTTATCTTCATTAAGATAAAATAACACTGAACAGCTCCAAGTTAGGCCGATTTAAAATTCTCAGGTTTTGTTTCTTGTTCATTTGAACTGAATTTGCTTTTTCAGGAGAAAAAGCACAACTGTTGCAGCAACTGTTAGCATTTCTGAGGGGTTATGTTGCTAATAATAACAACAGAAATAAAATGAGTATTGGAAAGGAAATTAAAAAGCAGCAAAGCCCTCTCCTATCTCCATAGATTAAACAACAAAATTATTGCCTTGTAGGATGAATAGAAATATAGATTAGATGTAAAACCTAATCTATGGTGAAAGAGGATGGAAGCACCAACCAAGTTCTCCTTGATGAGCACATTTATTCCCCAGAAATAGAGCTGCAATAGCTGCCAGCTTTCCTGGAGATCCATCAGATCTGTTATCTATTTATTGGGTAAATTCTTGTTTTAGTGGAAAATAAAGGACAATAACACCAAGAAAAACAGAATATACAAAACAGAAAAGTGTCAGGATTTAAATTTCCACTGTTTGCTCCATTTGAGATGAGCTCTACCTGTGATATATTTTGAAATATTCCAGAATGGAAATCCTGTTATTAGATGTTTATCAGGTTGCCTGTTTTCTTTATTGTTTTAGGGAATGGATAACTTATATGGAACCCAAACTTTCTTCCTGTGTTTAGAAGACAACTCTGGAGCCTCTTTTGGTGTTTTCCTGATGAACAGCAATGCCATGGGTAAGAAACATTTCTCTGTGGCTCTAAGCAGTGCAGTTGAATTTCTTCTGAAATGATCTCTTGGATTGCAATAAAAACTGAGCTGATGTAAGCGTCCCTTCTTAAAAAGACCCGCGGTATCTGAGGGCAATCATTACCCTGTGTCTAATAATATTTCAAATACAAGCAGTGAGTAGCTCCCAGTTAATTGGAGGATTTTGATGGGAATCTGAGGGTCAGGAACTCATCTAAAGGCTGTACAGGTCTGCACTGGAATAATACTAAATGTGTAGTAAATAACACTTGGATGTAAATGTCCTTTAGTCCCTTCAGATAAGTATTTTTATATTTAGGTTTACTGAGCTCTGCATATCTTTGGGCTGGAAAGTTGTACTAAAAATTAAGAGACCAAAAGGTTAAACCACTGGATTTCTTCTGAATCTCTCCTCTGTAGGATTTAAAGGAATGGAAATAAGGACACAAATATTTGTCTGATTTCCTGTTCTTTGCAAGTTCAATTAATGATTTAGGGTTCCTTAGGCATTTTGTGTTTTTTACTTCAGTAAATTCTCTAATCACCAATTAGAAAATGGCAAAGTTATTTTAGAATTTCCTGTCCTTCAGAACTGTTTTTGTGCACTTTTGTCTGGCAGAGTTTGTGGTGCAGCCTGCTCCAGCAGTGACCTACAGAACTATTGGAGGCATCCTGGATTTCTACATCTTCCTGGGCAACACTCCAGAGCAAGTAGTCCAGGAGTACCTTCAGGTACCATTACCTACAGGAATTATGCACTGAAAAGATTTTTTCAAAGTGGTGGGATTTATTTTATAACATTTTTTCTCTGGGTGCTGGAGAGGACACCATGCTTGAGGCCCAAGAGTGACAAAATTCATTAATCTGTAACTTACACTGGGGTAATGAGGGTTGGAGATGGTCTCTGGAATAATTTATGTTCACTTGCTGCTGTCATGAGGACAAATTCCAGTTAATATGGCAATGTTATGGGGTAGAGACTGTTTGCCGGAAGTCTGGATTTTATGAGCAGAAGATATCACTGAGTGTCTTTTGCTCTTCTTGAGATCTGCTTCAGTTCCAGGGATGCCTTGAAGAATGGACATTGTCAAAAAATACCAGTATTTATTAAAATAAATAAATAATAGGGAAAAATATTGCATTTAGGAGTGGGCTGCTGTTTAGTGTGTGCTGTTGGAGCCGATTTGAGAAATGTGGTTATGTCTTGTTGGGTTACCTAAAAACAGAGGCCAGACAGAATTAAGGGAACAAAAAGCAGTTGTATTTATTGAAGGGCCTTCAGGTGCATTTAGGGCAGACAAAGCCCCCCAGGGGCTACACCCAAAATGAACCATGGGTCACGAGTTTCACACTTTTATAAGTTTTCATATTGGGGGTAAATCTCCCAATTACAGCTCCAGGTAATGCAGTCACTGACCCCCGGTTTGCTGCCCTCAACTCCCTTTTGTTTCCATCTCTCAGGGCCTGAGGCAGTGAGGGGTCCCTGATTCCCAGGCCTGGAGAGGAATTGTTGTGTCTGCCCAAAATGGGAGAGCAGCAGCTGCCACTGTGTGGAGTTTAGAGTCACACACTAAAGAACTGCAGGGTCACAAATATATGAAAATATAAAACCCTAAGGCATCGGTGGGTCCTGGGGAAGGGGTTGATGTGACAGGGTGCCCAACATCACGTGGGGTTTTTATTTTCCCCTCGCAGCTTGTGGGACTGCCAACACTGCCTGCCTACTGGAACCTGGGATTCCAGCTCAGCCGCTATGGTTTCACCTCCCTGGATGAGGTGAAGATGACTGTGATGAGGAACAGGGACATTGGACTGCCCTATGTGAGTGTGGGGTTTGGGGAGGACACTGGCATCCTGCAGCTGCCTTGTTTCCCTTGAGTTTGGGTTAGGAAATGTGTGCTGTCAAAGGTTTTTGTGTGTTTTTCAGAACATTGGATGGTGGGTGGGTTAACTGCAGTTAGATTTATTCAAACACTTTATTGTTATACTTTTTCTTTTATTTTTTCCAACTCTATCCATTTGTTTTTCCTCTGGAAACATTTTTTTTTTTTTTTTTTTTTTAAATTGTAATTCTCCTATGGACAGTTATGGAACTATATATTATTCTTAATTGACAATCAAAGGCAAAGAAAAATTAACTTTTAAAATTAGATTTTAGTAGACATGAACCTGATGTCTTCAACAGAATAAAAATACTGTAATATTAAGCTAATAATTGGGAAGAAAATCTTCTTTCCAAGTAAAAATCTTTCTAATAAAAATCTTTACCTATCACTTCTCACCAAAAAGCTGAACTCCCTTCTGTTTCAGGATGCCCAAGTCATTGATATTGATTATATGGATAAATGGAAGGATTTTACTTATGACAAAGTGAACTTTAAAGGTCTTCCTGACTTCGCAGCCTATTTGCATGAAAAGGGACAAAAATATATCATCATATTGGTAAGCATTTAATTGCTGTTGTTTTCCCTTGTGAACACTTTCATTACAGTTATTTATTATTATTCTTTAATTATTCTACGTGATTATTGCATTTACAGCCTGTTATAATGGATGGAATATCCTGATTTCTTCTGTGTTGCTTTCTGATTTCTTTAGGATCCTGCTATTAGCACCGGAAACTTGTCTGATGGAAGTGCCTACGAAACTTTAATCAGGGGAAATAAGAGAGAAGTCTGGGTTAATGAGGCAGACGGAAAAACACCATTGCTTGGGGAGGTAATCATGGTTTGACATACTTGAATTTGATCTGTTGTCACTGCTATGATATAATTTAGCTTAGGGGACTTATTTACTGGTGAAAGCAAAGTTTGTAAGGTCTCTTGCAGACCATGATAATCCTCAATCTTAACTTTTTTTTTTTTCAATTTCTTGCCTGAAAAAGGTATTTTTCATTAATTCTACACCAAAATTAGTATTTTTAAAATTTTTAAAAAACAAAAACAGAATCAACATAGCAATTCAAACTACACTTGTTCACACTAAACCTATTTTTCTTTACACTAACACTATTTTTTTTTCCCCATTAAAGGGTAGTTTGAAGGCTCAAGGGACACTTCATCAGCCAGCTCCTATTTATTTCCAGTAGCAACTGAAGAGCCAGATCCCACACTATCCCTTTAATTTCTAATCTTAACTTCTATTGAGAATTTTCTCATCAGTGTATTGTTCCTTGTAGGACTCATAAGAAAAGCAATTGAAAAATTCAAAGTTAAGAAATTCATACTCTTTATGTTCTTCAAGCTCCCATCCAACCTGAGCAGGTCTGTGATCCTACAAAAACCCTTTATAATCTCATTCCAAGTTCCATTAATTATTTCCCTTTGAATATTCCAGGTGTGGCCAGGGGAAACTCTGTTCCCAGACTATACCAAGCCCGAGTGCACAAGCTGGTGGGGGGATGAGTGCAAGCGGTTCTATGAGATGGTGCCTTATGATGGGCTATGGATTGTGAGTAATTCAGGATTTTTATTTTTAAAATATAAGTAACAGTAGACGTTTATTACATTGTTGAATTTTTATTGGGTTTAAAGTTATTTTGGCAATCAGAAAGGAGATGTTGAAGAATAGCTACTAAAGATTCCTTAAAGGATGGCAGAATAGAGTGTAAGATTTTTTTTTTTTTTAGGGTAAATGTACTTAAGGCAACTTTCTTACATTCTGCATTTTTCCTTTCCAGGATATGAATGAAGTGGCCAACTTTGTTCAAGGCTCAAAAAGAGGTTGTCCACAGAATAGCTTAAACTACCCTCCTTACACTCCCAGTAAGTTCATCTACTTTAATCAGAATAATAAAATATCAAATAAAATGTTAATTGCCTTCAAGGATACAATGTGATTTTAGTGTAGTTCTTATGGTGGGGTTTGAACATTACTATTGACAGAAAATAATATTTGTGTGCTTGTATTTGTATACTTCAGGTGTGGTTTATATAACTGCCTCTTTTATCTTGTCAAATAATTACTGGAAATTGTATACTGTACTGGAATGCCTGCTAATGTAATATTGTCTTGCACTGTCAGTAGTTTCTCCAGATATTTGCAGAACTAAAATGGAGTTAATAGTTTGTATTAATAGTAAATTTAAATAGCTTTTGCCATTGTGTTGTCAGATGGTGATGCAATAATTTATAGCACAGTTTTCAATTCCTTGGATGGGTGCAAAGTTCAGGAGTGAAAATATCACAGAGCAAAGATAAGCCAAACAAAACAGCCAGGAGCAGCATTTTGGTTTTGGAGCAGGTAAACTGCCCGAGTGAAAGAATAAAAAGAAAAGAGGGGCTTCAGATCATAAATGTGCATTAAAAATTGCAAAGATTAATAATAAAAATATACCTTACCAGTGCTATTTGTGTTCCTTTCTTCAAGGGATTGTCGACAGACTCATGTATTCCAAGACGATTTGCCTGGATGCAGTGCAGAACTGGGGGAAGCAATACCATGTCCACAATCTTTATGGATATTCCATGTCCATATCCAGTAGGAAGTAAGGAATGCATCCTAAAATCCTGCAGAAATGTTTCGGGACAGTACATGACCAGTTTCTTCCAAAGCACTATGAGATTTGGCTGCTAAAGGAATGAGATTCCTGGAAAATGCTATGTTACATTTGAGCCAATTTAGCCAAGGCAAAGTCCACAGCCTGGAGTTGGTAGGAAAAGACACAAATTGGTTGTCAGAGCTGCACAAGGAGATTATTTCCAAGTAATATCTTGAACTTTGCTAAAACACACCTGCAAAGAGGTCCCTATTCTTGGAATGAATAATCAGTACAAATCAGCATAAATTGGCTTCGTTCAGTATTCTCAGTGTCTGAGTTGTCTTTTCCTCTGTGTAATTCCTTTCCAGAGCCATCGAGCAGGTGTTCCCAGGAAAGAGAAGCTTCCTCATCACGAGGTCTACTTTTGCAGGATCAGGAAAGTTCGCAGGACACTGGCTTGGGGATAATGCAGCCACGTGGGAGCAGCTGAGATGGGCAATCCCTGGAATGCTGGAGTTCAACCTCTTTGGAATTCCTTATGTAGGACATCAGTTTGTACCATCCCTACAAAACGGAACAGATCATCTAACCAAGCACAGCCTAAATAACCACTTACATTGTGCCTCAAAATTAACCCTTTCTATGTATCTCCTTTGAACATTTCTTTTCAATTATCATTTTTTGATTTAGGCCATTTATTTTGATTTTTGTGGCTGTGATGGCATAAAAGTGGGGTAACAAACATATATTGCAGTATACTTCTTACTTTAGTAATTTTTAAACACTAGTGAGGGATGTGATACAATTTCTGGTTCTCTTATCATTTCAAAATAGAGACACTTAGAAGGGAAATAGTCAAAATCCTTTTTATTATTTAAATTTGAATGACTTCGAAGCTTCTTTCCCGTGCGTACGATCACCAAACAAGAAGGTAAAATTTGGAAGAAGCAGAATGATGGGCAGTGTTAGTGAGGGGTCAGCTTAATTTTTGGGACAGCTGGGGACAACACAGGAAAATGGCATAGCTGCATTTGGGAGAGGAAAGGTACAAATGTTTTGTACCTTTTGAGGTGCAGAACACTGTACATACAACACATTCTGATTTTTCAAATTTTTTTTTTTTTTTTTTTTTAAAGATTGGAGCAGATATTTGTGGTTTTAGTGAAGACACCACGGAAGAACTTTGCAGACGATGGATGCAAGTGGGAGCATTTTACCCGTTTTCCAGGAACCACAATGCTATAGGTTTCATTGTAAGTTGTGCTTTCTGTTCAAAACTGCTTTGTGTTACACAACCACATTTCCTTTAATATCGCTTCTAACCCACTGGCCAATTTGAAAACAGAACCTTAAGCTGACTTTATGAAAGTATAGATAGGAGAGGCTGGGTTTCATAAGGGTCAACTGTGAACACAGTTATTTGGCAACACTTTTATGAATATTGCTTGCTCCCACCACCAAGGGACACCAAGGTCTGTGCGAGCCACCAGGCTGACCCCTGGGAGCTCCTTGGCATGAACCTGACTGCCAGGATGAATCCTGGAATAACCCCGATGGACAAGGAGGGATGGGCAGTGCAAAGAGCACAGAGGGCCAGGACACCAGGTCACAGCACTAGAAAGGAGAACCCAGTGCAGAGCTGCCCCAGCCTCTCTGAAACAGCCTTTCACATCTTTGTCAAAGGGTTTTTGAAAACTTGGCGATAATAACAGTGTATATTTGTTTCCAGGATCAAGATCCAGCTGTGTTTGGACCCAACTCCTTGCTGGTGAACAGCTCCAAGCATTACCTGAACATTCGTTACACTCTGCTGCCCTACCTGTACACGCTGTTCTACAAAGCTCACACCCAAGGGGAAACAGTTGTGAGGCCACTGCTGCATGAGTGAGTCCAGGAGGTTTAGAACCAATAAGATAATCTGACATGTTTCATACAGTTAGGAGACTTTCTAAACCTCTATCCCGTGAAAAGGCACACTGGGGTGTCAGTAGCTGACTCCCAACCTGTGAATCCCCATTTTGGCTTAATCAGGAGGTGATTTTTATACGGCATCCTTCAGTCGTTATTGTGGACAATCAGTACCCTGAAACCTTGGGGTTGCTGCTGATATAAATCACAAAAACCCACTTTCTGCTCTATCCTTTACATTTATTCAGGTTCTACTCTGATGAAACAACATGGGACATTGACAGACAGTTCCTGTGGGGCCCTGGGCTGCTGATTTCTCCTGTTCTTGAGCAGGTAGTTTGGCTGGTTTGGGATCTATCTGGTAACCATGGGCTGTGCTGAGCCAGTTCCCTCTCCTTCATGTATTGCTTCCAGTGAGAGAGCCCACAGCATGTTTTTACCCTTGCTGAAACAGAAAATCTTACAATTAAATCCTACTCCTGTTTCTCAGTCTTCTATGGAGTCAAGGATATCTCGTCTGATATTCTGATTTACCTAATTTTCACATAATCTCTGAATTTCCTTTGGGGTCAGTTCTCTTGCTGCATTTCAGGTTCTCTGTGGTACAACAAGAAAACAAAAAGGTGTGGCTTATTCTGTGACAGAATCTTGTAAATAATGATTTTTCCTGCCAGCAACTCATTTTCCATGGAGAAACATAAAACATTTCTTAAATATAGAAAGGGAAAGTGAGAATCTGAAAGGTGCCAGTCCCAAAATACATGGAAATAAAGAAGATAGAGAGATACTCGTGAATAGGATCTGGTTCACTGGGTTTGAAGCATTGTGGCCTTGGGTGGCATTCAATGAGCTGCCACCTTGCAGAGCAGCAATTCAGTTACACCCCAGCAGCTCTGCAGAAATGGTGCTTGGATTGACCTTCCCCCTCTCTGAACAGCATCCTAAACACCAGCAAAGAGCAAAGCGAAGAAATACCTGTGATTTTCTAACCAGTCATCTTTAGCTTTATTAGGAAAATGAGTTTGTCTGGTTATGGTTAAAGATGAAAGTTGTTTCTTTACTTGCTTCCAGGGTGTGGAGTCCACTCGTGTGTACTTTCCTGAGGCAGAGTGGTATGATTATGACACGGTAAGGAAATGCAGGGGATATTATGGGATATCACATAATTTTCTAAATGGGAACGATGAAATAGAATTGTCAGCCCTGCTTTGAGGACAGAGATAGGAAGGAAAGACTTTGGGGTGGCTTGAGAGACAGGGGAGGAAGGGTGATGGGAAAAGCTCAAGAACTGGTGCCTCAAGAAAGGGCCCAGATTATGACATTAAATCACAATGATATGCAATTATTTTATTTTATATGCCCATTAAACCATAGGTATTTCCATAACTTAAACTTTTTTTATAAGGAAAAAAAATTGATGAAACTCAGGACTCGAAAAAACACTTTTGGCAGTGGGTAACAAAATTTCTCTTCTCTCTTCAATCCTTGTCCATAAGGGTGCAGCAACTTTGTTGAAAAAAGTATGGCACAATTTACCAACCCCAGCAGATAAAATGGGGCTGCACCTGAGAGGAGGATACATTTTCCCTACTCAGAAACCAAGCACCACCACAGAGGCAAGGTAGGATCCTAAACTAAACATTTTTTTCCTCCCATAATGGGACTGAGGACTTCTAGGTTACATATAATAGCAGCCCATTGTATTTAGAATTTTCACCTTGAAATGTGGGAATAGCTGTGAGCCAAACCTCACTTCCACACTTTTAGTGATGATTTGCTTAGAAGTTTTTAAACTCGCCGTGTATTTTAATCCATTTGCATTAAAATGAAAGGAAACCGAGGATTAAGCGTAATTAAGGCAATTCTCCAAGGACTGTGACCCTGTTGGGTGTTTCACTCTTACATGAACAAGGAGGATGCATCAAGGGTATTTAGATGTTTGTTAAACACATAAATCCCTTTCCACAGCCGCAAGAACCCAATGGGACTCATAATTGCCCTGGATAACAACAATGAAGCTTCTGGGGATTTGTTCTGGGATGATGGAGAATCTACAGGTGAGCAGTCATCAACAGCGAAATAAATATAGTTAACAGAGTTTCAATGTGCTTAAATTTCAGTGTTCCTGCTGAAAGATGTTGTAACACACTGATGCTTCTTGCCCATAAATCAAATGGTTTTCATTACTTTTAAGTAGAAAACTGTGACTACTATTAATGTAAGATTGAAGTTGCAACTTAATTTGACACAAGTAAAGAAAAGACACAAGGCTCTGCTTTCAGGTCAAACCTCTGGTTTTCAGGAGAAGTCTTTAGATTTTTGGGAGGTGACAGGGTTTTCCCATGGGGTTTAGACAAATCACTGCCCACCCAGGGAGGTATCTGAACATCAACATTGGAAGACTTTATACATTCCTCTTGAACAACTCCTTTTTCTTGTGGGCTATACCAATTGTATCTCCCAGGAAAACTCCCAAGCCTCTGCTTTTTGGAATTTAGTGAAAGCTGGAGATGCTTTTAAGAAATAGAGCAGTGATTCAGCTGATTATTGCTGCCATAAATCCAGCAGGCCTTGGGTGTCTGCTGTGCATGGCGGTGACAGCTACATGCGCTCCTCTGGCCTGAAATAACAAAGCCATTACTGCCCTCACTGCTGCTGCCAAAAAAAGCAATAAAACATCACATCACTTCATGGTCTGCCCAAAACTTACAGGTTGAAGTTTTACAGGGGAACCATTTGCAATTTGCTTGTAATGACAAGATTTATCTCTTTGTATGTGGAAAAATAAAGAGGAAAATAAAGGAAAAATAAAAAAGGCAGACTGACCACACTTAGTATTTCTTTTTCCTGCTCATGTGTTATTTCCTGTCTTATGGTGGTTCCATGGCATTTATCATTATTATCATCAT
>VWZN01008714.1:10774-21494 GCA_013396955.1 Regulus satrapa
AAAGGAATTTTGGCCCTTTTTTTTTTTTTTTTTTTTTTTAATGCTTAGCAATTCTTATTAACTTTGCTGAATAAAATATTACTGAATAAAAATATTCTTCTACTGTCTCTCAGGCACTTTATTAAATTAATAATTCTGCCCTGTCCAGAAGAAAAGGAGAGCAGTGATGCATTGAGGTTAGATCAAGAGTCAGGCTGTCAATTACAAAAGAACCAAATGCCTTTTTCTCCCTAAAATGAGAAAAAAGTCTCACAGTTCATAAAGCATCCTTCCTCACAACACTATGTTAAAAACTTCATTTTAAAAAACGTAATGAAAATAAGGAATCAAGTAAGTTGCCCGAAATTCAAACCTCTAAAAAATTCTAACAATATGGTGTTAGAAAGCACAAAAATATCTCAAATAACAAAAAAACCTAGTTTAGTATAACTTATTCCTGACTAAAGAACATCCAGACATGGCAATTTTCTCCTGCTTGAACTTCAGTATCCCCAAAAAAATATTCCCTGGCTCTTCCATGAGTTAGCCACAATTAAAGCTAATATCAGAACCAAAATTTATTTCAGCTTTTTTGTTTTGTGTTTTGAACATAACTACTACTACTATAAACTCATGTATCAGAAATTCAACACTGAAATAAGATAATTTTTTTCCTGTTTTTCCTGAAATATTTCTTAAGTTAAAAAAAAAAAAAATTATTAAATGTAGAAAACACATAACTCAGAAAAATTCTAGAATAAGGGGATTTTTCCATTGTTGAATTGAAAATCTCAGAATTTTTAAGCCACTTTTCTTAATTCATACTTAGGATATGATGCATAAATTAAGAACGTGTTTGGTCAACAGAAAAGGAAGTTTTTGTGTGGGAGTTTCAGCTGCTTCAGGGNCTTTGTGACATCACACACTTCTATTCAAATTACTCATAATACAAGTTCTATCACTCAATTTTGGAAGCCTTCTCCATGGCCTCAGGTCAAAAGTAGTATTCTGTTGAGGGTTTGCACCTATCAGTGCAGAAAGCCTAAATTCCTCTGTGTCCAGGATCCAAACAATTTTGATTGATTGAAACTAATGAAATCATCGCTACAAAACAAATGCCTTGCAGCTTCCGTGGTGTAAATTGTCAGCATGGTCTGGTCTGATCCAGAAGACTGCTTTCCAAAGTTTGTGTTTTGCACAGCAGACATATGGCACAGCGTTATCCCGTGGCACATCATGCCAGCTTGGAATAGTATTTCTGCTGGGACTTTGATCAGCAGCTGAAGACAAGGTACAAAGCTTATGGCAGGACAAACAGAACAGGGATGTCCTACTATATATCCTCCCCACACTACTAATCTATAATTAAGGAGAGGACTGGAAGAGGATCAAAGCTCTTCAGGGCAATGTTTCCCTGAACACACTAATTTTCTATGGCTTTCTCTGTGAGAAAAGACATTTCCATAACAAGGGTTCGATATGTGGATAAACGTGGTTTGAAACACTGATCTTCATTTCACATGCAAAGTAGCACAAAAAGATCAAAAGACACTGATTCTGCTAATTTTAGTAATGGTCTCTTAAGGTCATGCAACATTTTTTTAGATAACTTGCAGCCACAATCACTGAATACTTTGCTCATTTCACCATTCTCCCTCTAGATTTTGGGTTTTTTTACACCTTACTAAATAGTAAGCCAGAATTAAGCTGATAAATTTTCAGACACAGCCCAATTCTGTACAGATTTTGGAGAAGCAACCTCAAGATTGAAAGGAATAAAATTTATTAAGTTTTATTACCCACAGCACACAGTTTCATTATTAACAGCACTTCTAAATCCAGCATGGTGAAAGGAGATGGGCTTCAGCCCTTACAGCCTCTAAGAATATGGAAATAACAGTTGAGAGAGTGTATATTGAACAGTGAAAAAATTCTCTACCCACACTGGGGTTGATGCTTGTGCTGCACTAGCAGGCTCCTTTAGCTGCATCTAATTACATGCATATCTCTTCTTATAAAGCTGATTTTGTTGTACACCCTGGCTGCTTCCAAATTTGAGGGAAACAGTGTATCTATTGTAGGAGTTTTGTTCCAGGGGGTACATACTCAATTTTATCCTTCACTATATTAAATCCAGACTTCTCACATAGTTTAATGTAAACTGAAAAAAAATTTAAACCATGATAATTACAGGTGAGGACCAGAACAGACCATGGAAATTTAACATAAATGTTCTTTTACTTGTCTCTTGTCTCTAAAGAGATTGATATAGAAATCAAGGCTAAAGCATAAAATAGGCATCATGTGGTTTAAGAAAGGCATTGGAGGTCCATGGTCCTTATCTTGAAAGAAACATTACTAGGATGACAAAAATGGATGCCTGTTAAGTTGCAGAGACTACAGTGGAATCATGGATATGAGGAAGTGTTGGAATGACTAGCATATCAAGCATTTCCTAGAGGCATGGTGCTGCCATCAGAGACTGATCAATTCTTATTCATAATGAATTCTATCATAACTTGAAGGAAAGTGTGTATTCCAACATTATACAGCAGATGTGGAAATTTGCCTCTAAAGACACTTCATAATGTACTGAAGTACTCAAGCATAAAATAAAATTTAAAAAAAAAAAAAAAGTCTGAGCAAAAATCTATAATATGCCAGCACTTTCTTCTGGAAGAATGGATGATTGTTTGACCTGGAAGAAATAAACCCTCACCTAGATACACTAGTATTGTTTTGCTCTGTTTGAGCCAGTCAGTTCTATTTAAAACACAGATTTTTCCTTGTCTAGGGTCAGCAACAGGTCAAAGAGTCCACAGGCCATGCCCAGTGCACTCTGCTTGGAGCTGTGGGTCCTTTCCCTCAGACCTGGCAGTGAGGTTGCAACAGGACAAGACTTTGTGTGATGATCCCCTTTTACCCAAAGAGTGATCTGAACTTAATGCAGAAGATAAGTACCACTATCATTGTCATTGGCAGGATTGTTACTCTTCAATTCTAGGAAGAAAAGATAGAAAATGAAAAACAAACAAACAAAAATCTTGGCTCCATACTTGAATTCTTATGCTGAAAGAGCGAAATGCATTGGTGACTTCTGGGATTTAGACATAAAGAGTTCACCAGGGAGTCGATTGGGAACTGTTCCCTTCAGCCAGACAATCACATAGCAGACAGAGTTATGTTCTTGGCAACAGTGACACAGCAGGGACAGAATCATGCCTGCCATCCCGACAATGCAACACCAGTCTCACAGCAATTGGCAGGGGTGTGGTGTTAACTTTGATATCGTCCAGATTTCATCCAGGGGACGTTCCCTCCTGCCAAGTCAGTTGTACTCCCTGTGCACACCACCGTCATTTATTTCTGTAAAGTCCAGTGAAAAGCTGTTGTCTTTGAGTATATTAAAAAACATGGAGAGAAGAAAACACACACAAAACCACAAAGCCAATAAAGCCAATGCTGAAAGTATATACCTGTTCTATTTTAAGGGAAAAGATACAATCTCACATATCTGTTTTTAGCAAGCACTAATCCAAGAGCAGCAATGCGCTAAGTACTGAGAGGAAGAAAGCTCAGAGCTTAATAGAATGGAGATGATAATAGCCTCACATTTGAACAGTTTACTTTTCAAAGGCAACACAAGGACAAATTGCTTCGTGCAAAGAGAAAATTACTTTCCAAATTGTGTGCTTTCTACAAAGAGCCAAGTTAATTATTCAAAGCAGAGGCCCATGAATTGTCACAATTTAGTCATTATGTTCTGACACACTCAGGCTCAGTGAGCTGCTTCTTATCAACAAGTCTTTAGTAATTAGCTTAGACATATCAAATAAACTTTCTGGAGAATTCAGTAATAAGCAGGTATGATATCCTAACAGGGGGTGTATTGGGCATCTCTCTGCACAATAATATATTAGCAATCACTATGACATTTTCTGCCCCAAGGCATTTTGGCCTTACTCATTTTTATGATTTGTTGGGAAATAAATTAATTCATGACAGAGGTCTAATCCAGCCCATGACTCTGTTTACCCTTATTTGTACAGTAGCAGGTGTCTCAGAATTAATAAGAAGTGACATAAACACCAGGAAAGAAATTGCAGTCTTCATCCTGTCTGAACAGCCATGATCTCTCCTAGTCCTGCAAACTGTGGGAATGCAGTCTTAACTGCTCTCATTTCCACATCACAGATATAATCATGATAGAGCGAAAATATTTATGTTGCCTCCTTCTCAGCAAAGCGGAAATAAATTTTTAAAATACAGCTTCCAACATCAAATCCATCTCCAGGGGAAAAAAAGGGGCTCAGCACTAATAATACTAAGTGAATTTTCTTGCTTATATATAAACTATCACATGTTAATCTTATACCAGTTACAGGGAGAGTTATGCTACAGAACCTTAAGTCTTATTTATAGATGATCCACAACATGGAAATAGCCTCATGCATTTTTCTTTATTTTAACATTTCATAAAATGGAAACAAGAGAATCAGTAAACATATTCTGGTTTTGGAGAATCCAGATAAAGGCAGAAGTATCCCTGAAACAAAACAAAAAATAAATAAGTAAATAAATTTTAAAAGTTAGGAGGAGGAACAGAAGATGAGACAATAAAACAAAAAAAAACCCAAGAAATTTCTTATCTGAGCAATTGCAGTTCAAAGTAAATTGCCCTGATTTATTCATAGCACAGTCAGATTGTGATCTTATAAGCCACTTGACTGTAATCACAGGCCAACAGGATTAATAGATACTTGTAATGATTTTCTTTTACACTAATGTCATGACAAGTCCAGATATTTTTTATTCTAAATATAAAATCCAATCTTGTTGCATTATGCTGCATCACAGAAACACATGAGAACACACTGTGGATGCTAAGAACTACTAAAACAAATCTTCTTTGTGCTACAGTCTGCTGGAAAAAACCAACCAAACCAAACCACAAACCCCAAAATATGGAGTCTAAGCCTGTATAATTAACATGTTTAAACTCTCTGATACAACTGAGTGGAGTTTGTCCTGAATTCACAGAATCACAGAATACTAGGTTGGAAGGGACCCCAAGGATAATCTTGATCCAGCCTTTCTTGGCAGAAGCAAGATCTATACAAGACGGCCCAACACCTTCTGCAGCTGGATCATAAAAATGTGCAATATGGGATCGACTACTTCCTGGGGATTATTGCCATGGTTGATTGTTCTCATTGTGAAAAAATTTCCATTTGTGTGCAAGCCAAATATCACCAGGAGTAATTTGTACTTATTTTCCCATTCTGACTTTTCCATGTGACTTCTGACAAAAAGGGAGTTTCCATCTTCTTTTTAGCTGCTGAGACATGGTGAAAAGATTTCCATTCATCCTTCTTTTCTCAAGGCTGACTAAACCCCTTTGGCTCAGCCTTTCCTCCTCAGCAGGCTTCCCAGCCCCTGGACCATTGTCAGGGCCCTTCTCTGGACCCTCTCCAGCTCCTCATATCAGGACTAAAGCCAAGCACAGTATTCCGGGAGTGGCCTGACAAGCACTCGGTAGAGTGGGAGAGTGCAGCCCTTGTCTCTGTAGGTGATGCACTTCTTGATGTAGGCCAGCATTGGCTCTCTTTTCCACAGCATGCTCTGAACACCCAGTGTGGGTCTGATGTCTGCCAGGACCCNCGAAAAATCCAGGTAAAAAATGTCCACCATTTACTCCACCAATTAAGGAGGATTGAAAGAGCAAATCTGTGATATGCTGAGCAGCTAAGAAGATTCATGGATACAGAAATATTCACTTTTCACCTAGAAGAGACTGAGGTCGTTATTCTTACGTGATGATGAAACACCTGCTAAATGCCTTATGTGTACTGTTACTGTCAACTGATAAAATGAGAAAATAAGACTTGGAAATATCAAGCCTCTTCATGAATGCTTACTTGTCACTGCATTTTTAGGAAATATTTAATCTCTCCCTGGGTTTAAATTACAGCTTTCAACAGTTCAAGAAATTGTTAAAGGAAGTTCAAAAGAAAGTCATTACAAATCTGCTTGTTAAAAATAGCACCTCAGAATAATAATTCTTGCACTGATTCAGGCAGAAACACCTCTCTCTCCACCTTTAGGATCTATGCCTTCAATGAGGTTCTGGAATAAGCCATTTGTCTTATTCAAGAGGTTGAAATTAGCCTCACTAGAAGTCACATAAATAATGATGCCAATATGAAGGTATATTTGCTGCTCTGCCTATAATACATCTCATAAATATTTTCTCATTCAGAAGAATACACATTTATCAAAAATTAGTAAAAAATGTGAATTACATTTGTGTTTTTCTTATCTTCTTCTAAAATTCTTTACAGGGTTAAGGAGATATGAAAAAGACTGATTATGTTGCAGGAAAATATGGAGACTTCATTCATTCCAACAGCACACAAATAATATTTTTCCAATTTTTCTGTTGCTGTTATAGTTAAAACAGTGATCTCAAACACACAGTTATCCTTTAGCAGGTAAGATCCATAAAAGGGCACTTAATTTTTTCTAAGTAAGCTTGTAATAGTGGACCAAAGCTGTAAAGAATATAGCCCATCTGACAGATAAAAATTTTCACAGTACTACGGGATATCTGGGTGGGAGAAATTAATAGACATCAAAGAAGTTTTCCCATTAAAATAATTTTTTCTCTTTAGCTACAAACAATTAAATTATAATCTGTAGCAAATATACCATGGTTCACTGAATCACCAACATTTTTTAGTATCCAGATAAGGGATAAAGATTAAATTACTTTTATTTTCAGTAGCATTTTTGTTGCCAAATATAAAATATTTAACCATGAAGGTCATAATTATTGTCCTGCTGTTGGCCTCTGATTTGTTCTTGTAATATTAAACAGAAATTTGTTATATCCTTCCATATCCCAAGTCCAACTGAAGGAGACAAGTGGCTGATAAAATGTCTCTGAGAACAGTAATAAATTACTTCCTTTAAAAGAATAATAAAGCAGCTATGCAAAGCTGACTAAATCCTCAATGTATTTTGTATAAATTACTTAGAAATATGCAGCAATTTACAGTCAATAATCTTCACTGTCAAGGTCCCAAATTTTTACAGAGAAACTCACCTCTGAAATGCAAAGTTTTAATTAGTTTTTAATGGTGACAGGTTTTTCACTAGGTCTGTCTCCATTATTGTCTCAATTTTTTATTGCTAAAAAGTGATGGTCTTTTCAAGAGCTTTCTTTGTCCTTCCTCCTGTATTTTATTTCCCTCTTTGAAAACACAAGCTTTAGCAAGACCCACTAAAGGAGCAGACTTCAGCCATTTCCTCTTGGCACAGATGTTCCAAAATTTGAGGGCTCAGGTACGAGGGAAGAAGCTGGTACTAAGCTGACTCTGTGGGGCATTTTATAAATGTGTCAGTAAATGAGAAGCAATGTATCTTGCCTTGGTTTTCAGTAAATAGCTGATGGCAGGTGGTGGGAAGCATCACATAGTAGGAATTCAGGCATTTTATGACTGACTCTGTGATTCATATGCTGTTGTGGGAGGAAAAAAATCAAAGAAACACAAAACAAAACAACCCTCTTTGGATAACTTTGAACAGCAGTGGTCTCTGCACTTGTTTTTTACGTTGTGCTGAAAATAGCCTTCAAATTAAATAATAATACTACACTGGTTTTTACTATACATGTTTGCCTCCACTGAACATCTAATGATGGATGTCTGTGAAAACTTCACCAAAATGCATTAATTTTTTTTCTTCTCTAGACTAGCAACTAATAGAAAATAGTTGAAGAAATCTAATTTTTCCCCCCATTAAATTTTGTCTAAATAGTAAAAATACTACATCATTGCAGTTGAATTTTTTCTCTGACAGGTAGTTGTTCATCGTCAGACAGATATAATGTCATGGCCTTGTGAAGGACCAGGCACAAACAGGATTTGCCTTGAACATATCAACTTTTGGGATAGGAAAGGTGTGAGTAGAAAGAGAGTCCCACAGAGGTGGGGCAGCACTGTTCTCAGCCAACTTCCTTTGAGACTCGTGCTCAATGCAGCTGCATCATCTCCTCCCACTCCTCCTGATTCACTTCCTGGAGGACTCAGAAGGACTGGCTGCACATGAACAGACTGGTGGCAGTGTGCCTTTTGTATGGTACAAAACGTCCAGTTTACATAAGAGGTGTGCACTAGGTTATCTATGAAAGGAAATTAATTGTCCCACTCACTCTCATTTTCCTCTCTCTCTATGCCTCATACTCTTCATAGTCCCCAGATCTGAACCATCCACATGTCAGGACCAACACAAGATCTGACTAGTGATCATTTTTTCTTCTCTTTCTCTCTTTTATGCCTTTTTTTTTCTTTCTTTCTTAGCTAGCTTTATCTTCCCAAAGTGAGGCTGTCATATTCTACTCCTTACTCTGTACTGAAGTTTCTTAAGAGATTTGAAGGCTTGTTTGAGATGTGAGTAATTCCACATCAGGCTGTGATATTTGGCCTAATCTTTGTATATGGGCACAGGCCCAAAAGAAAGGCTCTTGGCAATGTCCCTAAAGAAAGATAGGACAGTAATGATATAAATATTGCATCACTGAACAGGCATTCTCTCATCTTCCCCAGTTTCCCCCCACCAGACTAATATTTCTTCTCCAACATCAGCAGTAGGGGAAAGCTTATGTGGTGTTGGCTGCACATGGAGGTGTTATAAGAGGAGAGCATAGGAGTCATATAAAACAGTACAGAGAAGCAGGCAAGCTATCCCTGGTTAGAGCTGAGGTCTCAGGGATTAAACTTGAGTTATGAAGCCCCTTTATAGAGCTAATATGTAGGTAAACTCTCTGAAGGTCAACAGGGACAAACTACAAAAATTGTAGAGGAAAATTAGCTTTGCTTTGATATTTAAACCTGAACCTTAACAAACACAACTGCAACCAGATCCCTCAGCTGCAAGGAACAAATTCCAATTAGCAGACTAAAACAAGCTTCAGTGACCATGGGCAATTTGTATATTCCCTGTTCACACCCGTATTTGGTGACTATGCCTGCCTTTTCATAACCTGGGAACATGGTGAAGTTTTGGAAGGGCAATGTGCTGAATTTGGTCTTTTATAATAATTAACTTCTGCTGATAAGCATCTCACTTCTCTTCTTTGATTTGTTCCAAAGTCACTGAAGAGGTTCAAAGCCTTACATTATTGAACTTAGGAGACTAGTTTGCATACATTTTAAATTTTCATTACTTATCCATGATCTGATGAACTTTGATGCATCATCACCTGCTCTCCATTGGAATAGAATGTGGTTCTCATCGTCTGTTGGCACTGACACCTGAAACCAAACAGGGTAGGATGTGTTTGGATGCAGCAAAGCATCCTCTTCAGAAATGTAAACTCATCACAGAGCTAAAGGTATTAACCAAAGAATTGGAAATTATTCAAAACTTTTTTCCTTCAGAATTGTGCCTTGGTGTCTACTTGTCCAGGCAATAACTACTGGCTATAATTTTATATACTAGTTTTAAAAAAAAAGGTGAGTTGCAGCAGATCAACACAAAAAATTTATGTTTATTATGCTATGCTTAGAATCAGTAGAAAGTAGTTAAACAGATGTTACAACTGCATTGAATAAAAACTAAAGAAACTCTGTATCAGAATAATAGCAATTCATTTACAGCTTCATTTGTTCTCTGTTTTTATATGAAAGAAATAAAATAGAATTTCAAAGGTCATTTTTCTATATTTCAGTGCAACCAGGCTGATGAGGAAGGACAAACACTTGAAAAATGAAGTTGCACAAGGTGCTTGAAGATGAAGAAAATGTTTCCTTAAAGTGTTTAATCATGCTTTTCAAAATCACTTCCTCTGGTGACCTAATCACATAAATCATAGTAAAAGGTTAAAGACAAAGTTCAATTGCACCAAATTATATGTGATAGTTTCCCTGACATGGATTAGTTTCCATTAAAGAGTGAAGTCATTCCACTAAATAATCATACTCTTTGCATGGCCTCTGGAATGAAAGCTGGTACTTTGTCACACAGTTGTATGGATGGACTTCTTGGCTGCTTAAAACTCTGCTATATGGGAAAATAACAACAAATCATATAGCTGTGTTGTTCTGGAAAATAATCACTTAACTCATTACTTACTCCATGCCAAGAAAACGTTGCACGGGACTTATGGTTTCTGCAGAAACTCCTTGAAACTCACTTGGTTTACAACACGGGAAACCAAAGCATAGAATTACAATGGAGAGCTGGACAATGGAGCTGGACAATGTCCCACTTCCAGACTTATCCACAGCCCCAAAGCAGGTAGAAAGAGATTTGAATGTCTTCAAGTTAGTGTCTTAGCATGTAACTGACAATTTGGAGTGCTGAAAAGCAGACACTTTGGTAAAACTCCATGAATTTGAAATATTTTAAAGTATTAGGTTTAGACGAGAGCAAGTTCAGGGGACAGTGAGGTAAAAATGTCTGGAACATATTTGGTTTACTGGCTTGGATCATTTTTTAAAGTTGAGGCTCTGTCATTCTGTCATCAGAACTAGTAGATTGACCAGTCTTTTATGCTAGTAAAAGTCAGGATTTAATTCACTAGCTATGCCAAAGAAGTGTCAAGATCAGCATGCCTCTTGCTAAGATGGCAAATTAAGTATTTACATTCTCTGTTCAACATTTTCCAGTATAAGTACAAAAAGGAGATTCAATGAATCACACATCTTGTTTTTTCTTTAATGCAGATGGGCTCCTCAAT
>VWZN01008717.1:13332-25490 GCA_013396955.1 Regulus satrapa
TTTTTTTTTGTTTTGTTTTTTGTTTTGTTTTTTTTTTTTTTTGCTTCAAGAGATAAGAATAGTTCCGTTTGCTTTCCTGATAACTTTATATTTGGGGGAAAAGATGTCCTCATCACATGAGCTTAAGAAAAGATGCAGAACTTCCAAATCCTCCCTCTTTACAGCTTCACAGTTAACAGAAACATGCAGAAATATGCTGTATCTGCAGAAGAAAAAATGAAAGAATATAGGCTTCTAAAATTACAGGAACAGAGAGAAGTGTTGGCACCATTCCAGACACTTGACAGCAAAAGATGATTCATAAAAGCAGCAATTTGCTTGACCCTGTAGCCATATCAACAATGTTTTATGCACATTAAGGGATACCAGTACCAATGCTGTGGTCAGTTATCAGGCTCTGTGACTTCCAAACACATCAACAGCCTTGAAAATTGCCCTTATAGGTAATAACACAGGAGAAATTAAGTGTCTCAGAGACATCCCTATGCTGGATTTAGGAAACAAATTAGCAACCTAGTACTGCAGCTTCTGAACCATAAAAGCAGCCCACTTTTAATTTTCTAGTCTTATAGGGAGTGCCGGAGAAAGTTAAAGCAAAATACGTTTTCAACCTTTTTCCCCCACTGATTTTTTCAGCTCTTGCTCTTAACTCAGCTGCTTTTTTAGATCTGACCTTTCTATTCCCTTTATTAAACAAAACTACAGTACCCACTGGGCCCCCAGGTACTGACAAAACTTCTGTAAACTACCAGAACAAAATATTGCCCATTGACATTTAAATAATAATTGTCTCAGCATATCAAAATATTCAATTTACAGTAATAAGTTTCATTCACACCATGTGACTGTTCCAATCCAGTCTTGTCAGTTGAGCCTGATTAAGTATTGATAACTAGTAATTTCTCCTGCTATTTGACAAGGCTGTAAAATTAGCTTGAGTATGAACTGATGGCAGGGAAAGAACTTATTTTCTTTATTTTCCAAGTGACTCACAGCTGGGAAACAAGCAGGCATTACTAGGTATGGGCCTCAGTAAATGTCACAACATTTTACTAGAACAAATAAATCTTCTCTAAAACATTAGTTCTATTTTCATGAAAAATAATAGAAAAAAATTGTACAGTAGATGTTGTTTGTGAAATTCTTATTGAATGCATTATCAACACCTTGATGACATTCTTGTCTTGGAAACTAAAGAGGCAAAGTCCTGTGCTCTACATAGACTTCCCTCAGCACAGAATTCATCAGAACTGATGGAGCTGAATTAGATGCTTGTTACTTTATGTCAGATGGCCTCATTTTGGCCTGTCATGTACAATCTCTTCAGTAGACCCTGTCTCCAAAGAAATCAAAGTCTGTGAGTTTGTCCCACTTTATCCTTCAAACCAAAAAGTTCCTCTAACCAAGGGAAGAATCTAAGAGCCAGCTAAACTATATTGACATAAAGCACATTTATGTCAATTTATGTTTACAGAGTTTTATTTACGATACAGTGACTTATAAAATCATCATCATTTATGGAAAGATGTTATAAATTAAAGAAGATCATTAGTATGTTGTAAGAAACTTATCTACTCACCCATACGTATCATATCTAGAAGGCTTGGGAAATAATTCATGTAGTCATTTTATACTATCTCAAAAGTCCTCATTAGCAAGTGCACATAAGAAACCATACTAATACTAGAATTATATTTTAGCTTAAACCTTGCATTCTGTTACCTATGAATTCAAAAATAATATCAGACCAATTTATTTAATATATACATAGGCAAACACCCTCAAAACATTTTTTTTAAAGAGAAGATCAGAGAAATAAAAATCTTGTTAAAATTCACTCATTCAACCCTCGCATACTTATATGATTGTCTCTCACAACTAAGGCAGATCTCAACATGATCAACAAATCCTCTGTTTTGAGTCTAAGGTCATTTTTCTGGCTGAAAAAGAAACAGGATTAGAATTCAGGTTTTTGTCACTTTAAAGTGCATTTTCAAGAACACTACTTAAGAAACAAACCAACCTATGACATTAAATTACCTTTTAATTTCTGTTTCAGAAATCCTAATTATCTTATTACCACTTGCCTTTATATTCCAAAGGTACCCCATAGGGTTCTAGGAATCCTCTAGAAGCTCAGCCCCTCCTCCCAGTTTTTCATCAATCCTCAGGTACTTCTCTCAATTGCTGTGATCATTAAAAGACCATTGAGAGTAGCCTCAAAAAGACATCACTTCCCTCAGCATTCATGGGTACATCTCATCAGGCCTGTGGACTTACTATGTCCAGTTTGCTTAAGCATAAAATACTTAATTTTCAAAGACAGTCTTTCTGTGATCTATCTAAATCTCTTCACCTCTACTTTTCACTGCAATATGAGGTCAGGCTTACATATCTAAACACCGTCATCTGTACACAATAAAAGAGATAACAGGCCAGATAGTACTAGGTCTGACCAGTGTTTATAATATCAAATCCACAGCTGGTAAAAAGGGAACAGATGCTGTGAAAAAGCTGTTGGGCCTCATAGACCACATGTGCAAACAAGATCAGTAAATTCTCATGCTTACTACCATATTCTGTGGCCAGCACAGCCTTCAGCAAGTTTGAGCTCAAGAAGCTTACTCACAATATAATCAGGCAAAATAAAAGTTTTTTCATTCCAGCATTGCTGCACATCTGCTGTCCTTATTACATGAGGTGCAATAGCTAACTATTGTGTTGCCATTGAGAATGTACTGCTGAGAATATACAACCTTACTGAAGTAAGTTATACTGAGGCTCTTCATGAAACTACTGTATTAACAACATATATTATCACTTTCACTTGTGAACTTCAAAGATACAAAACCTCAGAATATCCCACATTTCACACAAATCATAGCAAAGCTGGATGTACTTTTCAATTTTGCTATTGTATTATTTGACAGTTAGAAGTTTAGCCTTTAACCATTGCCAAATGCTAATGACTTGGCTATCCCAGATGTACAGAAATGGCTGGAGGGTAAATATTCTTCAGAACTCCTGTCCCCACTAGGTTTAGATTTCAGAGTTACGTTTACCGCAGCTTGCTGTTTTCTCAGCAGTGTGGGAGGATCTACTGGAGTCTAAGTAACATGCAAGGCATATAAACATACAAGAACTACTTTTCTCCATGTGCATAAGCAGATTATTTCTTTTATCAAATAATTTTCAGTAAACAGAAATAGACTCATCAGGCTTGGACTCTCCTCACAGGCCTATATTACACTGCAACCTATTTCTCAATAAAAACAGGGAAGAGGCATCATCCATCTTCAGCCATATTTTTGTTGTTGCTGCACTGAAAAAAGAGACACACACGCACCCAGAAAGCACTTGGGAATTATTCCATTTTATTTGTTCCTATCAATACATATCCTGCAGAGAAACTGACAGCAGACATGACAGAGACAGAAAACCACAGGTTTTCTTGGGTGTAAAATATTCCTGACTCTGTTTTGAGGAGGTGCACCTCAAATGGGATCCCCTGAAGCAATTGCAGAGGTTTTGGACCACATGACTTCTCACTTTCAGTACATTATTCAGCAACTACACAGTTTGAAAAGGACAGTAATCTCCAGCTTTTCCACTACCCACTAAAAGCAAACCTTGAGTTTAAACAGATTGCTCTGCGGCGAGATAAATTAAGCTAATAATAGTAATCAGTGGTATGAAACAATATACATGTGTGTCTGAAGACATTTCTGATTTCTCAAAATGAATGAGAAGTAGAAAAAGCCTTCTACTATCTTTGTTTCTTATACCATATGATTAAAATTTCAACAGAATATCAATGCAAAAAACTAATTTATTCTATAAGACTTATTAAATATTTGTAAGTTCAGCACACTTAAATTATTTAGCCTATATAAAACCCTTATTTCTTTGATTATGAAAGTGCATTTCTTCTGAGGGTTGTGAAAAACTTAATTCCAAAGAAACATGAGCCTAGTTCAGACTTCTAAAAAGGGATATTGCTGGGACTGACAGTGAAAGGCCAGCACTTCACACATCAACAGCAAGACCAGCAGAAAAGGATTGGAAACACTGACTTCAGCCCATATAGGCTAAACACTGGACAGTACAAGAGTCAGGTTGGAAATTTTTAATGTACAACAAGAAAGCTAAGAATTTTATTACCAAATGAATCTATCTCTCATAGAATGCCCCAGGTTGGGATTAATAGAGTGGCATGGACTCAATGAATCAGAAGGCTCAAGATGATGATTTTATTAAGATCTATTATGAGCACAGAGCAGCATAGGAGCAGGCAGGCCTACCAGACAGCAAGTCAAGTCTATCCCAAACATCCAGAGCATATTTGATAAACAAAATCATGTACTATGCATTAGACTGTTGGCCAACAAAGGAACACTCTCTACCATTTGGCTCAATATGGACCAACGCATCTGTAAACATCAGTGGATGCTTCCTCCCAGTGTTCTCAAAACAATCTCAGGGCCAAATCTTGGCCCAGGGCTGTCGCAGCCACATCTATCTCTGCCCAGGAAAACCTTAAAAGGATGATATTTCTTGTGATAGATTACTCAGGGAAGCCAGAGAGTATTTGCACATCTGATCTAAGACTACCCAAGGCATAGAATCATAGAACAGCTTGAGATGGAAGGGATTCTCAAGGACCATCAAAGCCCTGCACAGGACAACTCCAAGAATCACACCATTTGTCTTAGAGCATTTTCCAAAAAATTTTTTTAACTCTGTCAGGCTTGGTGCTGTGACCACTTTCCCAGGGAGCCTGATCCAATGACTGATCACCCTCTGAATACAAAGCACCTTTGATCTAATATCCTACCTAAACTACCCCAATGCAGCTTCATGCCATTCCTTAGGGTTCTGTCACTGGTAACCATGGAAGAGTGATCAGGGCCTGCCCTTCTTTCCCTCACGAGACAGACCACACTGAGGTCTCCACTCTGCCTCCTCCAGGCTGAAAGACCAAGTGACCTCAGCCACCCCTCATACGCTTCAACTCTAGATCCTTTACCTTCATGATAGTCCTCTGGATGCTGTCTAATAGCTTTTTTAATCCTCTTACATTGTGGTGCCCAAAACTGTACACAGGACTCAAAGTGAGGCTGTACCAACACAGGGCAGGACAATCCCCTCCCTTGCCTGGCTTGCCATGCTGTACTTGATGCACCCCAGAATGGTTATCAGCAATTAATCTACAAATTTTAGATAGAAGACCTGTTTTTGAAATAAAGATATACAAACATACAAAAAAAATTAAATTATAAAGCTTGCAAACAAGTTGGTGACTTGAATTCCTTGATTCAATTATGAAAAGCTAAAAAAAAATTTATTATCTAGTATAAAAAGACTAAGGAGCTTGAAACAGGATAGGTCACAAAATTTATTTTCACTGTTCAGACTAAATTACTGCAATCCTTCCCCCAAACCTCATTAAAATCACACTTAGAACACTATTCAAAATGCAAGTCAGATTCAGTTTTGCTTGTTTGAACAAAGCTGGTATGAACAGCAGAATACTTGATAATGTTAGGAAGATAAGAACTAATTCCAACTGGTACACTCAGTATTAGAAAAAATAGCATTTCTCTTTCTACAATAGAAAATAATACTGCCAATTTTTTCCCTAACATTATCAGAGTTGTTGTATTCTGGACTACATCAAATGGCACAAAGCAGGGGAAAAGTGAATGCAAACACTATTCTTGTGGGTTTTGAACAATTTCTTATATTGGTACATTATTTCTAACCCCTAAATATTAATTCCATTGATTTCTCTCCATACTACCCAAAACTCAATGTAACTTTTTACCTTGGATGACCAGAAGTCTTATTTTCAACAAATCAGTCCTGAAAACAAATAAACTGAGGCGATAAGCCTCTTTCAGATTGTTATTTAGAATTAAGTGGAAATTTTTTTTTTGTTTGATTGTTTCTTTGTTTAAACTTAAAGACAGGGGTGATTGTGGGTAGAGATCAGAGAATTACCTCATGTAGCTTGGCACCCACTGTGCCAAGGCATTCACACAAGAGTGGAACAGAAACAAGACATCCAAGACCACTCAGAAATGGAAAAAATATTCTTTGAACACAGCAATGAGAGAGAAAAAAAAAAGCCTAGGAAATACTAGAAGGATGCAATAAAAGCATATTAAAGATGCAGGAAAGGTCAAGTGAGCCTTAAAATAGAAGTTAACTGTTTCATTCCACTACAGAGTTTTTTTACTGTGCAAACATTTTGCTCTTTTAAAAAGGAAAGAAAAATCAGTCATAATATCTTGCTGTTTTAAATATCACAGGAAAGACAAGAGAGTATTATTTAACAGATTTGAAAACCTGAATTTCTTAGAGCCCAATCATCTAAGGATTCATTTAGTTCTACCCATTCCCCTGCAGAAGGTGTTGTTTGCAAGTCATGAGCACAATTTCCAAAGAAACTCAGAAAAAAAAAAAAAAGCTTATTTGGATTAAAAAGAACATGCTTTTTCTGCTGTCTTTCCATACTTCCCAGAAAACCAAACACTTGGAAGTAGTTCTTAAAGGTTCTTTGATTTGACTTTGGAAAAAAATTGCTGGAAGCTATTTTAGAAGAACATAGAAACTACTGCAGCTGCTGTTTTGATTTTAGTAAGTTTTTATTCAAGCTACTGAATTTACCACTCAGTTTTGTTGAATTTGAAAGTTAATTTTGTGGATTTTCTCTGCTGATTGCAATAAAACCATTCTATAAAACATCTCACAGACAGTATCTTCAGAAAATCTGTCTTTAGCAGAAGACAACCTTTTCCCCTGTGCAAACAGCATACACTAAATAGAGACAGAGAATCAAAAATCGAAGTTCATAATACTAGCACCTCCCAAAAATTAGCATAGTATGACAGCTAAAGGCCTCAAAGCAGTTAGAAGCTCCACAAAGCCAAACCCTTTAGAATGTTCAAAATTTGGCCAAATTAGACCTGTCTGCTCCACCACACCTGATTTATCTACTATAATGTTACTGAAGAGCACCCTTTTCTTAGACAGAAATGACATTATTTTCCAATACTTTATCTGAAAGCAACTCTGTGCCATGGTTTAGCCTTAGCCTCTAGCACGGATGACACACAAGTTCATGAAGAAAATTAACTCAACCCCAGCCAAAACCAGCACAATGACATGTAAACTACTTCACATTTCACATACACTTCTGAAAAGAGGAGATATTTCCAAAAGTGAAGTGCAGTTTTTAGACTGGCCATACTTAACACAGAGCAACCATGAGACAACACACATACTTAACACACAGCAATCAAGACAAACTCTGTTTCTAACAGTAGGTCAGAAAGCATAGTCAGACTTTTAAGTCTCTTGGAAGTTCAAGATACACACTTGCTTCAAGGTATAGCCATCAGAAGTATTGAGCTCAGTTTTGTCACCTTAATTGATGTACTACTTAGTAGGCAATTATAGCACAAGAACATTTTTTTCTCTTTACCTTTAGATGGTAACAGATACAGTCAATTAACTAATGGGCTAGTTGTGTTATGAGTGTTTAACATAAGGAAGATTAGAAGGCCATTACTCAAGTCAGTTCAGTCAGGACACTACTAAAACATCCACCATACAAGATTTCACTGAATGCCACAGGAGCCTAGATGAACTGGGGCATTGAAACAATGCAGGCACCTAAGCATACAAGCTTCCCAAATGAGATGCTCAGATGCAAGTTGGAAAAAGATTTGTCCTGGGAAAAAGAAGGCAGAGAAAGTCTGGCGTGGCACTGACTCATTCTTAATACATAACTTCTGACAACACATCACTTCTGGGGACACGCATGGAAATGTCAGGGACTGTGAGGACAGCAGCAGGTGAGAAAGAAGTTGCCAAAAGACCAATTTACAAAACCACAAAGGGATGATAAACCTGACAGCTTCCTTTTGTGTTTAGTCATTATCCTCTGCAGTTTTGCTAACAGAGAAGGTTGCTTGATGAACATATTTATTATACTGACAATGTAACCTACCACAGCTTCAATGCTATACAGCTGTATATTAGAACTCAAACTTCTTGGAAGCACTCATCATATAATTTCAGGTAATTTGTCAAAGCAGAAAGCAAAGAATGTATATAAAACATACAGCTTGTTATAACAAGGTTTTTTTTTTACATCATAACATTATTATTAACATTCTATTTTTTTTAATCCTATGCAAACAACATTAATACATTATTTACAAATTAAGAGGGAAATAGCTTTTCCCCAAAACAATGCAACAATTGGACATTTAAAAATTAAAATTAAGTTAGAAAGCTCTCTAACAAAAGGTTAATTCCTCTGCTGTGAATTTCCTTTTTTAAACTCTTACTATGCAAGTATTTATATACTATTCATTTTCTGAAAAAGACAGTTGCACATTTGAGAGAAAAATGTGTTAGTTGCCATGATGTTTCTCTTCTCCCTGCACTGAGAACTTCTGTCAAGCTGTGAAGTTCAGCTCTGCTCCCTGACAACTTTTCATATCAAAATAATTTAAGAAGTGGGATATCTTAACACGAAACTTTGTAAAATAGAGAAAATTTTTAATGAAGGAAAATACAAACATAGTCATGGAGACAATTAGTTTTGTCTCACCCCCATACACTAGTTGCATAACATCAAATTAAAAGAAGGGGAAAATACCAGGTAAGGAGACAAATCAAATCAGTTCCCTCTTCAGAGTTCCGATTCAGAATGACTCTAGAGGACAAGAGTCTAGGGCCTAGAAAGGCAAAAGTGCCCCTTTTCCCATCACAGATAGGAAGTTCTACTCTTTGTCTAAGGGAGCCAAAAATTAAAGAACATTAGAAGCAAGTTAGGTTTGCTATATGACAATTTTTAGCTCAGTGGTTGTTTTACAGAATAACCTTCACCTCATTTCTCTGTGTTACATTTATGCCTTAGGGAACAATACCATCATCCAGTGCCCCCAGATTCTGCCTGTGAATCACACAGGTTCTGTTTTTACATAATTCTATGCTGCATAAATCAGCTAAAGCATCAACATTTGGCAACTATTGGATTGCTTTAAACTTTCTATGCAACAAAACAGGAGAAACACTTTACAATCACAGCCAAAAACTATATACAAGTTGTCCCTCTGCTCCCCAAAGATCTGAGGCTATTAACCAAATGAGAACATGAGAAACTATCTGAACACTTTTCAGCCCAAATCACTATGCAAAAATTTAACAAAAACCATTCTGTAATGAAAAGAAGCCTTTTACAGTCTTAATCTGTAACTAATAGATGAGAAGTCACTTTAAAAGACAGAGAAAACGATTTAACAACAGTAATAAGTTTTCCATTTCCTATAAAATGGAATTATTGGTTTTTGTTGACTGTTTATGTTTTATCTTCCTAGAAAAAACTTATTTAGAGATATGCAAAGATAAATCTTAAAAATTAAACAGTCCAGGAAACAGTTTACATACTTAGGATGTCGGATGTCTGGCAGGGATCGTTCCAGTGCTATGTTGTTGCTAACAAATATGTTGAAGCCATTTTCCCTATAAGCAGAATCATCATGGTCTTCCTCTGTAAGAGGGTATGGTTTTCCATGTTCACCTTTCCCTATAACAAAATAAAACCATTATTTGCCTCAAACTGACAGAAAGAAATGTACTACCAAGACAAAAAAAAAAAAGTTACACAACTTAAATTAGTACACTGTTCCTGGAATGCCTCAAAGAAATTTCTTGCAATGTCTTTAGCAATATTCCTGTTATTTCCAATGCAAAAACCAAGTAGGTACAAACAACAAGATTCAAAAGCCCCCCTGAAGTCACCCAATCAATCTAACTTTCCTCTATCCAGACACACAATCATGTTAATCTTATCAGGAAAAATTTTAATTGCAAATTCAGCTAAAACTTTTATTTTCCATAGCAAAATTATGAAAAAGGGATCAGTGCTGGCAATATCTCTATAAGAAACCTGGTTACTGAATTACTTTTCATTACAGCATCCCTAGCATAACATCCACTCATGCTTTCAGAATGCAACTTTAGCATTGAAACTTAGGGTGTCCAGCTTTCTAGAAGAATCAATAAGGAAACCAGATTTTTTTTTTCTCTAGGCTCCCTGAACACTCTTGCACTCCTAGGGACAGGACAGATGTACTCAGTGTTTCTCATGTCACAGCAATGTGGAGTTGGTTTCAGAAACTGGTCACTTTGTGCTTCCTCAAAGAAATTATCTGCTTGCTCCCTGGCAAAGACTACACTTTTTATTTCCAAGTTAGTTCTCATCATCAGTCACTTGGCTTGCTTAGTACCTACCTCAGGCAACTATCTTTTCCAGTAAGAGAGCAGAGAACAAATAAAAGCACTTCAAAGAAAATTCAGCAAATAAAAGGTTTTGGTTCTTCTCAACTACTTTTATTCTTCTCATTCCTACAGAGGATGTCCTTTTCAGAGTTTCAAAACCCTTCAAGCCTACTTAAGTTCTCAAGAACATATGCTTACCCTTATATCTCATTGATCAGCCTATAACCTCTCTATCCTTCTACCACCAGGCTCCCTCTTAAGAAAATACCTCCTTTAACCTGGGCTCTTAATCAGTTGGATTCAATAATTGACCAAGGGCATGTGATCTTCAGCTAATCAGGAGCAGCTACATGAGAGGATGAAGAGAAAATCAACCAGAAGATGAGAGAAACATCCAGTGGTATTGTTAAAGCCCACAAGCCTCTGTCAGTGTTCTATTTCACACTGCACAAGCACATGACATTAAAAACACAGAATATGCAATTAAAGGTGCTGTAGTGACTCAATTTTAGACTTTTTTCAGATAAAATAGTATTTTTTAAATTTCACAATTTGTACATATATTTACAATTTCATTTAAATTCTTAATGAAAATAATTACTGTTACTTACGAGGGGGGGAAATGAATTCCTATTATGAAACCCTTTCTGTTTACGCTATTTCATTACTAACAGGTATTTTGTAATTTTTATCCCCAAATGCATGCAACACACTAACATAATACAAAATCTGAGACTAAGCTTCTATGTGAATCCTTATGATTTCATACTAGTAATAGGGAAGAATTATGATTTTAAAAAAGCAACTAATGAATCAGAGTACTACTCCAAATTCAATGTAGCAATTATACTTATATACAATTATATAGTATTACTTTATTATGATTCATAATAGAGTAACACTAAGCTAATGTCATTTGACCTAAGACATAGAAATTTTAGGCCCTCTCTTTCAGCATAAAGTCTGCACAGAGCAAAAGTAAATGCTTTAATGGGCTGTTAAGAAGATACTTATCCAGGTGGTTACCAATATTGCAAACATTCTGAAATAAATGACCTATATGATTAAATCATACTATTGCAAATTTTTTTTTTCTATAAAATTTCCTGTATATTCCAGCTATTTACCCTGAATAAAGAGACACAGATTCTTGATTTTCTTTTCTTAAATGAGTCCATTTGGCTCTTCAGGAGATGAATATTTGTCCTAAGAGTTTTCTTCACAATGTCCCTTGCCAGTGAAATTGAAGACAAGCATTTTTTAAACAGTCTTCCGTTCTTCTGCATCAAATATGGAGGAAAACCACTGTGCATAAGCCAAAAGTATAGATATCATGGTTGTTATTTAGAGATGTTCAGGAATGAGCAGAACATTCCCCTACCATGGAGTAGTAGGAGTATTTGACCAAATTGCTTTTGAATTTATGCAGTATAGCTCAGCCAGACTCAGAGGTGCACTAGAAGGTGTGAGGCATGACTCTTTCCTAAGACTTTATTAAAATACATATGTAGAGCATAAACAGAGGCTTATGCCCTTTTTTTTTTTTTTTTTGAATGCCATGACTATTTCCCCCAGTTTTTTCTTTGCTTGCTCTCTTACCCTGCAGTTCATCCTGATTAGCTAGGGGTCATTAGCTAGGGAAACCATCTATCAGATCCAGCTGGAAGCAGTATGCTAATTTCTCTAAAAGAGCTTTGGTAAAAAGAGACCATTCATTATGAATGACCATGGAAGAAGAGAAATAGAGAGTTAAGAAGATAAGCACTAAAAAAAATTAAGTACAACCTTTGGGTGATGATTTAGGCTTGAAGGTCTCCCTTAGTAGAGAAAAGTGCCATGTTATGAGCATATTAAGCATAAAA
>VWZN01008729.1:0-24074 GCA_013396955.1 Regulus satrapa
CGCGCAGGCGCGCGCGGGGGCCGCCGGGAGACGCAGTCTCCGTGAGGGCTCCGGGAACGCGCAGAAATAACCGCGCGTTGTTATAATAATATAATAACCATCCGGTGGAGGATGTACAGGTGCTTTATTGGGAACCAGGGTACAGCGACCCAAATCTAGCTCCGTCCGTCTGTTCGCAAGGCACATATTTATGCTATTTTAGCTGTAGGCTACTTCACACTTGCAGGAGCATAGACAATTCTATCTACAAACACCTTGGAAATTCTCTGCGTTGATCCCCCGTTATTACAAAAATCGCCAAACAATAACTACATTGTTTATGTTTCTTATCAATATGATTCTTGTCAATATGATTACTTGCTATAATTTTTGTAGGTGTGGTTTCACGTGGCCTCCTAAAAACAAAGCATAACATTCCTTTCCCACCTCTCTCAAATCTTTGCTTGAATTTCTCTTGATTTTCAGAACCCCGATGCTCAGAAATATTTTTACCCTACACTACCATCCAGGCCAGATGGACACCGGCCGCAGCAAGCGGCGAGTGCCAGTCCGGGCCCCCCGTGCGCCAGAACTGCTCTGCAGAACCAACAGCCTCCACCAGCAGCAAACCTTGCTTAGGGTTAATCAGCACCTTCACAGCCAAGCATTTCATTTCATTTTCAAAGAAAATTTTCATTTTTAAGCATAATGGATGAGATCATTTTTTTCCTGGCTAAAAGGAGTCAAAGTGTTTTGCCTGACGTCACTGTTCCTTTCCTTTGAATTTAGGTTCAATGTAGTAAATGTGGATTAAAAGTTTTCCATTCAAAGGAAAAATGCTACATTTTAAAATTTGATCCCAAAAATACTGCAATTAAAATAAAGAGATTTTAAAATCAAACCAACATTTTCATAAATAGCATTCTATTTTCAGTGTGTAGATTCCAAAAACTGATGATGTATTTTCAAAGTGTTCGTAGTGTGTTTTAGAGTTGTCAGGAGTAGCCACCAGACTGTCCATCTTTAAGTAAATCTCATCTTCCAAAGAAATGGAAGCATTTAGCTTCCTCCTGTTTATAATAAATAGCAAGAAATCCATCTGGGGAATAAAGCTCAGAAGCTGGGAAAGGGCCCTGCTTTGGCTATTCTTGTACCATCATTGGAGGCTGTGGATTTGTGCAAAGCAAATTCCCAGCTGCAAACACTGATCAGAGTACACTAAACAACTGATCTGAGTGATTCAAGACATCATGGCTCTGGTGGTTCCTTGTCACTTTCAGCTGGACACAACTGTCCCCATCATTTACATTGTGGGAGATAGAAGCATTCTGCAGCAGCCTACAAACATAAATCCCAAGCCCCAAGCACCAAAACTCTTCAAAACCCCAAAAGGTTAAAAATAATCGCATGGTTCCTTTTTGCAGACCCTGTGCAGGGGAAGGCGTAAGTGCTGGTGAAGAACTTCAGCACAAAGGACACCAAATCTTTCTAAGCAGCCACAACAATTTACTGTATCCATTTTGTCAGTTCCTTTGCTGTTTAGATGGTATTTTCAGTGGAA
The DNA here is from genome assembly GCA_013396955.1 of Regulus satrapa. Lineage (NCBI taxonomy): Eukaryota > Metazoa > Chordata > Aves > Passeriformes > Regulidae > Regulus > Regulus satrapa. Next base: position 1,541 of record VWZN01008729.1, read on the forward strand.
GGCATCCATAACTTTGTGCTCCACCATACCTTCACACTGCCATCTTCCAGGTGCACCTTACTGCACACACAACTGGTGCTGACCATTTCATACAGATTTAGATGTCATAAGTACACCCACTTGAAAGTTACTCAGGAAAATTCTTGTGGAAGACCAGAGGAGTTTACTTGCCTACAAAATGGTAGCTCACTGCCAGGACATCACTCAGAGGCTGTGTCCAGACTGTTGCACTGCAGGCATGGATTGTTCTGGGGGTGGAGAAGATGCCTTTTGATTATTCATCACAATCATGATTCATTTTGAGCGTTATATGTGCCAGCTGCTTCCTGCTGGTAAGACCGTTATGGCTATGACATGGGTCCTCAGAAGAGTGAAAATCTGGTATTTCTCCAGGTCAGGATTCTTCCCACTCTTCTGTATCCCTCTGTGTGAATCAACACATACAAGTAACCAAGGGTAACCAGCAAACCACGGCCAAAATGCAAAGAATATATTTATTTCATTACCTCACTAATAACAGCTTTGACACGTGGAAGAAAGACTCCACAGTCTGGAGGGCTGTGAAGTGGGGATGTTTATCAGCACTGGGTGCACGGGGGATCTCTCCTCCACAAACACAGTGTGGTAAATCACCGTGGTGGTTTGCCTTGCCTTCATACATAAAGATGTTACATATTCAAGATATTTGGGAAAGAGTTCATATATAGGCATAACCTTTCCTGGAAAATATGGGTTTTATTATAATGAGTTCTAGGAAATAATTTCCATGGTCCCCGCCTTTGGCTTCTCCTGGTTGTGTCTGTGCAGTGTCCTCTGGTGGTCGTGGTCCAGGGTCTCTAGAAGAAGTAAACTCCTTCATGCTGAACTTTTCACTTCAGCTCCTCATGTAATGAATGTGAATGTGATTCATATTAATACCAGGTTATAAAAACAAATCATATGATCAGACCTGTATAGATGGTGTTCAACATGTCAGAAAGCAGTGCAAAATACTAGCTCTTGCAAATGTTGCCTATGAAACAATGAGAGAAGAGGTAAAACAATGGAATAAGGAAGTAACAGTTAAGCAAAAGGAAATAAGGGTTCAGCTACAGGTCAATAAGCAGGAAACATTATCCATATGCTAAGTACAGCACATCTTATATAATGTATTAGTAGCCTGTGTATAATTGCTTATTGTGAAAAATGAGGTTCACTTCTCTGTTATAGTTTTTAAGATTTATTAAAAATATAATAAGGAATATAATAAAGCAAATACACAGCTGGCTGGTTGTCCCTTGGCATGCTGCCAAAAAGAGCACCCCCATCGTAGGATACGTTTGGTTAAATGCATTGACTTGTTGCATATTCATACACCTTCATGCATTATTCGAAAACAACCCCCCTTCCCAATGGCACCAGTTTGTCTAATTTTTTTGGTCATAAATTTTTCTTTCCAGACGTTCTGTCTTTCTCTCCTGATAAGCTTTATCTCAAGAATGTGAGAGATTTACTATCCGTTTAAAAACCAGAATCCTGTGAGAAAGATATTTACAACACTTCTAATTTAATAGCACAATTAAATTATTATATTAATCTAGCACTACACATACTATTCTTTATTTTAATATTTGCAAAAAGCCAACTATCTAATAGCCATTTATAACACTTATAGTATATGCACCTGCATACAACTGTGATGAACCAGAGGGTAGTGAGGAAGAGGATGAACCTTCCTCCAAAAATGACCACCAGCAGAAGGCAGAAGAGGAAGAAGACCCCTAGCAATGGTAGGAATCTGAGCACTAGGAAGAGCACCGCACCACACTGCGGAAGCACAACAAAGCAGAGATCTTGGGGAAACTACAACTCAAAATAGAATCAATAAGAGGAGCTGGGGCTGGGTGATGTGTGTATTGTTAGATCACAGACTCCCTACACACCCAGCGCTGTCTTGCTTCTGCTTTATTGAACAAAGATTAATAAAGCTAAAATCGCTGCTCTACCTGAATAGGCAATCAGTTTACTTATTTATAACACTGACGCATGCTCCTTGAACTTTTGGCATTTCTCCAGACTACAAAGCCAGTTTCAGCTGGTTCGAGGAGATATTTTAGGTGGCTAGCCTTTGTTTTATCAAGGGCCAGTGTCTGTTCTTATCACACCTTCCTAGCCCCTTTTATCACCTGGTGGGAGTCACATGGGGCCGCAGGCTCTGTTTGGCTCAGTTTATTGCAGCCGGGGCGGGGTTGGAGGGCTGCTAGCGCCTGCCTCACTAGAACAAAAGGGTTTTTACCCTCTCTGACAAAGCAGAGGATGGGCAACACTGAGCATAATAAATGGAGTTTTCTCACAGTGTTTATGGAATTCCCAGCCGCAAAATCACTTTGATCAAAACTCAAAACTGATTGATTCTCTCCTCCTCAACAAAGCTTCCAGTTTTAACCCTTTCCTCCCGACACATTCTCTATCACCTCCACCAGCCAGGTGAGCTATGAAGCTGGATAAAGTTAACTGAAGTCATTGAGTTAAGCCACACTTTATGTAGAGTAGTGCTTATACACCATGACTACAAGGTGACTAACTGAAAAAATAGTTTCTTAGGACTTCTAAATCTGTCAGAGATATTTGCTGTATGGTGTAAATCAATGTTGAAACTAGAAGTAATTTATATGCTTTTAGCAGATGGAGTAATTAACAAGTGTAATATATTACCAAGGACTATAACAATTGCTCCTGTGAAAAACGAAGTTCACTTCTCTATTATAGTTTTAAAGTTTATTAATAAATAGATAATAAGGAGAACATAATAAAGTAAAAAGCAGCGGCCGGGTGTCTCTTGGCATGTTACCAAAAGAGCACCCCGAATGGAAGATTCTTTTCGTTATATGCATTGACTTGTTACATATTCATACACCTTCATGCATTATTCAACAACAGCCCCCCCTTCCAAATGGCCCTGGCCTATCCACTTCTTTGGTCATAAATCCTTCTCTCCAGACATCCTATTTTTCTCTCCGGATAAGCTTTATCTCAAGGATGTGAGAGATTTATTATCTGTTTAAAAACTAGAATCCTGTGAGAAAGATGCTTACAACACTTCTAATTTACTAGTACAACTAAACTACTAAATTATTTTCATTCTAATATTTGCGAAAAGCCAACTATCTAATAATTATTTATAACACTCCATCAGTTCAGAGCCTGGAAATTAAGAATTTCCTTCTAGAAAAGATGTTTAGTCTAATACACAGCCTCCATGGAGTTTTACTGTCAGATTCTTGAACCAAGTGTTATGTATATAAAACTGACTAATTGATCTTAGTATTCTTTCTAGATTTAAAATTCAAGAACAAGCCTTCTGGAAGAAAATATTTTGATCTAAATTCCTTGTTTTAAAGTATTTAGAATCGCTTTGCTTTTCTACTTCTACTAGTTAACCAGCTGGGTTCCAACAACAGATTGAATGAGGTTTTCACCTAACTAGCTTGTGTACTGTATCTCTTCTAAAATAAGAGGGAAACATTTAAAAATAACTTACCTTTTGTGCCAAAGGGTTACAGTGACTGTAAATATGCATTTTTCCAAAGTCCACAAATAAAAGCCCTCAACTTAATGCTATACAAAATTGCAGGAACTAGCAAAAAGTCATGGGGACCCCTAGGCACATCTTCTTCAAGCACAAATGTAGCTGCCACTTTGAAGATCTGGCAAATTTGTGTGGTGAGGTGCTTCAAAGAGCAAACTGGTTAACAGGGACATTAAAATCATTCATGGCTTCTGACTAAGTATTTATGTCTCTGAACAGTTGTTGCCATTGCAGGCTTGTAGTTTGTGATTCACAGATTTTCCTCCAGCCACACCAGCCAGGGACCAAGTATCTCTAAAGTGAAAGCCAAAAGGGCTGTGCACAAGCTGGCAGAGCAGGAGACGCACCAGCCACCAGGCTCGGACAGCCCTGCAGAGGGTCCTAGGCAGCAGACAGGACAACAATGTTATAAATACTCTCATAAAATAATAGATTTAAACATAGAAAAGACAGTAGAAAATTGTGAAGTATAAGGTATCAGAATGTTAGGAGTGCTGTTTAAAATATGCAACCATAGAAACTTCACTAAAGTGAAGTCACTGGACTTCCTATGTTTTGTTCAAGAGACTATGGAGACTGTCATGCACACCAGAGATGCTGCTTGCAAACCCCTTATCCTTCCCATCTGAATTTGAATATCAGGGATTCCAATGTACAGCTCAGTAGAGATGACCAGTGATTGTCATAGGGTAGGAATATTAATGAAATTATACAACTAGAGAAACCAATAATTGTAAAGGTTAAATTTAAGAGTGGGTATATTATACAGAGCATGTAAAAGAACTTAGGTAACATTGATTCATCAGAAAAAAGTATATTAAATTGATGGGTTTTGTTTACTAAGCTGAACACATCTGGAGACTTATCCTCCATGTTCCTGATGCCAAAATAAATAAGTGCTTATTCACATCCAATTGATGGTGGATAAGTTTCTTTCACTCCCATTTGGTGACAATTTCTTGGCAACCCAGGTGGGACCTCATTAAAAGGGACCAGAGGACTTAGGAACCTGGCTGCTGTTCAAGGAATTCTCATGAACACCCATCGATCCACAATCCAAGAGGCTCTTGTCAACACCCCTGGAATTGATAAGAAAATACACTTATTTTGCTATTCTGAAAAGGGATGGGATTAAAGTTGCTTGGTCTGCCTGTCTGACATGGTGAAAGCTGTGCAGGATTGGACTAGGTGGAGTATCCAAGTGGAAAGCCTTGGTATCATAAATGAAAGCTATTTCTGGGTTGGACAATCAGAATTACGAAGTTGAAAATTAATATGCCTATAAGTTTCTGTCAGTCTGTGTATTGTTTAATATCTTTGCCTGTGTGTTGCTTAATACTTGTTGGTGTTTGTGTATTACTTGCTGTTTTGAACACAGCACTACTAAGAAACTTAGTATGGATATTACAAGTATGTTTAAGATTGTTGGTGATTTTAGTGATAACGAACAGATTCCTAAAATCTTGCCACTGAAATGCTTATTGAAGCATTGGACAGAAGCATCAGGTGAATTACCTCAGTCAAAAATGAATGAATATTGTAACCATTGATGACCAATGTAACTTAGGAGGACCAAGGAAAATGGCCAGAAATTGGCACATTAAATTATAATACCATATTGCAATTAATGCTGTTTTGTAGAAGGGAGAATAATTGGGATGAAGTTCCTTACATCAACTTGTTTTTCACTCTAAGAAATCATCCAAAATAGTAAAAGGAATGCAGTAGGACCCCCCCCCTCACTCAGAAACAATTGAATGGATATTTTAATAATTGGTGGCAGGAGTACACATTGGCAATTTGCTTGGTAATAATTGGTTATGCTATGGATGGGGAATAATAAAGTAAATTTTTACTCAGTATAGGAGCAACTTATTTGGTACTGGATATGTGCAGAGGAAAACTTAGCTTGGAATCTCTAAGCATTTTGGGTGTGACAGGGAGAAAAGAGAACAGGCCTTTTATCTTTTAACACTCATTGCTTTTAAATTAAGAAAACGGTGGGGGATACATCAATTTGTATATGCCTGAATCCCCAATCCCTTTGTTGGAAAGATAATTATCGGGACTATTGGATGTTCAAATACCTTTCTGGGGTACGGAAATAAAAATTCACAAATCAAAACAGTTGGAAGAATCCCAGAGGAAGCAGAGAATGCTGTAACCCTGTTGGCATAGGCAGCTGAGGTGCCTGGACAGTCAAAGGTGGCCAAATTGGTTAGGATTGCTCTCAAACCTGAAGCCAGACTGGTAAAGCAAAACCAATATTCTATTAATCAGGGGACAAGGGAGGGGTATAGGGAATTTTTTAAAAATATGGGTTATTGAAAGAATGTGAATCAGAATATAACACANATAACGAACAGATTCCTAAAATCTTGCCACTGAAATGCTTATTGAAGCATTGGACAGAAGCATCAGGTGAATTACCTCAGTCAAAAATGAATGAATATTGTAACCATTGATGACCAATGTAACTTAGGAGGACCAAGGAAAATGGCCAGAAATTGGCACATTAAATTATAATACCATATTGCAATTAATGCTGTTTTGTAGAAGGGAGAATAATTGGGATGAAGTTCCTTACATCAACTTGTTTTTCACTCTAAGAAATCATCCAAAATAGTAAAAGGAATGCAGTAGGACCCCCCCCCTCACTCAGAAACAATTGAATGGATATTTTAATAATTGGTGGCAGGAGTACACATTGGCAATTTGCTTGGTAATAATTGGTTATGCTATGGATGGGGAATAATAAAGTAAATTTTTACTCAGTATAGGAGCAACTTATTTGGTACTGGATATGTGCAGAGGAAAACTTAGCTTGGAATCTCTAAGCATTTTGGGTGTGACAGGGAGAAAAGAGAACAGGCCTTTTATCTTTTAACATTCATTGCTTTTAAATTAAGAAAACGGTGGGGGATACACCAATTTGTATATGCCTGAATCCCCAATCCCTTTGTTGGAAAGATAATTATCGGGACTATTGGATGTTCAAATACCTTTCTGGGGTACGGAAATAAAAATTCACAAATCAAAACAGTTGGAAGAATCCCAGAGGAAGCAGAGAATGCTGTAACCCTGTTGGCATAGGCAGCTGAGATGCCTGGACAGTCAAAGGTGGCCAAATTGGTTAGGATTGCTCTCAAACCTGAAGCCAGACTGGTAAAGCAAAACCAATATTCTATTAATCAGGGGACAAGGGAGGGGTATAGGGAATTTTTTAAAAATATGGGTTATTGAAAGAATGTGAATCAGAATATAACACACTGATATTACCAGTTAAAAAGCAAAATGGGGAATATAGATTGGTATAAGATTTAAGGGCCATTAATAAAAAAGTACCCGATACTCACCTAGTAGTAGCTAATCTGTACACACTCCTGACAGCATTGAAAGGGAAAGATGAATTATTCACACTGCTTGATCTTAAGAAGGTCTTTTTCTGCAATACTTCTTGAATGAGATACTTAGTAATTGTTTACTTTTGAGTGGGGGAATCTAAACATGGGATGCAAGGTGCAGTGTGGGATTTCAAAAGAGCCCCACCATTTTGGCAATCAGCTGGGGGGAAAAAATTGGAAAGCTGGAAAAAGAAAATCGGGACAATATTTTACTACAATGTGTAGATGGTATTTTTCCAGCAAACAAGACTGAAAGTTAAGTGCCTTGATGATTCTGTGAGTCTGTTACATTTCCTGGGACAATCTTGATAGAGAGTATATAAGAAAATGTCAGGAATAGGCAAAGAAGCAATATTATATCTTGGGGATCTCTCAGGGGGAAAAATAATAATATTGTGAAGCAACTAAAAATAAGTTATTTGCTAGAGTCCAGAGCCAAGGGCTATAAGCCTTTTTGGGTATGGCTGGATGGTGGGTCAGTTATGATTGCCAGCTGCGGTGTACTGGGGAAACCCTTGCATGGCCCTCCGCTGAAAAATACTTGGTATGGATTCCCAAATGTCAAAGAGGGCCTTTGAAGCCCTGAAAGAGCCTTAATGCCAAAGCCAGCACTGGGGCTCCCAAACCATCTAGTTATTTGTGCACGAATGGATGTACCTGGTACTGAGGTACTGGCACAGCACTCGGGGTCATGCAAGCAGCCTGTGAGGAACTTTTCCAAACAACTGGACAATGCAAATAAAAGATGACCTGGATGCTAGAGAGCAGTGGTAGCTGCAGAGCTTTTAACCCAGGAAGCACAAAAGTTGATATTGTGACAAAAGATTGCAATGTATCTATCCCCTATGGTAATAGCTGGTTTGGAACAAAAAAGAAGGACATTTGGTATCAAAATAAGGAATTAAAGAATTAAGACTGGAGTTAAGAATCAATGAATGCCTGATCAGAAGGGGGGCTGACAACTCACATGGAATGCTAAACATTTTACTGTGCTTGCAAAACAGGGTTAGAGCAAGGCTACGAGATACAGAAGGAGCCAGAGGGCACAAACAGGGAGCGGGTACAAGGCTACTACAGAGACCAATGTGATAACAGAGATTCCCCAGACCCCTTAGCCAGCAAAACTAACATCACCGTCTGGAATGTGACCAAAAGAGTAAAAGAGCATGCACAAAGAGGCAAGGTGAAAAGCTCCCTTTAATGAACACTGTCTTTTATCATCCTTTACGACCAACAGTACAAGCACCAGAGAGCAGCACGCAAGTGCAGAGAGGCATGGAGCTGATTTATTATGAAGGGAGGATAGGCAGGGTTAGGGAATGCACAGGCATATTGTGTAATCCTAGTCTGTAGAAAATAAATAGAGAGCTGTGAGCAGCTGAAGGTGTGCATATCTCTGGAAGAGCTATCTCCATGTGCCTCAGTGCTGAATAAATACACACCTACTGTTAAGGGTTGCAGTGCAGGATGTGGCCAAGGGTGTGTGGTCTGTCTCCATCTGTTGAACCCAGGTGGGGCAGTGCTCTTTATCTTCTCCAAGACCCATCTTTGTCTCCTGTACATGGGCCCTGATGGCTCAGGTTGCAGTGCAGGATGTGACCGGGGTGTGTGTTCTGTCACCATCTGTTGAGCCCAGGAGGGGCAGTGTTCTCATCTCTTCCACCACCCACCCGTGTCAGGGAAGAAATCTCCTGTTTAATGGGCCATGGAGTGACTGATCAAATTACATCACCCCACTGTGAAACGCTGCACCCAGGGGGAGGAGCCAGGCATTTCCAACAGGATCAAAACTGGGATCAGGACACCAATGGCACCTCGATTTTCTGCTGGATCTCCAGAGGAAGAGCAAGCCTTTCTACACCACGAGAGGACCTTCAGAGGAGGGCTGCACCCTTCCAGAGGATCCCTGCTTAAACAGGATCACATTGGTCACTCCAGGAGAGCTGCAGCCACCATTTAATCAGACTGCTGCCAACACCCTGACTGACAGGGTGTCAGGTTGTATCCTAACTCTGTTGGTGGCTATTGTGTACTAATGTATTTTATTCTAATGTTCCTATGAAATTGTAGTTTGGTTGGGATTTTTTTGGTGTTTTTTTTTTTTGTTTGTTTCTGTTTTGTTTTGGTTTGTTTTTTTCTTGCTAGTAAAGAACTATTATTCCTATCCTCATATCTTTGCCTGGGAGCCTCTTCATTTCAAAATTATAATTAGGAGGGAGGGGATTTCATTTTCCATTCCAAGGGAGGCTCCTGCCTTCCTTAGCAGACACCTTTGTCTTTTAAAACCAAGACACCGATTTTACAATTTTATGAGTTGTGAAGGTTTTCCATGTACCTGTATCACCAGCAGACTGCTGATGTATCAAGTTGCCCTACTGAAGCAGAACAGTGTTAAACTTACAGTAACCACTTGTCTCAGTTTAGAGACAAATTTAGGAGAAAACCACTCTAGAATGAGTGTTTCCTCTAAAGAAAAGGTTTTCAGCAATCCCTTCCCACCAATAAGAAATGAAGATCAGTGGATGAAAGTGAAAAAAAATCCCAACTTTGTTTATTGACAAAGTGCTCACATGACACAGGAAAAAAAGGAATAAATGCTAGATGTTGAATTGCCAGAACTTAGGCCCTCCAACACTGAAAAAAAAAAAAAAAAAAGCCCAAAATGCCTCTGTGAGGAAAGATGTGTGCCAATGTCTTTACAAACAATTCTGTGGATGAAGGTATGGGTGTTAATGTCTCTTAATGTTTCTACTGGCTTTTGGTGACAGGTTGGTTTCAGAGCCTAGACAGCTTGGCTCTTGAGATAGTCAAGGGTCTGCACAAAGCTGAACTTATGAATTTGGAGTAGAATGACAGGCTCAAGGGAGGATATGTGGAAGGCAGTTTGGAAAGGCTGTGCCTTCCTAGTACCTCAGCTGTGAGGAAAGGAAGAGGGCAAGATGCATCTGGGAGTTTAGGAGACAAGGAGGCTGTGTCCTCCATGACCTCAAGAGAGAAAAGCCCATGGGCATGTGCCCCAGTGGCCCCTCTACCTTTATTCAAATAAGATTTGAAGCATCTCTCTGTCTTCTTTTTGGACATAAACCTCTGGCATTTGTGGATTTTCCTGACACCAGGGAAAGAAAAAAAAAAAAAAAGTTACCATCACCTTCAGGGGCAGGCAGCAACACCTGTAAATCTGAGTGTGACACCTGTGCTGTACATTTAACAAAAGTCTTAGGCACTCCACTGGCAGCTTCTCCATGAATTGCAGCACTGCAGCTCCATCTGTTAGTTGACCCAAGAGCCTCCAAAATCACCACTGCCCATCATCTTTCCTGGCCAGTAGCAGAGGCACAGCACTGGGTTTTTTTGGTCTGGATTAGACAATTCTAATCATTAGGATTACCAGTTTAAACTGAGCAGTGTATGAGCAATTAGCAGAAGAAAATAATTCAAAAAATGGCAAAGCACAAATTCTTTGTAATATAGAAGTTATATGGGGGATATATATTTATATATACCCAAGTTTTGGAAATACATACAAAAGTTATGTGGGAGAAGAAAAGCCATTGACTGGAAGTCACACACATGTGAAATAAATTAAAGACAGTGTGGTGTCAAGCTGCTGCCACCCCTTGGAAATGTTCTAGTCTGCACTGTATGGGAGAAAGACCCTGCACAGAAACCAGTGCTTCTCACTGGGATCACAGAAAGTGTTGGTATGGGAAAATCCTGCCATGGTCAGGCAGGTGGAGGTTGTATGGGAAATCATGCTAGTGTCCATAAAGACAACAGAGGATTCCTGCAATTTTATTTGAATAAAGGGAGAGAGGCCTTGGGCGCTTTCTCTCTTGAGGTCTTGGAGGACACAGCCTCCTTTTATCCTAAACTCCTTGGGCACCATTCAGTCATTAAAACCAGTATGTTCATGGACAAACACCTTCTAACCTGTTAAAGTTAGAAAGCAGTACATTTATTAAGGAGACAGCAGACTGCAAAAAGGTAGGCCCCTAGAGATGTGGCAGCCCCCTACAAAGTTGCTTGTCCTCTATTTATTTTCCAAAATCTTACATTCTATACACTCACATAACCCCAGCACCTCCCATCCCTGCTTCGTATTAAAATAAGACTATCAGTCCTTCACAGGTGCACAATTCTTCTCTTGAATTGGGTCAGTGATCTTCAATTGGGTCAGCGGTCTTGAAAGATGAAGTAAGGAAAGTTTTCATCAGGTTTCCATGACCTCTGGCACAATTCAATATTCCCTGCAGGTGATTAATTGATATAAAATCCAGGTGCTGGTCATTGTTCTACTGGCTTTAATCTGTTCTAATAACGGTTCACTTACTCCATTTCTTTCTGCAAACACAGCTGAAACAAGCTCATAATGGCAAACAGTACCTCAGTTAGCTTTAGCTCAAGCATCTAATAATCATTAACCTATCATTTGCTCATCCAACTTACATCCAAACCACTATAAATTGCTTCTAACCCTTAGCTAAATCCTAACCCTTTAAAATCATGATTCACCGTGTTGTCCTCTTCCTTTCCCTATTGGCCAAGGTACTAGGGACATACAGCCTTCCCAAACTGTCTACAGCATATCCCCCCTGGAACCTACTGATTTACCCCAAAGACCAGAAACTCAAGCTTCTGCAGACCCACTTGACTACTTCAGGAGTCAGGCTGTCTGGGCTCTGCAACCAACCTGCAGCTTGAAGTTAGTAGAGACATGAAGACCCATTTCAAAGACGTTAAACACCCACATCTTCACCCACTGAATTGCTTGTAAAGACATTAGCACACATCTTCCCTGTCAGAGTTGACCTGAAGGGCAGCACTGAGCTCTGTCTGGAGCTACCTGGGAGCTCTGAGAGCAGCCAAGCCTTGCCACAACCAGGATGGAGCCTCTCACAACTCTTGAGCCTCCATTCCATAAGATTTAACCTTGGATAAGCAACTTGATTTAAGCTGTGTAGGCTACAAAGAGCTACAGGTAATGTCTGTGCAGCCATGCTTGCTTCATGCACTGATGGAAGGGTCTGGATACTGTGGGAAGGAATGGATTGTAATGACTGCAGGAAAACAGTCCAAAACTTGGTTGCAATTAAGATGAAGTCTTACTTTTGCAACAGCTGAACCCTTCAAAAATATTTTAAAAAAACCAAAACAACAAAACCAAAACCAAACTACCCAAAGAAGGAAGCAATGCCTTGCTCTTGACTGCATTTTACCTTCCCAGCCTTTCCCTAGTGTCAGGGGAAGTAGGATCCTGTGGAGGCACCCTCTGGCCATGCTGCCCATGAGCTGCATCCTACAACCTGGGATTGCTCTGGAAGCCGTTGCAAAGGGATTCCTGAAAAATGCATTCAGGCTTTGAATAAAAGCACAGATGCTGTTTATGCTGTTATTTAGCATCTTGGTGCACTGTATTTTTTTTTTTTTTTAATATTTGAAGGAGAGCTCTCATTCTTTAATTAAACTTCATTTAGTTGCCATCTGCCTGGGATCAAAATGGCTTAATGTTTTGCAACTCTTGATGAGGACTGATTGTTATTGGATTTGTAAACACATAAACACCACCCCCAGCCCCCTCCAAAAGCAAAGAGTTTGAAAAGTAATAAATGAGAAACACGGCTCAAGCGCTAAGATCTGCATCTTCGCTCATCTAATTGTAATTGTCAGGAAAACTAATCCAGAAACACCCAAGGTTTATGTCCAAAAAGGAGTCTGAAGAGTCCTGTAACTTCATTTTGAATAGAGGGAGAGGCCATGAGGCATTTCCCTTGGGGGTCCCTCAAGTTTTTGGAGGACACAGCCTCCTTTTTATCCTGATTTCCTGATTGCAGGTCCCTCTCTCTTTCCCCATTGGCTGAGGTACTTGAGAGGTACAGACTTCCCAAAAAGCCCAACACCTACAACCCCTTCTAATGTATACTACTCACTTTGCCTTTTCCTTGTGTCACTCAGTGTAATTCCTTATGGAATTTATGGTTCTTCCCATTGTTTCTTTCATTTCTCAGTCTCCAATTTTATTTATTAGGAGACCTACAGTTTGTTAGTACAGACAAATCTCTCATCCCATTTATCAATCAGTGGAATTCTTCCCATTATTTCTTTTATCTCTCTGAATCTAGCTTTATTTACCAGCAGACCCACAGTTTGCTGTAGGGAATGGTGAATTAGAAAGGAATTATAAATATGGTTGTATGGCCAAAGAAACTGAAAAAGAAGAAATTAAATTTAAAGTATGGTTTGAATAGGAAATGGTTTGGTATGACAAAGCACATTATTTTCCCTCATAAAACTCTTGCAAGAGACCCTCTTTTCCTTTTAAGGCAAAGTTCAGAGGACCCTGAGATAACCTAATTGAAACAAAACTACCAGATTCTATAGGTGGTAAGCAAATGTAGTTATATCAGTATATGTAGAAAGATCGGTTAGTTAAAGAAATAGAATATTCAGTGTATTGGCTATATAAACGAATGTACAAGTGAGCTCACTCACTTCGACTTCCTCTTCTCCTTCTTCTTCTTCTTACTCTTCTCTCTTACTCCTCTCTGCTCTGCTTAGTACTTATCTCTCTGACCCATCTCCTTTACTTACTTAGACCTTCTTTAATGCTCTTATTAATCTTCTCTTATATCTGCCCTCTGGTTCTCTTACTGATTATGACTGTATCCACCCTTACTAACTCATATCCTATTGTCCCCCTTATGCCTGCTCTGAGTTCACTCTGCTGGCTCTAAGCAAGCTCTCCTAAGCCACGCCCTGAAATAAACTGCTAGCATCTAACCCAGCTTATAAAGATCTCGGTCGTATTAATTACCGTCCGTTCGTATTATTTTTTACAGTTTGCTTCTAAAGACAAGTCCCTCATTCCTTTCATAATGGAGAGGCTCCCATTCAGCAGATAATCACATTATACACAAAACCTATGTGTAGAAACACTCTACCACTGCAGGATGAAGATTAGGAAAGCTGTGAAAATTACAGCTGAGGGAAACCAATAATAAAGCGCAATCTGACATTTTTTCAAAGTAGGTCAACATTTCTGGGTCACAGTGTTACTGTTAAGCTTTGATTCATTCTTTCTACTTTCCTGCTCCACTTAGATCTCCAAAGAGTGGGCGAGTCTCACTTCACCCTTGCTGTTTTATTTGGCCTTTGCCCTACTTCAGCAGTGAAGTGTGAACCTCTGTCTGATGACATTCCCACTGTCAGCCCAGACCTCAGGATAATTTCTTTGAACAAAATCTTTACCACGTTGCCAGCTTTTTGGTGTGACAAGGAAAAGCTTTTGACCATCCTGAAAAATTATCTACTGGTACCCATTTCTTGGAGGAAGCTTTGCAAAGTCTATTTGCCAAGTCTTCTGGACAATTTCCTTTCTAGACACAGTCCCAAGTGTAGGCTGCCTAATTTATGTGCCTTCTTCTTTAAACAGGTTTGGCACTTTTTAACAGTACTTTTATAATACCAGTCATTAATCTGTTCAAAACATGAGTTTTCAATACTTTTACCATGGATTCTATTCCCAGTGAGCAACCTTCTGTTGTTTCTCTACAATTTTCCTCATAAGGTTCTGGGGAATTATTATGTGTTTGCTGGGTGTAATTCACCATCCTTCAGGACTCTTCAGCATCTAACAATTTTGTCAATTTCTCATCTCCAGTCTGATATCAGCAGCCTCCTTGTCAAATCCTGGTACTTCTTAGGTGAGAACAACTGGATGTCCACACTGGATGTCTCCTTGGCCGATTTGTCAGCCAGACTATTTCCAATATTTACTGGAGTCTCTCTGAATTGATGAGCTTGATGATGCAATACTGCCACCTTTAGAGATAGCTGCCCCCCTTCTAACAATCTCTGTATTATTTGTCTGTGTTTCACAGGAGGTCCCTGAGAATTTCATAGCAACCTCTCTTTCCACATGAGTTCATGTGGACCACTCCAAAATTAAATTTCCAGTCAGTCCATATAATTACAGTCTGATCCTGTGAGACAGATAATGCTTTTGTCAAATGCAATCAGTTTTACTTTCTGTGCCAACACGATGGGGTCAGAGCTTTGGCCTCTATTACCTTGTGCTGAGTTACCACATTCCCACCTTTTCAGATTCCATTTTTCACAAAGCTGGTCACATCCAGGGACACTTCCCAATCGTATGAAAACCCAGTGTTCATAAATAAGACAGGAGTTCTGCAGCTTTGCTCAAATAAAGGGAGAGAGGCCACGGGGGCACACGCCTGCAGGGTTTTCTCTCTTGGGGTTTTGGGGGTGCACCCTCCTTTTATCCTGAACTCCGGGCCGCAGCTTGTCCTCTTCCTTTGCCCATTGGCCAAGGTACTAGGAAGGTACAGCCTTCTTGAATATTACCCCTTGAACCTGTAATTTTACCCCAAAGTTCAGAAATTTAAGCTTGTGCAGACCCACTGTCTGTTTCAGATCTGCTTCAGGCTGTCTGGGCTCTGCAACACTTCTGCTTGAAGTTAATAGAGACGTGAAGACCCATTTCAAAGATGTTAACACCCATACCTTCACCCAAAAATTGTTTGCAACGACATTAGCACACCTCTTTCTTATCAATCCCTCCTCTTTGTATTTTGCAATTTGTATTTACAAACCCCATTCATTATTAACTTTTTTAAACAACCTTCCATAGTATAAAGATTAACATTTGAAAACAACCCCTCCCAACTTCTCCCCATCTGGTCTCTGCACAAGCCGAGGCAAGTAAATACAGGGAAACAATCCAGTAAATACGGTGAATAAAGCTGATAATTAGAGTTCATATTAGCCCAGTAATCACTAGTGGTACTTGTAGATGATCCATGGCTACTGATAGCCGAGGGCTCCCATCCTTTTCCTCCTGCTGACAAGTCCAGATCTCTGGGATTTTAGAGACCTTGACTCAAACATGATGGGTCCACCTGAGCTAACTGAGTTTCCTGTCACAGATTTCAAGAGACACAGTATCCTGGACACGTACTGCTACACATCTTCCCTTTCTCCACTACACTGAAAATTAATTCAATGGGCAATGATTTCCTTAGGGTTTGGCTCTTATTTTTGCCACAGCCAATGGCAAAAGCCATGCCCATGGCATCTTTGTTTCTGTCACCAGCTTCAAAGGTGTTTCTTCTTTTGTCCATTCATCCTTTCTACTTGACCTGAATTCTAAGGTGCAGGGCTGTGGAGGTCCCACTGAAGTCTCAAAGCAGCCATAATCCCTTAAAGATCCTCCTGCAAAACGAATTCCTTCAGCCCAGTGCACTGCCTCCACAATCTCATATCCTGGAATTATGTGTTCTAAAAATACTTTAATAACTGATGCAATAGTTGGTGATGTGACCAGAAACGCCTCTGGTCACCCTGCCAGCTGACATACCACTACCAGCAGATATTTAAACCCTCTTGTCTGGGGCATCTCAGCAAAATACACCCAGAATCCTTGGGAAGGACTCCTAGCCCAAGCCCCCTGCCTTGCAGTCTCCTTTGTAGTCTGGCTATCAACTTTAGCCAGGAGCTCAACAGCTCCTTTTACTAAAGCAAAAAGACCCAAGGCAGTCTTGATGAAGGTGTCTTCATCTTGATGAACGTGTCTGCCAATCTTCCAGAGCCTAAATTACTCCCCCCATGGAGTTGTTTTAACTTTTGCAGGGTCAAAGCTCCTGGCATCCACTATTTATTGTCCTTTGTAAATCAATTCTCTCCTCTTTCTCCTGCCCCACCACTTTTCATTATCTGCAACTCCACTTCCCCCCTCCCCCGTCCCCTCCAGCAATGGCTGAGCCGCAGGGAACAAAGGCAGGAACCTGGAGACCTCTGGCACAAGTGCTGCTTTTTGAACATCTCCATTGGCCAGCCGATTACCTGAAGAGCCCCCGGCCTGACTCCTGAAACAGAACAGTGGCTGAAGCTGTGCACTGCGGGGTCAGGCAGTCTGTTCAAGGGGGGGATATGGGGCAGGAGGTTCGGGAAGGCTGAACCTTCCCAGCAATGGGGAAGGGACGAAGGCAAGGGGTGGCCGGGAGTTTGGAAAAAAGGAAGCTGAGAAGGAAAGGAGGAGAAAAGGTCCTCCAAGATCTCAAGAGAAAAAACACGGCAGGCATGTATACCCAAGTGGCCTCTCTCCCTTTATTTGAATAAAATTGCAGGATTCTTCTGTCTCCTTTGTCAGGAAAATTCATCCACAAACACCAGAGATTTATGTCCAAAAAGGAGACAGAGGACTCCTGTAACTTGATTCAAATATAAGGATACATCATAGGGCAGTCCCCATGTGGTCTCCCAAAATTTTTGGAGGATGCAGCCTCCTTTTTACCCTAATTTCCTGACTGCACATCCCTCTCTTTCCCCACTGGCTGGGGTACTTGGGAGGTACAGACTTCTCAAAATGCCTAATACACCCTTCTAACATATACCCCCATTTTCCTTTCCCTTGAGGTTCTGCTCTTTTTGTCTAAATCCAGAGATGTAACAGTCTTAAGTGAGTAACAGTCTGCATCAATTAGTGCAATTCCTATGGAATTTATTGTTCCCCTAATTGTTTTTTCTTTTTTCAGTTCTCCATATCTGGCTTTTTCTACCATCAGGCTCACAGTTATTTGTAAAGACCCCTCCTTCTCATTCCTTTCACCTTTGTTATAAATACATATATCTTGCTGGCTTTTCACAAGTATTAAGATGAATGCTATATGTATAATGTTAAAATGGCTGTGCTGTATGAACATAGTTTTTATTTCTGCTATTAGCAAAAATTAGGCATAATGGTAATAGTTTATATAGTATGCTTGAACTGTCTCTGTGGCTGGGATAACATCCAGTGAACAGATGATGGGGACCCTGCTGCTGACACGCCAATTATTGACACTCACCATCTGTGGAAAGTATAAACCAAGGCCCAAATTACAGGTGATAAAAAGAGGGATTAAAACCATAAACCAAGAAATACGCATGCTCTAAAAAGGCGTGGTCATACTAAACACTTCCTGAAAAGTATAAACTAGTTAATGCAAAAATAGAATATGCATGAAGGTCTATGAATATGCAACAGGCTGATGCAATAGAAAAAGTATTTAACGGGCGGTTCCTGAGTGTGCTCTTCGATGAATGCCAAGCACCCGACTGTTTTACCCTTTTGCTTTATTTCTGTCTTCTATTGTCTTTTCATTAAAATATTTTTAAATTTACCACGGAAGTGAACCTCGTTTTTCACACCTTTATGGACACTGGCTTTTCATAGCCTGGTTTTCCCAACAGCTGCAGCTGGAATAAACTCTCCTGTCACCCCTCCCGGCCCCTCATGGCTCCTCCTGGTCCCTCTGGTCCTTCTCGGCCCCTCTCTCTGGGCAAACCCATCCCAGGGTACCCGGCCCTTCACAGAGTCTCTCTGGGGCTCCCACCAGCTTCTCTGGGATGGGTGGCATCTCTGCACGGGGTGCCTTGTGGTGTCTGTACCCCTGGGTCCCCCTGCCTTCTCCGTGTGGCGATGGCCCTGTTTGTGCCCGCACTCCTGTGCTGGGTGCCACTGCCCTCAGGGCTTGCACAACCCGCGAGGCCCCTCCTTTGGCTACCCTGATATGTGGCGAAAAACTTTCACAACCATGGGCGCTTTCTTCTTCCAATTCCACACGCACTCTCTTTGTATCCCCCATGCTCCTCTTTCTCCATTCAGTCTCCCTTTATACACTGATAAATCAATGTTCTCTATCTTCCTGTATTTGATATGACATTTCCCTATACTTGCAGGCAAAACAACATCTTTTCAGGTTTTTTTTTTTTTATCCTTTTAACACTAAACATATATTTCTAAAAGCATACAATTCCATTCCACTCCTACAAAATGGCATTAGTTGCAAAATTGTCAGTCCCATTAACACACTACTTTTTGCAATTGTTTAGCTCATACATCAGCCATCAAGGATAACTGTTATAAATACATATTATAATACTGGCTTTTCACAACTATTAAATGAGTACTATATGTTAAAATAACTTTTGCTATAAAATATAGTTTTTATTTCTGCTGTTAGCTGGACTTAGAAATTGCTGGTGTAGTTGTGCTTGTGATAAATGAACTGTCTGTTTGGTTGTGATGAAGACCCCTGCCACTGACACACCAACTGTCAAAACTGTCTGAAGAGAATATGGACCAATGCCTCAGCTGTAAAACCACAAGCCAAGGAAAGCACATGCTCTATAAAGGTAGACCTGAGGAGGGGCCATGCTAAACAGTTCTGAGAATATGGAAAAATTCTTCTAGGAAAAGTTTGAATATGCACGACTGTCTATGAATACGGAACAGGCTGATGCAATAGACAAAGTATTTAAAGGGTGTTACCTGGGCAGTAGGTGTGCTCTTGGCAGAAGGCCAAGCACCCGGCCATTACCCTTTGCCCTATTGTCTTTGTCTAATTGTCTTTTATTAAATTTCTAAATTTTATCATAACGGTGAACGTTATTTTTCCCAATAACAATATCCAACAAATTGATTTCCTGTCGGGGGATCACATACAAACCCCCCAACTCCCCACCTTGTCCAGTTCCTTAAAACACAACTCAAGGGGAGATTGTGGGAATCTCTTCTTCTGGGAGCTATGAAGATAGTCCCACACTAGATTTACCACCTTAGAAAAAAATCCTTTCTACACCTTTAAAATATTTTTAAAACATTTTACAATTAAAAAAACCCAAACAACCTTTTACAACATTTTTATAACTTTTAACAACCTTTCCCGAGACTGCATTTGTGCTATGGGCATTCTTGTGTTAGCTAGCACATGATTTCACATAAGCCAGCACAGTTACAAAATCCCCTGAGTCCTGCATTACTTCTGTTAACCACTTAGTTTTCCAATTAGCTGGGGACTTGTATTCCCTTAAAAGTACACTTCTCTGATTAGCTGGGGACTTGAAACCTTTTGATACTCACTTATACAGTTTTTACAATAATTTTTAATATAAAATAACATTATATCATTACTTTTATAACCCAATTGTATTCTAGAGCTCCATTTCTGGAGGCATTCTCTCCAGCAGCTTATGGTTAGACATAATTTTATACCCTTAATAATGCCTTAATAAAACCCAGAGGTTTTGCCTTGAATTCATTGGATTATAGGATCAAAGGATTTCCCTGAAAAAAGCCTTTGATGCATACCACAGTCCTCCATCCTGTAAATCCATGAAGCATGAAAAGCATTGTCCCATCTGGGGTTGCAAGAAAATTGCTGCCAAAATCATCAGGATAAATAAGACTCTCTAACACTGTCTTTTTAGGGTTACAGAGTAGGCATTACTTTATTCTTGGCCCAGAGGTGTGTTTGTGGCTGATAAAGTTCCGGCCTCCACACAGATGCTGATACAAATCCTTTTCACTTATTTTTGCATTTTTAGCAAACAAAGAAATTAATGTTTGTGGATTCTAAGTTATATAATTCTTTTCATTAATTAGCATTCTATCCTTTATTGGTTATTATTGCTTACTCTTCCTGCTAATTTGATCCACATTCTTTAGTCCTGCTATCATCTTTTTCTCAGATGGGGGGTGTCCAACTTTCCAGGGCTTAATCTCTTCTGTATCTTCTGGTTATGCCAACATTCTAGAAAAGTTATAAATTTAAGATCCCACATGTCCAATCTTCAACTCCCTTTGGCTTTGTTTATTGAAGCTTGTCTGACTTGGGTTTTAGCAAAGTTAACATTTCAGTGATTTAATGATCAAAGTAACAACAGGAACCTATAAAGAAACTTAACTAGTGTGGCTAGAAGAGGGCACTGCTTACAATTAATTGAAAAAACTAATTAAAGTCAATTGTTGGGAAAGTGTTATCATTTCCAACAACAAGCAAGCGCAAGCACTAGGGCAGGAGCTTCCCACCCCAGCCACAGAAAATAGAAAGTGGATGTTGTGGCCCTGAAACTGCTCAAAATTACAGCAGGAATCACTGTTATCCGCTGCTCAAAATGCATCTGTTTCCAGAAGCCAGCAGTCTCAAGACCCAGCTGGGGGGCCCTGGAGGTGCTGGATGCAGAGCTTCCCAGCTAAGCAGATGGAGCAGGGCACAAGCTGCCCTGTAGTGAGTGGGGCCCAGGGGCACGCAGAGCTCCATATCTTGGAACTCCCTATCAAGAAACTTAGGGAAGAAAACTTGAGCCCAGTGTTTTGACTCAGCCCATGCCATAGTGGCGTAGCCAGCCTTCCCCTGCCCCATCTTGCTCACCAGGCTCCGAGCTGGGGATGCTGCGGGAGGAGTCTTCTTTGCTCAGTTTCCATACCTGCCATCATTTACAGCCTTTATGATTACATTCAGCTTTCTGAACTAAATCACTAGTCCCCAGAACAGTTCACATGCCCTAATTTAACTTCGCTGTTTGCATTCACCTCCACCTTTTGGCAGCATCATCAGGGTTTGTATGGGAACAGCACTGCAGACCCCCACCCTGCCAGAGCCTCCATCAGAAGCCTCAAACATTCCTAGCATTACTAAACCATGCTAATGCCTTCAGTGTTACAGCATCAGACTTTTATGTCCTTAACACACAAAAAAATTAAAATATAATAATTGTGCCCTCTTATGAGACATCTACTTGGCAGGGTATAACCTGCAAATAAGCCCCTTTTAGGCACTTGGGAAGAGAAAATGAGTTTTTATCTCTGAATCATGCTTCCTAATTGGAGATGCCACAGGTTTGAGTATCAGGCAGAAACAAGAAAGACTCAGATTTTGATGCCAACTGCTCAGATGTTGATGCCAACTGCTCAGATGTTGAACTGTATTTCAAACTGGGGTCATTGATACAGACTTTGCCACTTTTGTGCCATATCCTAAATTTATTTGGGATTTTATCTCATTAGATCGTTTACATCTAACTCCAAAGCAAATTCAAGTCCAGGTCTAGGAAACTGAACTGCCATGAAACACATCTACCCACCAAACAAATAACACTTCTACCCTGTAAGAAAATACACTGCAAGTAACCTCTCCCCTGGTGAGTTACAGCTGTGCTAATTTCCAAAGAGGAGGAACAGCCTTGCCCTTAATGGGACACGGCTGTGTCCAGTTAGGATGGGTGTTATAAATGAGTAGGTTAGCTGGGAGAGGGAGACTGAGAAGCTAGATTTTTGTTGGCTCTGTTGTGAGGGGCTGCTGTTGGAACCTGCTGGAGTCACTCTGCAGTCAGAATCTGTGAGCAGTTGGAGTCTGCTGGCAGTGCCATCTATGGCAACATCTGGTGACCCCGACGTGATAGCGGAAGAAATTCAAAAGGAAGCAACCCAGCTTTTATGACTGTGTCATAATGCAAATCCATTTAAACGGTGTCTTTGTAATTCAGAGAGAAGGGGGAAACTGTAGGAGAATGTATAGCAAGCAACCTCACCCCTGATAAGTTACAGCTGTGCTAAATACCAAAGAAGAGGAACAGTCTTGCCCTTAATGGGACACAGTTGTGTCCAGTTAGGGTGGGTGTTATAAAAGAGTAGGTTAGCTGGTAGAGTGAGACAGAGAAGGAGGACACAGAAAGGGTGGGGAGTTAGTTTAGTTAGTTGTTTTTTTTTTTTTTTTTGTTTTTG